>JANZLQ010000025.1:21977-44546 GCA_026212715.1 Elanus axillaris | reverse complement strand
ACGAGATGGGGGGTGTGTGTGAAATGACCACCGGTCGAGCCTCAGCGATACATGGTCCTCAGTTATTCTGTCTTTTGCTGGCACAATACAGAGGGATTTGTCATAAGTGTGAGAACACAAGCAGTGGGACAGTAAGATGATCCCCGACCATTATAATTTCCTTGGGTAGCTTTTAACATTTTATCTTTCAGTAGCACATAGAATTATATGAAAATGTTGAATACAGCTTCAAGTTTGTGTTCATGGACAAATGTTATATGTAGCAGGGTGCGTGCCTGTATACATATTTATACGCACAGAGCTAAAGGAGGGGATTTGAATTTTTAGGGATAAAGCTGAAAAACATGCTTAGGAGTTAACTCATTACTTCATCCTTTACTTCAGGTTTCAACCCTGACTTACCTATTGCTTGACGGATCAAATCCAATAATAACTCTGTGTGATACTTTGCAAGAAGAGCCTTTACTATGTGCAGAAATGGGTCGCTCGGGAGTCTAGAGAACACCTGACCAGATACATTCGAGCTTGCCCATTCCAGATTCAGGTACCAAAATGCTGGATTATGGAAATGGCCAACAGCCTTAGGCCACTGGTGACAACACCACGGCAGCTTCCTTCGGCAGGGCAGGAACCACCTATGTTTCTATAGTGCTCTTACTAAGGCTCTCTCTGCCGCTCTAGCAGAGGAGTTTCTCCAGCAGAGTGATTAAGGGGTTCAGTCACTGCCAAGGGAAAGCTGTGCGCATTAAAGGCAGGCTTGGATCCAGTCTCCCCTGGTGTTTCGGGACACTAGGGTCTGGCATTTTTGTTCCAGCTAGTGTCACTAAGTGTTTTACTGCATAGTGCGCATGGGCCAATAAAGCAAGCTGGCTATAACAGCTCCAGCTGACACGAGCATTCTCTAAAGAAGTCTATAGGTTGGATTAAATTGATTTAGTCCCCTGCTTGGATCATTAATTTCTCCAGTAAGTCCAGGGGCAGACAAGGAGCATGATGAGAAGGCTGATCCATTGCTTCCCATCAGAGGCAGTTCAGAACACGCATAACTTGGACCAAATGGTGTTGCATTAACACATCGGGTTGTGCCCATACATAAGTGCTGAATCAGGGCCATAAAAAGGCCAAGTCTAATGCACTGTACTTAAAATGCTTCCCGAAAGGTTTTGGAAACCTGCAACATCAACTGAGATTGTGCTCTTAAGAAATGAGTTCAAAATAGGTCAAGGCAGGCTTATTTTTGTCATGAAAAAGCCAGAGTTACTTCAAGAAGTTTAGCAAACTGCTTGCCTGCCATTTAAGGAGACCAGCAATGACACCCGGAAAATACTGTGCCTAAAATCACAGGGGGGGACAGAGGTTCTCAAGCATATTTTAAAGCAGTTTTAAATCACTGTCACCCCATAACCCACGGCGCACACAGCATCCTATCCTGGGAGGGAACTACAAGCTTACAGAAACTTGGACGTTCATAGGCAAATAGCATAAGGGAAGAAAAAAAAAAAAATGAGGAAGGATGTGGGGAGAGGGATGAAGATCTAAATTATTTTCTTACTCTTTTCTTTCTTTCTCCAAATTCCTTTGGCAAAGAATCCCCTTCCCCAAACCTTGACAATAGGCGTGATAAAGCCTATGGCTAACGTTTCTGATCTCCTCTGGAAGCCCCTAATTACAGATTCTCTCTCCTCAGACAGCAGCTCAAGTTTTTTTTCCTGGAGAAAGCACTGCTTACATGGCAGCATGAAGGGGTTTCGAGCAGCAGAGCCAGCTGTGAGGCTGATGGGTTTTGGAGGACCACTGTGCCAGGTCCTTGCAGCCAGAGAGCCTCTGAGGGAGCACAGGGAGATGACAGGCTGAGAGTACCACTGGAGATTGGCAGACGCAGACAGCACCTGTCAGACACCTACGGACTGGCAGAAATATATTGAAACTAGGCAAAAATGGGATGTAAAGAAAAGCTTTGCAGAGTTGATTGGCTGGGTTGAGGGGGAGCATTCAGGGGCATCTCTGCCAAGAGATCAAGGTGGTGAATCCAGCTGCCTTAGCTTAAACTCACGTTAAAGGTAGAAGGCATGAGGGGTCAAAGAGACAAGACACAGAAAGAGTAGGTTAACAAGCAGTTGTGTGATGTCTGCAGTATTTCATTATGTTTGTCATCTACCAGCGAGTTCCTCTTCTCCCTCTGTCTCCCATCTTCTGACATTCAGAATAATCTTGCTCTAATTACAAACTGCAGTTTAGAACAATCATATTCTTTTTCAGAGTGGTTGGAGAGTATTTAGAAATATTTGAGTCTATTTCTCATGAGCCTGTGAATAGCCTTAGCCCATTAGGGTATGGCCCCGGGAAGTGTGGGACAAGCATGTAATTCACTGACCAGAAGCAGAGGGTACCAGATTCTCCTCCATATAGACACCCATGCTGGTTCTTAGGCACCATAAAATCAGCCTTAAGAGGGGAGAAGTTTTCAAAGGATGGTACGGTGACCTTAGGACTCAATAACAATACATTGCACACAATGTTCACCTTCTGTTTTCTATTAACTGTTCTTCGTTTATTTACTTAATTAGCTAACAAATCTAGCTAGCTGTTTCTAGTGGCTTCCTGGTTAAAGTCTGTTATGTGAGTAATTAGGTCAAGCCAGCCTACCCCTTAAGAGAGACAAGAACCGTACCTATCTGAATGTCTGTGCCTGTGGAATGAATCTGAGAACTCCCCAAAGTCCCTCAAATGTGATTATTTATCTCCCTGCTTAGCACCTGAAGCTATTTTTAACACTGATATGCCAAAGTAGGTATCTACAAGCCTGTGTGATAAGTAAACAAAGCAGACTTGGGAACGACCTAAGTCTGCAAAACCCCTGTCCCACTGCCTCTCCAAAAAGACATTAATGAAAATGTGATTACTGAGAAATGTCAGGTCAGCTTAACCATTAACACAAACTGAACTATTCAACCTTCTTAATAAAGGCAAACTTGTGGGCAGTTCTTGTGGGATGACATTTTCCTTGGGTGACATCATTCTACAATAATTTCTTGAAAATACCATGATGAAACATGCAACGAGACAAGTATCCTGGCCTTTCTAGACACTTGTGAGTCAGCCTAGACTGCTTTTTTTTCCCCTCCAAATAGAGACAGTTACAGAGCTAGTTTTCTGAAAGCTGCAGCACCGACAGAGGCTCTAATACAAAAAGTAATTAAAGCATGTTGTTGACATATTCTGGTTCTCTCAACCTTTCAATTACCCAGACTTCCCCCCCCAATCTATTCACATTTCATGTTTATTTATTGTATACCTCAATCATTTGCAATATTAAGGCATGCAGGTTTAAAAAACCTGATTAAATTGTTTCACTGTTTTTGCAGTATTACTGTGCTGTCTGTGGGCTGGTGGCACCTCACTGACTGGGCAGCGATGGGGCAGACAGTCAGCATCAGACAGGAAACTCTTTAAAAATACAGGTTTCATACTTCGATCTAATGTCCACAGCACACTGCAGCTTTGGTCATCCCTGTGCATCTATCCCCAGTGGCCAATGGACACACCTGCCTCACTAAACTCCCACTGAATGTCGGTAGGCCCCAGTCCTTCCCTGGTCCTTTTATCCCGTCACGCTGCAGGGACAGCTGGCACGTGGTGGAGACTCAGACTCGGTCTGCATCAGGGAACTCACCTGATTTCTCACTTGATCGGCTTGTGCCATCCTTCAACACGACAGACGCGTTTGCTAACCTCCCCAGTAACAAAGGCCAGTTTTGTCCAAAGCCAATGTAATTTCATCTGGTGGCCAGCACGAAATGAAGTTGTAACATGGTTCATTGGGTAGATAGATCTACTTAAAGCCACTGTAATGAAGGACACAAGGGAAATAAATCCCTTCCTACTGCTCTGAGGCAAAATGCTGGGTTTAAATGGACAGAGAGTAACACCTGTCCCTCCAGATGGGGTATTGGTACTCTTCCTTCTTTGTAGATAACAAGAGCAGTTTGTTTTAAGACCTGTCTTTATAGCAATTACTTAAAAAAATAAATCAACTTAGAAATTACAAAAAGAAGGCAATACAAAGTATACCTTTTTCATCAGGTAAACAGTATACATCTGTTAAATGCAGTCAAACTAATCTCACCACAAGATCCATATAGGACCTGTGGTATTTATTCCGTTGTTGCCTGCCCGGTTCCTTAATATTTAATTACATTTATTTTGACTTGCCAGGGAATCATGAGATCAAGTTGACAGGACAGTCCCTTGTATGAAAACCTTATTTCAGAGAAAAAGCAAGCGGAACTATAGCAAAGCAAATAGCAGAGGTAGTCACAGCCATACTTGGCTATTTCACCTGAGTCACAGAAAATAATTCTCTGTCCCTTTATTCCAGTTCACAATGAATGTGTCTCCTGTTGCAAGATGGTAATCAGATGTTTCACTTGTCAGGACACACAATTCAACTAAATGGGTTATTCAAGAGCTTGATTATCAACAAGGGACTACTACATCCTCATTTTCTTGATACAATACTTTTTCCCTGCCCTTTCCATCCCACACAGCAATCTTTTCCTTGTACATCCTAAGTCCCTAGCTAGCCCCAAAGTTTACTGTGTATTATATTGATCCATTTTGACTGAGAGGATGTGAGATTTGAACTTTGGCTACTTACCTTCCAGTCCTAACTTTAGGATTACAAACTGTTCTGGAGTGGTGAACCTTTGCATCCTTCTTCTTGATGGAGGAGCACTTTACTCTGTGTATTTGTTTGTGCAAGGACTGGAAGCTGTGTCTTTCCTCCTCCCCTTGGGTATGCTGACTCACAGTAGAGCATGAGCCGCATCCATGCATTCTCAATCTGCCTTTCTGGATTAATGACAATTCGAGTGATTCCAGGTGAGACGAAACATCTTTGAGAGAAAAGCCTGGCATGTGTCCTCAAGGATGTTTTAGAGTGGTGCGTAGGGTATCCCCTGAAAAATGTAGCAAAAGTGACCACAAACAGTTTAAAAACAGCCTCTACTATAGACTGTTTTACTTCAAAATGCGGTTCTTCTAGACTAGAAGATTTTGAAGGAAAGGAATCCAGCTCCTGGGAACAGCCCAGGGCAGTCACAACAAGGAAGGGTGCCTCCTTGTAACCAATTCTGACACGTTTCTCTCCTCAGCATAGGTTTATGGAGGGTTAAAATACCAGAACAATGTATTTCTCTATTGTGTCTATTGTGTCTGGTATAGGAGTTCCTGAGTACGTCAGGATTATGAATCATAAGTAAAAGAGAGAATTAAGAATTCTGCAGTGCAGTCCTGCACTCCCATTTTGGGAAAGGACATTCCCTTGACCTCAGTGGGGTACTGTAATAAATCTCTGCGACAGACTGTTAACACCACAGAGGTCAGGTTTTGCGCGTAGGTTAGATCGGAAGTAGCATAATAAGGACTAAACATAGGATGAAAATGAAAGGGGCTGCCAAAGTGAGCAAGACTAATTGCACACAACCGCGTGGTATTTAGTTCAGAAGCATCCAGTCACACAACCCCAAGCACTGAAACCACAGAACAGCATCTCACACCACGAGGCCACAGCACCAAAGACCAAGAGCCACAAAACTAGAGTATCACAGGAAGCAAGCACAGCTGATCAAGGGCACTGTTAAGGTACCAAATCCCTATAGTAGTAAGAAACTTGTTAGATTAAGTGCCTGGATAATCCTAAAAAATTATCCAGTTCCATGCCGTAGAGGTAAGAAACAATATTAACAATCCCTGTCATTAACGCTGGGGATGATGTCTTCCTGAACTTAAATTTCAGGATCAGTCTAACACTGAACCTGTGGTTCAGACATACCAGTGCAGCAACAGCGATTTTTCAAAGCAAGCTGCAGCATTCATGTACCCCACCCAGCTCTAGCTGTGTCCACGGTTGGGTTGAAAAAGAAATATCACTTTTTGGAAAGCCATAAATCGTAACACGGCTTGGTCTGAAGACAAGTAAGCCTGGAAAACGTACAGTTAACTGCTTTTTTAAGTTCAGTTGTCACACCTTAGTGTCAGATGTTACCGACAGAAATGAACCACAAGTTCCCTTTATGAGGAAGACTACAACCTGTTTACTCTTGAACTTAATTATTTGTGAAGTTATGTTATTGCAGCTTTATTCTGGCTGCAATCAAGCATAGAGCTGTGCAGATTATAAACATAATCTTTCTTACTGTGGTAAATACTATCACTTAATTACCCTAAATGATCAGATTAATTTCTGACGCTGCTCCATCGGATTCTTCCCGATACAGTTTACCTGTAATAAATATGGGGTTTTTTTTTTTACATTTTAGCCTACCAATTTATGGTTTATTCCAAAGCCCATCAAAGTCAGGACTTCAGATGAGCTCAATATCCACTGTTACACAACAGACAATTATATATGACAAATATTAAATAAATAACAAGTAACATGGTTACGGAATACCAACATCTACAGATGCCTAACAATTTTCTTAAGTCATAAATACAAGCTCACAATACAACTTTTGTGAAAATAAAATTGATCCCTTACTCCCCAGCTCCACCTAAGGTTAAAACGCTGCCTTTTAGCATGCCTCACCACCTGAATTCCTTCTCCTGTTAGAGAGGCTGACAGTTTAATTTTAATAATAAGCTAATTACCTTTAACTGGTCAGTTAAGGACCAGGTGGAAGGAACCACACAGGTGAATGTGGCCATATACGCATTCACCTGCAGCTGCTGCAAAATACGGAAAGGGTCAAACACAATTGTTCTTGGCTGAGAAACAGTAATGCGACAAGTAGCATTACACTTTGCATGCTTGAGCACACCAAAACAAGTCAGAGCTGCTAATTCTGCCTCATTAGAGGATTTCACTCCCTCTAAGCGCACCGCAGGCTGCCTCCACAGCTTGCTGGAGTCCCACGAGGGATTCCCCTTGTCGCCGGTCAGCGTAAGCAAAGGCAGGTCCCCACTCTGCACTCCTTGTACGTCCGTCTGACACACTGAAAGCCTCAGGACTCCTGGAGCATCTAGGAACTTCAGCTCTCCTTCACTAACAGTGTCTACTAAAGCAGTGTGGTTTGGGCTCTTGGATGCCTAAAGCAAGCTGCAACGTAACACCCCGATCAAGCGCGGGCACCTTTTCATAGCTGCCTCCCACAGTACAAACTAAAACAGTGTCATTTCAACCAGTTGCATAATTTTACATTCAAACTCCAGAACTTCTGGGGAAGGAGGAGCACATTGTGCATCCTTTAGAAATCCAATTTAGCTGTGACTCGGCTTCTACATTCATGCTAAAGGCATGTCCACACTGCAGCCCCAGCCCTCACCGTGCTGCTGTAAGGACAGCCCCGTAACAGAGGAGGAGGTACCTCACCAGGAGGTCCCATGTGCTAAGTGGACATTATATACACACTCACTGCCCTTGAACTCATCTAAAATGTTTTTTCCTTCTTCACTGTAGTGTTTCCCTTCCATCATTTTCCCTGTGCCTCTTCCTTGGTCAATAACAGTAAATGGACAGAGAGGCACATGCCCCACTTCACAGTGCTCAGGACAGCGAGTACGCTTCCTTGGCTCTGCACACACATACAGTCCCACTGAAATAAAGGGTCTGCTTTGGGTCCATCAAATGCCATTTGACAACAGCTGGGCAATTCTGCTGGCTTTTTTTACAGAAGAAGTTGGATAAATTATTGCACCCTCACTGCATCCCTGCACAAGAGAAAGCTTTCTGACAGCAGCTTACTGCAATTTTTAAAACAGCACCAAGTGAAAACCTCCTTTGCCAAAGCGCTCCTTTCAGTCCCAGGTTTGTTAAACACATAAAGCGCTTACTATCACGTGCAGAGAGGTTTATCTAACCACAGAATCTGAAAACTGCCCAGTTTTCAAAATTAATACTTGCTTATGCCGAGCGTTTGTTGGCTTGAGCATTCAAAATAAAGTGACAGGCTGTTAACAGAACCCACCCTTTTTCTGATACCTCTGGAAAGGAAGCAGAGAGAGGGAACTGTGGTTTTTTTCTTTCAGAAAGGCACACTTCATTAGGTTGTGTACAGCTGTATCCTGACGTTTTTCCTTTAACGTCCCTCTTCTTCAGCACTGAAATAAAATTTGCCTTCCCATTTTTCCCAACTGAAGGCACCAAGCAAGCAGCCTGTTACTTCTTGCTATTCATTATTCTGCAGACACCTGCGTAAGACCCACCTCCACAATCTTAGTAGGGTCTTGGTGCAAGAGGTCTCTTCTTTTGAGCTCTTAGCTTCAAAGGTGTTGTCCTTTTTAGAAATATGGCTTCTCTCCCTTGGATCATGACTCGGGAAAACAATTACGATTTTTCTCTAGCACTCGTGGTACGTTAATGCGTAGTCAATTGCTTTCCCAGACAGCCATAGAATGAAGTACGTTGTTTCCTGAAAGAGGGCTTCTGTTTCAATCTTCTCTTTTTAAGTGGGCAGGGTGGAGAAAGGATGTTTTGCAGCCAAACTGCAAAGTCTCTACTCAGCTACCAATTTCCACTTCACAAAATTAATTCATTTAGGCCTTCAGTGGAGTGTATAAAGCTAGAGACTAAATCCCAGACTCTGGTAATATTTATAGAAGTAAATATCAACTTAAAACAGAGCAGGGTAAGATCTGTTTGTACTGTTGTGCTATGCTACCTGAGTGCTACCTATAAACAGAAATTCAGAAGAAACATGGTGACAATCTAACCAGTTGTAAAATATACAGACCTTTTGCACTTAGAGCAGGAGTTGAACGTGCTTGGCTACTTGGCTATGCTGGCTGAGTACAGCAGCAGCAAGAATATAAAATTCCTGGTCTGCTTTTTAGCTACCATGAACAAGCAAGATTTCCTAGGAGGCTTTCCAAGAAACAAAAATAAACATAAAACAGGCATGTAAGTGTACACAAACAGCACATAATAATTGTGAAGCTATACTCCTACAAAGCATGTTACGCTAACTACATTAAAACAGATAAAAACATCCCGAAGATCATTTCTACCACAGATGCTGCTCATTGCAAGCACATAAAATACAAGTGGCTGATGTATTTAAGCATGAAAAAAATACCTCATTTGCAAACTCTGTGTTCAGTGCCCTTTGTTGCTAAAACATAATCCTATGGGTTGGAGGTAAAAAGGTACTGTCAGTCAATCAACAATTTGTTCTTAATAAAAGTCATTGAAACATTCTTCTACAGACTTGAAAGAAAAAGCTAGAATAAAACTTCTGCTCTAGTCTCAGGTTTGGTGCCTGAAAGCAGGGCTTTCATTATTTCTTATGTAAGACTACATAACAAGCTATATAAAACACAAATACAATTTCTTTCTGTAGAGGAGTCTGCCTTTGTCTAACAGTGAGTCAGCATCATCTGACAGATCAATTTCCTCTTAAGTGTAGGATGTGGATTTTCCATATCACACTCTCCAAGGGCACCTGTTGGAAACTCGGGTCACTACAGCATGGAATTTCACACCACACCTCAATGGCCTCCCAGTGCAGAGACCTACATCACAAAAATCTCATCAATAAGAATGAGGCTGATAGCAGATATCTTAAGTTTTCTGTCCTCCAGATCTGCCTTTCTAGCAAGGGGACAACATTTCGTAATACTTTCTTGGTTCTTTCTGAAACCATTGATGTGTCTAGTATCCACAGGATCATTCAGGTCAGAAGGGACCTCCAGAGGTGTCTAGTTCAACCTCCTGCTCAAAGGTGGGTCAGCTGTGTGGTCAGTTGAGGTTGTTCAGAGCTTTATCCAGCCAAGTCTTGAAAAAACCTTCCAGGATTTCCAGCTTCTCTGAGGACCACGTTCTAAAACTTAGTTGTCCTAATGTTGAAAAAGCTTTTCCTTGTGACCAGTCTGAACCTCTGTTGTTTCAATTTCTGTCCACCATCTGTCATTCTTCTGCCATCCACCACTGTGAAGAGCCTGGCCCCGTCTTCTATGTAACCTTCCCATAGGTATGGGCAGGCTGCTGTTAGGTGCCCCCAAAACCATCTCTTCTCCCAGCCTAGCTCCTTCAGCCTCTCCTCATGGGGGAGATACTCCAGCCCACGCCATTGTGGTGGCCTTCTGCTGAACTTACGGTTTATCAACATCTTTCCAATGCTGGGGCCCAAAACTGTACAGAGTGTTCCAGATGCAGTCCAACACACGCTGAGCAGAGGGAGGTAATCGCTTTCCTCAATCTGCTGGCTGTGCTCCCACCAATACAGCCCAGGATGCTGTTGGCCTTTTTTATTGCCAGGGCCAGCTGCCGGCTCACGTTCTGCCTGCTGTCTGCCAAGACCCCTAGGTCCATTTGAGCAGAGCTGCTCCCCAGCCAGGCAGCCTCTGGCCTGTAGTGTTGCAAACTCCCCACATCCTTTGACATCGATTCTGTGGGGATGGCCAGGACACCCTCCCAATGCCACACACAACAGAAGCTCCCAGATATCCAAAGATCATCTGCGACACCAAGCCAGGATTAATTTCATAAAGACAAGAAGCTAAAATATTGTTAATGCACTTTTCCCAGTATCTTTAAAAACAAGCGTACAAATTCCTTCCTATTCTTGTATCTGAAAGTGAGAACAGCTGCTATGACATGTTCCTTTCCTCCGAGCATGGTTGTTTATAGTAAAGAATACTAGGCTTTGATCAGCCACTTATGTTTACTAAATTGATTCCAACATCTTTCCCAGTGGGCTATATGGATTCTCAGCATGAGATACTACTGCTCATTTGAAGTGGCTGAGATGGTTCTTCAGTGGAATTTTCCATTATGCTCTGTGCTATCTTTCTTCAAAGCACAGGTTGTTCACTGGGCAGTACTCCTTGTCCAGCATAATATGCAGAACCATTTTATATCTTGCTTAATACTTTTGTTTTCTTCCTATGATGCTTTACCTCCATTTATTCTCTTGTCTCAACCGAAGCTTCCTTTTACAGCTCTCTTGCATGTAACCCGATATGTTTCTTAGAAGCTGTTATGTAGGGTTTTCTTCTCCCTCACCCTCCCTCTCTTCAGTATTAAAAGTTTGGAGGCAGTCAAGACTTCTCAAGAACGATAAAATGCCTTTTTTGAAAGGCATTTGCCTCCCCTCCTCCTCCTTTTTTTTTTTAAATTTGTACTGGAAGTTGGGGTGCTAAATAGTACAGACACAGTAATCCTGCATGCCCTACAATTCTTGCAGGAGTAACCCCCTAAGGAGATCACTACTATTACACACTGCTTTTTAAACAGAGATGTTTAAACCCCAACAGCAGGGGCTGAACAAATCAGCACATCTATGATAAAGGGGAAAGGAATCCACATCTCCAAGTCGCAATCTAATGCTTTGTCTATTAAACAGCTGTAGCAAATTGGCATTTTTCACCCTTCTTCATCTCAGAGTCCAACAAAAGATATACAACCTTACTGACTGAGCTGCAGACTGTGAAAAAGCAGGTAAAGATTTGCAACAGCTAGTCCAGCAACACAACATACAAGAACTAGTGAGGTCATGCATCTTACAGTACTACTCACTCACCAAAACATTACATTACATTATTTCTCAAGGAAAAAAAGAGCAACTTTGGCTCTCTTGCTTTACTGTGTTACTTGTTTTTAACTGTACCACAAACTGCATCTCTATTAAACTGGCAACATTCACTAAACTAGACAAAGGTAAAGTACCTGAAAAAACAAACATACTTACTAGGGAGCTTACACCTCTGGTTAAGGTTTACTTCTAAGTGTGATTAACTATTTGACACCAATACACATTTTAGCATAAAGTGGGCTAGTATATTCAAATAAACAGCAACTAAAAGAAAAAGCTTCTACAATTAGGCAGTACCAGGCTGCAGAAATAACAGCAGTTTCCAAGTGCAAAAAACAGAAAGATATGAAATTAAAAGAATTGTATTGTTGCTGAAGATGTACACAGCAAAAGTTTCCAAGTTAACAAGTTTGAGGTGATGCACATGTTAAGCTATACCACGGAGTCTACTATGAAGATCTAACCCCTCTTCCAGCAACGTACAAATCCCAAATTAAGACATCTCAATACAAAACAAACAAACAAAAAAACCCACAAGTGAAGCCCAAACATTTCACTCCAAGTCCACTAGTTTAAAAAGGAAACCAACAACAAAATAAACCAACAAAAAAATCCACCCCAACCAACTTGAGATGTACTGGATGCAGTTTTTCTAGAAAAAACAAAACCAAAAACAGGCCCCATGACTGACTTCAAATGAAAATCTGGCCCCTCAAGCCTCCCCAGGACATAGGTATATTAAGATAGCTTAGGAAACCGCCACAGCCCAGTTATTCTTGATAAAGATCCCATTACAGAACTGGGACTGTGCTGTAGCTTGTTCACCTCCCCAGCTGTTTTTCCTTCTGTAGAATCTGGACGGTACTAGAGCCTCACAATAGCAGATCAAATTCATGACTACAGATATGCAAAGCTGACAAAATAATATTAAATATTTAATTAAATACCAGTCTGATTAAATACTTCAGTTTTACTATTTGTTACAGGTAGAAACAGCTTTGTATTTTTTAATCCTCAAAACAGGCTGTATAGAAGATGTGTCCTGTGCCATGTTATACTCTTCCTTTCACAGGTGGAGTCTAGCGAGCGGCTGCAACTAATTCCTTAAGAATCAGCATGCTAAAGACATACTTGAATTGCTCTTACCTGTCTATACGCAAGAGCACAACACATAACTAACTTTCAAGTTAGTAACAGTATATCCAATATAGAATCATAGAGTTGTTTAGGTTGGAAAAGACCTTCAAGATCATCGAGTCCAATGGTCAACCCAATACCACCATGCCCACCATATACAGAAGTAGGTAGTTTTGATCAGGAAATGAGCAGATGTTATGTGGCAATAAACAGCATCCTACAGTAATGCAAGGCTGCTAACTCAAAAAAAAAAAAAAAAATGACTAACAGGTCATCTCCAAGTACACGCACTGAACCCTACATTATCTGGTGTTGGTTGGTTGTTCTTTATTTTCAAATATAGAAAGATGCTGGTATTTCTACAGCCCTAAGATGAGGAGCAAAAATTTATTCAGCGATTCAGTGTGTGAAGATAAAAACAAACAACTCTCTACAGCACACTGGGGATGATAGGCCTCTTGCTGCTTACGATCACAGCATTCATGGTGGCAGCCCCCGCTTACACTGAAAAGCAACATTACATAAGTTACTTTCAGTTTCCTCATTGCTAATTTCTTCCCAGTCACACCATGCTTCCTCATTATTGTCTGCTTTAGGGGCATTCATCAGTTGCCACGAGAATGCAGAATATTCAGCAGAAGCAGAGAAATGGCGTGAACAAGTAAGAGTAAGCTTGTTAGTGGCAGTAACTGAGTTGAAGACCCATTTGTCAATTACGAACAATAATAAATGCCAGTATCAGATACCTGAAGATTTTTTTTTTTTAAATGAGACGCAAACAGCAACAACACTTACTCTTCAAACATGAAGAGTTCACTTATCCCTTTACTTGCTCTGTAAAGGGTGGTAAACCAGCCAAGTAATACCAGGGTTTGTATTTTGTAGTAACACTAATGTTTAATTACCCTTTCTGTTAATTAAAATAGATGGCCACCACTGTATTCACCTCACTGTCTAGCACTGTCTGCATGGAACTGTGGCAAATTCAAGTGTGTCTGGGTTTGAGCCTTACAAAAAATAAAAGAAGAACATAAAAGTTTGAAATTAGGAGTGAGCAAATTACACAAATACTCTTAATATATTTTCCTTCTGAATTCCCTTTAGGGACTAAGGCCTGTGGAATGAAGATAACAAATCAGACTGAAATCAAACATATTTATGAACAGAAAAGAAAGCTCAGAAATTAGTAATTTAAGTCAAGGAAACATACATCAAGACACACAATTCTAGAACACAACCACCTATTCTACAGCAGAAGCGTTTCTTGCTCAAAACCTGCAGTTTGAGCTTTGATAAAAGATGTGGTTATCGATGATCAGAGCACACAGGAGTCCCGTAAGAGCCAGGCTGGGTGTCAAGAGCTCCCTGTGGGAGCCCAGCTGTGTTTCCAAGAAGACTTGCCACCACTGGGTTTCGCAGGGGCGCGCTGCCACCTGGTGCTACGAGTCCGGAAGGAGCTGGCTATGTGTACCGCTCCTCGTCTTCAGCTGCGACTGGGCGATGTCTGCCAGGGCACTCTGTATCTTTTCCAGCAGCATATCCCCACGATAAACTACCTCTTCCAGACGGGCAGCTGCTTCATGATTTTCTTCTTCTAATCGATACAGACTAGCAGCCTTTAAAATAAAAGGGACAAAAGTACAGATCTTCAAATATAATACAAAATTGACTTTGCTGCTGAAGGATTCTAATAGAACAGTTAGTATTCCCTAGAAAAGAGAAAGATTCTCTCTTTAGTCTCTGAATTACACGCTAGCAACTTCAAGGCAACTCATTATAGGTTGCTGCCGAAAACAGTGCATATCCCCACGGAGTAAACACAACTCCCCCCACCGTAGATGTTAGCTTCTTTCATATTACGACTCTTAGCTCAGTACAGCTTTTCTTGATGAGAAGTGAGTATTCATCCCCCTCCCCAGTCCCTTACTGAAAGGTGCTCATGAAGATGTAAGCATAACTTATTTAAACCTTTTCATTAAACAGTATATTTCAGATTAAATTGTATTATTTAACCTTTTTTTAGTATTGTTTCAGAACCAACCTGCTTTTCAGTTAGACAAAATTTAGTGAAATAAAACATTTTAACTTCAAACTATTTTAATATTTTAAAATATTTACCAAATTTAAAACTACTAAGACTTGTTCTAACTGGATAACAGAAAAGACAAAATAGTTTCTAACTGGTATTTTTAAAAGCAGTTATACAGGTCCTTAAGAAGTCATGCTTAAACTAACTGGCAAATTTTATCCAGATATTCACTTTTTGTTCTGCAACACTGATGTCTTTAGTGAAGGTCAATATATGCATGAAGGACTTGATAGTCCTTGGAGGAAAGGTCAGAGAAGGAAGATGGCAAAAGGTAAAAGCTTGAAATTTAGAATCCAACTCAATTACTTCAGTCTCAGTTGATAAATAGTTGACTGCAGGTAAGCCATAGATTTGAGTAGAATACCTACTGCAAACTTCACCAACAAGGGAACTCAAAAGGGACGGGTAAATTGTGTTGGGCATTAGTGTAGCACGCTTTTAAGACAAGCCTCAGATTTGAAACATATACCAAGACAACCTTAATTAAAATAAATTTAAAAAAAAAATCAGCCTAAGTATATCTCTATTAGCCAAGTATCTATCTACCACTTCGCAACATAACCTCTACTGCATATTTCAGCGTTTGAAGCAGCTTCAAAAGTTTGTTTTTTAAAGAATGGCAGAGTATTTATCTTTAATACTGCACCAAATTAAACAACAGAAAATAAAAATCAAAACTAGAATTAGTAAGCTAACTTACCTCAAAACCACACCAAACAAAAAAACCCAGAAATTCTTGTGAAACAAGATTCTGCATTAACAGTGGAAGAAACTGTTCCGAGTATCACTTCTAAGGAAAGCATGCCCCTACTGGCTAACCAACTTCTCATTCTGGAGCACCCTACCTTCCCCGCATCAGACCCTGCTCAATCATGGAAGAAGCCTGTAATTTGTCTGCAGCAGGAAAGCTGTCTTCAGCTATTAAATACAGTTACATGAAATTATGCTGGTGTTAACGGGGCCAATTAGTATGTTCAGCAATTACTGTGACTAGCAACATTGCAAATTTAAACTCAGTTTAAAACCAAATGTGATGTCACCGTCAAGTCATTTGTATTTGGCCCAGTAGGCTGTACTGTACTATTAGTCTTTTGTAAAATGCCTTTTACTAGTTACAGATTATCAACCCAGGTGTAAAACCTTCAGGTGATCTTAAAGCAGCTGCAGAGTGCTCAAAGAAACAGCACTCTTTCCATCCTTGTTGCATTCTAAAAAGAAAACACTTGATGTAACTCTAGCAGTTAAGAGCCAAAACAACAACAACAAAAGATGCTGCTGTTTAATAGGCAAGATCTGTAGAAATAACATCAAAAAACCCCCAACCCAACCCCCAACAGAGTGGCATTCTTCGAATCATGGGTCCAAGGCATTTTTTGGAAGTGAGAAACAGCCAAGTACGGTGAGAGAACTCACAAGCTGTTTGTAGCAGTTCAGCTCCTGTGAGGCAAGAAATGGAGACACTGATACTGGCTACACCTGCTAATAGCTGCCTGGCCAGTAGCTGCTTTCCCTTCTTAAGCTCTTCCTAGAGTACCTCTGGTCTAAAGAGCAAAGGAGCAAGAAACAAAAGCACCAAGTTTGGCTGGCCCAAAGGACACGCTGTTACTGCAAAGTGAAAGAACTGTTTTACGACAGAGCTGGAGAACTTAAAGGATACCCTGCAAACCCTGTAACAACCAGAAATACTGTGGAAGAACACAAGGGTTCAAGAACATGTTGGCCCTGCAGCTACAAAATGAAATGCATTCCTAATGACTGAGAGAATGTGAAAGATTATCCAAGGGGAAAAAAAACCAACACTTCCCAGCACATCAGTACTGTTGCATCTGTTGTATTAATATTTGAACAGCTGAGGGAAAAAAAAGGGGTAGCAGTTTCCAGTATTGTGGTGTTATAAGCACTTTTTTTTTAAACATTCTAACAGAAAACTAAGTTTAAAACATTCTCACTGTGTATAATCTTATTTAGAATTAGATGCAAGTTCAGTTTGCCGCTAAGCCTATAAAGTACTCACAAGCTACCCTCTTGAAAAATTCAGGCTTGTATTAAAATAATTTTTCAAGACCACCTAGAGAGTAAAACATGTGTTTTAAAAAGGGAAGAAGCTTGCCTTCAGTTATGTTTTGATACTTTAATTAAGAACACTCTTACCTGCAAAGCTGCTGTTGATTCTTCACTAGGCAGGGAATCTATTAGAACATCAATATCTTTTGCAGTTCGTGCAATCAATGCCGCGAACAGTTGGGCATACTCTTGAAAAAAGAAAAGCCAGCCTACTCAGTACATTATTAGATACAAGTACAATTCTGTATACACAGCACAGAAAATTCTACAGACTTGAAGTCTGCAGGTATTAAAAATTCTCCTGCATGGAGAAAACTACAGTATCATAACCGATGAGAACTCAACCGTGTTAGAAGATTAAGGTGGTTTGATTCCAATCCTAGATTAACCAGGGTAACCGGTTATACAAAGGGCTGGGCTTTGTACAAATGAGAAAATAGCTACAACTCCACCACAGTTAGACAATTAAGAAATTACTAATACCAGTGTTGTGTCCTAGTCACTACATTAAATATTGAGAAGTAGCTAGAAACTCATTTAACTTTTCAATCCTTGCCTCGAAATCTGCCACTAGACAAAAAAAACTCTAGAAAAGACATAAAAATAGTGATTCAAATAGATGGATTATTTAAATCATGTTAAGCAACAGATCATTCATGAAAGAATTTTAGGGTTTTTTTTAAATAATTAAAAAAAAAGAATTCCTATTCAGCCACAGAAAAACTTAAATTGCCCCTGAGAAATAGAAAAGGATTGGAAGGTTATAACAGACCTTAATTTAGCTGCTATATCACTGAAAGATCTTTTAGTAAGAGGCACCTATAAGCCCGAAACAAAACCTTTCCACCATATGGAATTGCATCCATTCATTCCGAATTAAGTTAATTACTATCACTAAAATATTGTAACATCCCGTTTCAATTTATAATTTAAGACCTTATGCATCTGTTTATATTGCTTGGTCCATGAATGATTTGTGGAAGCAGGAAAGAAAATACTTTCTAAAGCCAAAAATCTATAGAAGAGTTTGACATTCTCAAAGGTACACTTGACTTTAACTTGAAAAAACAAAACAAAAAAACCCCAATAAATCCATTTAAAGCTTATTCGGGGTCACCACCGAGTTTACCTGTGAAGAGTTTTAAGGCCTCCTTATTAAGACTTTAAAGACACATAACTAGTAGTTTTGTTTTCCCTCATCAGTATCGCTAACGTGGCTGTATGATTTTACCGAAGTCACTATATTCAGAATTTTAGAAAAAACAAATCAAAGAGAAGTCAGTCATGACCCATCATTTTAGGACCTTAACAAAGCCTCTAGGCTCCTGGCACCACACTGATGCCAGCACCTGGGGCAGCAGCAGGTAAGGAAGGAAACAAGCCTTTCAGCTGGCTCTTCCAACTAATTCCAGTATCAGAACACAAACCACCACAGACCAATAAAGAACTAGCATTCAACTGTCCTAGAAAGCGCGTCACTGTGCTCCAAACCAGTCTCCCCTGATATCCTGATAGACACACCTAATCTGATACAAGATATATGTAAAATTTTCTTTGGGGGTGGGATGGGGAGAAAAGAACTAAAAAAAAAAAATCAGGATTAGAGTAACATGGTTATTTAATTCTAACCTGAAGTACTTAAATCAGACAGAACTTTTACTTCACTTGCCAGTTTCAGTGTCTTAGATCAGTTTCTCATCTCTCAAAAAAACCCCAACCAAACCCCCCAAAACAAAGCAGCCAACAACAAAACCACAAATGCCAACAGGGAGATTCAACATGAAGTTATTCCTTGATTAATTACATAAGCAGATGATACACAGAGAAACACAAATATTTAAGTTTATGACATGGCGAATTTTAAACTCATAAACCTAACACTAATTCTTTCCAAAAAGACTTCTCGTAAGTAATGAACAACTCATTAACAACGTCTTGCAGCAGTCCTATTAAAATGGTTTGTATCTGTAGAGCTACTGTCTCTATGCAAAGAAACCAGCACAAGAAATATATCGCAATGCTTACTTAACACTTAAAACTACATTTCTGCTATCACGATGTTACGCAGCAAGTGCAGAAGGCAACAATTTATGACCTAACTTCAGTCACTCCACCAGTTACTGGTGGAATTGTTTGCTGAACTCTGGGAAATAAAGTACAGATTTTGTATTACAAAGCATACGGTACCAGAACACACTGATATTTTGCTAGGAGATGCGGAAAGACAGACTTGCCTTCTGTTGGGTTCGCAGGCTGATCTTTGTTTATTGCTGTCTGAATGTTGCTGAAAGAGGCCGGGGGGCCACACTGCTGCAGCACTCCAATAGCGTTACAGAACTGGTCTGCGAGCTGCAAGCAGCAAAGAGATCGTCGATTTATTTTGCTACTAAAGCTATTCCGATTTCATTTTGCATCCCAGCGGACCCCACGCAGCAGCCCACCCGGGGCGAGGAGGGAGCGCCCACCCCCTTCCCGGGGGCTGCCAGCCCCCTCACACAGGCCGGGCCCGGGCGCGGCGGCAGAGGCCGCGGGGGCAGGAGGGGACGCGGCCCAGCACCAGCCTCCCCTCCCCGCCGGTAAGAAGAACGACAGGCGCCGGGAGAGAGAAGAGGGCAGCGCCCACCTCACCGAATTCACCGCGTCCTGCAGCTGCGTCAGCCGATCCGCCATGGCGCCGCCGCCGCCGCCCACCTGACCGAGCGCGGCCAATAGGGCGCCCGGAGGCTGGGCGGGGCTGGGCGGGGCGCAGGCCTCCCTTCCGGTGGCTCAGGACGGGCCTGGCGCGCCCCCTGCAGGCCAGGAGGGGCCCCGGTCCCACCTCCGGTTAGGCGTCGGGGCCGCGGGCAGCAGCAGCAGCGGGCTGCCCCGCGCCGTTTGAGAGCCACGGGGGACCGCCCTCTGACACCGGCGCCTTCCCCCAGCCAGGGGCCTTGCCCGGTCACCGGGGGGTTTCACAGCTGGCCCTCGGGAGGCCGTTAGGTAACACCGGCAGCACAAGGCAGGTGGGACAGGACGCTCGCTGCCCTGGGGGGGGGTCTTCAGGCGACGTGAGGCAGAACTGTGGCTGACCTGCTCTAGTGTCGGCCAGAGTCCGGCTTCAAGGGGGCAGCTGGGCTGGAGACCTCCAGGAGTTCCTTCTGGCTGACTTGTCAGTGACGCCGTGAGTGCAGCCACCCGGCAGCAACACACGTGCCACGAGACTCTTTTGTCGCTTACAGCTCCCCTCTTTGCCACAGAACAAACTGATCCGACAAAGGTGTTTTCTCAGTGGAATGTCTGGGGTTAGGATTTTGTTGGCCTGCACATGTAAACTGGGATGTGGGGCTCCTCTGTTAAAAAGTCAAGTCACAAACTACTGTGCTGTAGACCAAAATCTACCACGTGTTTTTAGGGGGTTTACAATTTTTATTGAAGTCAACAGGTTCTTTCTTGGATTTCCATGAGCGGGATGGATGCTGGACTGAGCCTGGAATAAGTGAGGCTCATGGCGTGAGAGAAGCCTCTCGCAGGCGCTGTTTGCTTATGGCTGAAAGCCACGGGTGAGAAGTTTGATGTGGAGTTGTGAATGAAGAGTGACTGAGGTCTCACTCGGAGAAGTCAACTATGACAGTGGCAAACACTAAACTTAACTGACTTTGAGTATCTCATGGATTTTGATGTACAGAAGCTTCATTCAGCAGAACAAAAAAAACCTCAGCAAACTAGATAACCTGAGAAAAGCTGCCTTCCTAAGCACAGTAGGCAAAGGCAAGGAGAAGAAAGTACACCCATTTATCTGAAATATATATAAATACGGACCAGCACTCATCTCCGTATTCTTCTTAGACCAGACTGACAGCTTCCTTTTGCATTTTAACTGGAAACCGGATCAGAGCAAGGCTGGGGAAAAAAAGTAAACGCAGTAGGGGTGATCCTACAGGGCTTTTTAGAGCCTAGGTTACGACACGACTTCATAAATGAGGCCCAAATAACAAACAGAAAACACACCCCCAAAAAAGAAACTTTTGCTTTCTGTTTTCTCCCACCATGCGCCCATGAATCGCCTTTGCAGCCAGAGGCACCTCAAACACGTGCCAGCGAGCCTCTGAGGCCTAGCAGCCTTTCTTACCGCTGTTTATCAGGTGAAAACAAATGGCAGCCGCATTAAACACTACAGGAAAAAAAAAAAGAAACCAAACCAAAAAACCCCACGACTCCCCAAAACTAAACAAAACCAAAAAAATCAACCCCCCTCACCTCGACCTGGAGACCTTCCCAAGCCCCTACCCGCCTCAGTCGCTGCCACGCGGCCGGCGGAGGCGGCTCCGGGAGGATAAAAGCCTCTGAGGGCGGCAGCTGGGGCCGTTACCTCAGACCCCTCGCGCAGGTGGGTGCGGGGTGGCGGGAACGGTCTCGGCCCGGCCGGGCGGGCCCTGTGAGACGGCGCCGCGCCGCGCCGTCTCAGAGGGCCCGCCCGGCTCAAGCTCCTCCCAACCGTCCGTGTCCGCTCTCAGCTTCGTCTCCCGCTGCCCCCCGCAGCGCCATGCGGCTTTTTGCCTGCGCCGTGGTGCTCTTCGGGATCCTGGGGGTCCTGCGCCATGGCGCTGCCTCAGGTGAGTGCGGCGCGGGAAGGTGGCGTGGCGTGGCGTGGGTGTGTGGTGACGACACGGGACTGTGGGCCGTGGCCGCCATGAGGCAGCCGGAGGGGCTGCTGGAAGCCGGGTGGTAGCTGGGAGAGGGGTTTTTTTTGGCCAGGTCGACGTCTAGCAGGCTGAAGGGGAAGGGGCTTGTTGTGAGGAGAGGCCTGCAGGACCCTATCTGGGGGGGTGTCCCAGGCGGCGGCGGTGGGGGAGACCTGCTGCTGTCTCGGGGGTTGTGCAAGAGTGAAGATCAAAGCTAATAGGCAGCTGTCTGCGGAGCTGGGGAAGAGTTATATTTTTGTGGTTATCTTAATCTTTGATGGGGATAGAGAGAACCCATTCTCCCCCCTCCCCCCCTCCTTTTTTCTTTTATAGCTTCATTGCTATGAGCGCCATAATTTTACGTGGATGTGCTGGACTGATTATTACTATGCTGTTGTAGGGATACGGTACAGGCTGATGAGTCTGGTGTAGCATTGTGTTCCTTCTAAGGAAATAAGGTGGCATTTACCATCTATGGGTTTATATGAGAAAAGGAACAAGATTAATAGCGGGATTTTTTTGTTTTTTTGACCACATACAAGTGCTTTTGTGTTCCCAGCACCCTGCAAATTGTGTGTTGAAAACCACCGTCTCTATAAAATTAAGGAAATGAGCAAAGCCCCTTAGTATTTGGAGCTTGGTTCTTAAAATTACTTGTTGGTCATGCTGATGTAATTGGACTTTATTTGGCATGGTTGCTTTTTTTTTTTTTTTAATTCCCCAGTGTTCTTGCATGTGACTAAAATAGGAGTTCAGAGGTAAGTGTGCTATAATGAGTATAGTTCATGAAGATATAACAGCTTTTTTTCCTGGTTAAACCCTTACCTGTTCAAATAAAGGAAAAAATAATCAGTTTCCTTTCAGAGATAAGCAAGCTCTCCCTTATGTTAGGGCTGATCTAAGCCGCCTCTTCTTAGTTTTTCTTTATTTTTAAACTTGCCTCTAATGATGCTTAATTGTCCAAAAGAAATCTACTCTTGGGATACTTGGCAAGGCTGCAGGACAGAGTTTGGAATCGGTCTCAAGTGCGGAAGACTTCTCCTCCCAGCTCCCTCCCCACAGAATGCCTCTTCCCTAGGCTGCACTC
>JANZLQ010000024.1:8956-26479 GCA_026212715.1 Elanus axillaris | reverse complement strand
TTCCAGCAGCTTCTCACAGAAGCCACCCCTGTAACCCCCCCACTACCAAAACCTTGCCACAGAAACCCAATACAGATAGGAAGGATGCAGAGGCTGCTCTTAAAATTTTTACATGGCAAAAGGTATCAGCAGCCAAAATCAAGTTATTTTGGCAGGAGCAACACAAGCTGATCTGACAGGAAAAGCCCCAGCCCCAGCAAACTCCCGCTGCTCCTTGGCCAACTAAACTGTGCCGAGCATAGCCATGGATAAAGTCTAAAACATGGTGATTGCTTCGCCAGGCTGAATTCCCCGCTGGGCCAGATCCAGCAGGAGCCGGGGGCAGAAAAATACTCCCAGGGGTTGTCCCACA
This sequence comes from Elanus axillaris, assembly GCA_026212715.1. Lineage (NCBI taxonomy): Eukaryota > Metazoa > Chordata > Aves > Accipitriformes > Accipitridae > Elanus > Elanus axillaris. Next base: position 26,127 of record JANZLQ010000024.1, on the reverse strand, counting down.
TCCGCAGCATCCTCACCAATAGCTACGAGATCTGGATAATGTGCCGATTCCAGTGGATTGCTATTTATTCAAGCAATTTATTATCCATTCCAAAGCATTAGTATTCATTCCAATGAATTATTTTTATTTATTCCAACGGAATTTACCCCAATGCATTATTATTTATTCCAATGCATGAAATATAATATTATGAATAAGACACTTATTCAAGGAGGCTGTTACTATTATTTACTAAAGTGAATGATTATTATCGTAATGTATTTACTCAAGAGAGAGGCAGGGGCGGTGGTTACGGATGGGGAAGCCACTTCTCCCAACACTCCCTTCCCTGCTACGGGACATTAAACCTGACCGAGGATTTTGCAAAGCTGACGGATTTCATCCCAAACATTGTTGCTCACCAGTGTCTAAGGTGGAGCCTCCTGGATGTCATGGCTTAGGTGAAAAATAAATGGTGGCACCACTTTCATCAGGATAGGCATTTTTGTCAGTCTTCAGCTGAAAAAACCTCTCCAGGTGCAGAAGGGAAAGACCAAAAAAATGGGAGAAGCCAATGGGACTTCAGTAAGGGGAAGTTCACCAAACTTGCTGAACTTCTAAGATGAAGCAGCTGGTCTGGTTGACAAGAGGAGAGCAATGGAGTGTCTACCTCGGCTTTGGTAGGACTTTTGACACCATCTCCACTGGATTCTCCTGGAGAAGCTGTTGATGAGCAGAAGGTGAGGTGGGTTGAAGACCAGCTGAATGGCCAGGCTCAAGGGGTGGTGATCACAGGAGCAAAGTCTAGTTGGAGGCCAGTACCCAACGGGGTACCCCAGGGGGAAATCTAGGATCCAGTCCAGTCTAACATCTTCATTAATGATCTGGATGATGGGGCAGATGTACCCTTGGCATGTTCACGGATGACACCAAAGTGGGAAGAGTGGCTGATAGCCCAGGGGGTCATGCTACCATCCAGAGGGACCTTGACAGGTTGGAGAAATGGGCTGATGGGAACCTCAGGAAGTTCAACAAGGAGAAGCGCAAAGTATTGCCCCTGGGGAGGAACAACCCCAGGGACACGCTGGGGGATGGGGGCCACACAGCTGGAAATCAGCTCAGCAGAGAAGGACTTGGGGGGGTGGCTTGTTGGACACCAAGCTGACCATGAGCCAGGAAGGTGCCACAACAGCAGCCAACAGTGTCTTAGGCTGCATTAGACAAAGTATTGCCAGCAGCTGGAAGATGGCGATCCTTCCCTGCTCAGTGCTGGTGAGGTCCCACGTGGAGTGCTGGGTCCAGCACTGGGCTCCCCAGTACATGAGAGACATGGACATACTAGATAGAGACCTTCTGGTGGCCTTTCAATACATAAAGGTGCTTATAAAATGGAGAGAGACTTATACCATGGTCTGCAGTGACAGGATAAGGGACGACAGCTTTAAACTGACAGAGGGGAGGGTTAGGTTTGACACAAGGAAGAAATCCTTTGAGATAAGGCTGGCAAGACACCAGAGCAGGTTGGCCAGAGAAGCTGTGGATGCCCCACTGTGGGACGTGTTTGAGGTCAGGTTGGATCGGGCTTGGAGCAACCTGGTCTAGTGGGAGATGTTCCTGTCCATGGCAGGGGATTGGACTGGATGGTCATTGAAGGTCCTTTCCAACCCAACCCATTCTATGACTCTACAATCAGAATTTTGCTACTAAACTTCAAGTAAAGAGCAAAATAAACCCCATAATGTGTCACCAAAGCAAAGGTGGAAACCCAAATGATCCTCCAGCTTGTGGAAGGTGGTACCTGCCATCACACACCATTCCCATCAGCAAAATGAAGATTAAACTGTGACTTAAAATTAAATCCCCAGAATTAAGGGGGATGCAATTAAAATGCCAAGCACCGCTATTAGCGGCAGCATCCGCTGCCTGGCCCCATCCCTCAGCTTCTCCTTGGAAAAGGGAATGTGCTGTGATACAGCACGGGACCAAAGCCCAAAAACGCCGGCTGGAAACCCCCAAAAGCCAGTTATAAACCCAAACAAGCCAGTTATAAACCCAAACCCACCAGCAAAGCCTCCTCCTCTTGCAGAGTAGTGCAGCCTGCTCTCCCCTTAGCATGTCCCACGCCATGAGAGCGAGCATATCCATCACCCGTAAGGGACGTTTCTGCCTCTATGGGTATTTCAGGGAGACTCAAAACACCTTTTTTTAGGGGGAACCTCAAAACACCTTTTTTGGATGAGAGCAACTGGCTCTCCCTGATACCTGAGCACCCCCTGATGAGTGGGAGCATATGGATGGAGCTCTTTTTAATGCAGCGAGCAGAAAATGATGCTGTGGCAGTTGGATGCAGGAGGGAAACTGAGGAAGCTCTCGTATGATGGAGCAAGGAGTGGGATCGTTCCTGGAGGCCGAGGGCATTGCACCAGCCTCATCCTCCTCATCAAGGAGAGTAGGATTTTGTTTTGCTCCTTCCTGCTTGGCACATCGTTGTAGGCGGCTCTCCCTTTGTTTCCAGTGGAAATTAATAATGTCTCTTAATTACCATGATTGGTTTTGCAGTGGCAGGAGGCTCTGAGCAGGACATCCGGCAGCTGCTGCTGCTCCCTCTGCCAGGTCGGGGGCAGCGCAGCCCCCGTTTCCCTTCCTCCTCCTACATACACTATATACATATATAGATGCACATTATATGAACACACACTATGAACAGAATTTATACACACATATATACATACACACTTTATGTACACACACATATGCATACTTATATACATACACTTATATACATACACAGACTTATGTACACACATATACACACAATGCACCATTATATACGCATGTGCCTATTATATACACATGTATCTTATACATGTCATGTACGTGCACATAAATATAGACATGTTGTATATGCATATACACACACGCTATGCACATATGTAGATACACATACAGACACACTATATACACACATGCGCACGCACAAGATATATGCACAGATACATGTATGCGCTCATGTTGTTATGTACTCATCTATATGGGCACATACACTATATACACACAGGTATATGACCTCCATGCGTGATGTTGGTGTGTATGTATATTTAACATGTGTAATGCGCGTGTATATTTAACATGTGTGCATGTATATGTCTGTTGGCATGACACGAGTGCCTCTGTGTATGCCATGTGTGTGATATATCTGTACATACATAATGTTTGCATCTGTGTATGTATATAATGTCTGTATTGTATGTTTCTGTATGTTGTACATGTGTGTGCGCTTCCATCCCACTGCAATGCCAGGCATTTTCATTCCCATGGACCATGCAAGCATGACCTGGCTTCTCCATCTGCATCCATGCATGGGAGCCAAGATGCCCACCATGTCTTGGGGCGGGCAGGATGCCCACCATATGCCCAACACTGCCACATCATGCTTAGGGTTGTGTGGCTTTAACGGTCAACCACTGGCCATCAACATACCAACTGCTGGCCAAGAATTCCAAAGATTACTCAGCCACGCAGCACCATGAACCGATGGGCTTGTCCAAAACCAGTTCCACCCTCTAAGAAGCAGATCCACCATCGTGCCAAAGAGCAGCAGCAAATCCAGGTGGATTTTAGGCTGGTTTTGTAGAGCCATGGCAGCACGATGCATCTAGAGAAGAGCCTGAGAAGAGCCACCCAAGAGTAGCAACAGACAATAATTTAGATGGGTCCTCAACTTACCAGCATCTTCTCTGTTCAGACACATCTAGCTTTACCCCATTTCTTTAAATCATTCCATGCCAACAATACTGCCTTTACTCTGTTCATCCACGTTAAAAGAATTTACAAGGCAGATGGAGGCCACCTTTCAAAGCACCCATGTTTCAGTTAATTGCACCTTGAAACTCCTAACTTCCGAGCATGGAATGAACTTTCTCAGAAGCGTGTCGTGAGGGTGGAAACAATGGAGCTGATTTTGGCATAGGACTGCAAGTTCACAGAGTCCATGCCAGCAGTGAGTTAACGCACAATAAAAAATAAAATAAAGACATTCCATGCTAACCCTACTCACTCACTCAATCAGTAAATACATGAAAAACACCCATGAACACAGCGGCAGGGGCTCCTGCCCTCATTCAGGCCTTACGCCTGGCGGCATGTCCCAACCTCTACCCCATGAATCCCATGATCAAAGGGCAGAAAGCACCAGCCTACCTTCGTCGTCCTTCTCAGGCTGCGCAGGATGTTCCTCCTCCTCGGATCTTCCCCGTCGGCCGTTTCGTAGGGAATAACGGCATTATCGCCCTTATACCCTTGGGAAGTCTGGTCTTCCTCTTTCTTTCGAATGGGTCCCAGCTCATCGTCACTCCCAACGCTGAAGCTGGTTCGGTAACTAGCAAACCTGCCCAGCCTCGTGCAGCGTGTCCGATATAGCACAGGCTTGCTAACAACCGACACTTTGCGGCCCCGCTCCAGGGAGCTGGTGTCCATCTCGCTGTCCGAGCCATTGCCACTGCCATTCGATTGGGTTTTGTTAATATTTCGGATGGTGATAATCTTGCCCTGGGTGCTGTCATGAGGCACAGAGTAGATGTTCTCCTCTTCATTTCTGGGTTTGACCACAGCATCCATTGGTTCGGCGTAATCGGAAGGATCAAAGCAGTCTGTGGGCAACCAGCTACTAGAAGACACAGACTTCCTCTGCCCATCCCGATGCCCCTGCTCCAAATATGACAGGTCTCCCTTTGTAATGTCAAAATGCACTGGGGGCTTTGGTTTCACTGGAGGAGGTACTTTGTTATTCAGCTTGCTTTCAAAAGTGCTCATGACGGAAATGAAAGACAAGCCATCGTTCCCCTCCAGCTCCATGGAAAGCTTTGAGTGGTCTTTGGGCAGGGTGGGCATGGACGTGTCCTCTCTGAAGGGGCTATAGGTGGGGGGCTCGACATCCTCCTCTGAGTCCTGCAGGTTGGAGTTGCAGAGAGGGGAGCCCGCTCGAGGTGAGTTGAACACCTCCTCTGTTGTGCTGCAGGCTTCGGCCACATTGTCGTACATGTGGGTGGCTTCGATGATGTTTTTTTTCTCCACCACATCTTTAAAAAACGAGTGGAAAATCTCCAGCTTATGCTGTGGCTGGCTACAAGGTATCGTGGTGAACTTGCCATCAATATCCTGGGCAATCTCCTCACCCTCAGTGAGCTGCTCTCTGCTCAAGTCGTTGTCCAGGATGTCTATGGAGCCGTCTGTAAGCGCCACAACCTGTATGGGGATGATATCCTGCACCTCGCAGAGAAAGGCACGTAGCATGGCCAGGGACGCCTTGCGTTTTGCTGAGTAAAAGACAATGTACCCGTGGACAAGCCGGCTTTTCCTAATGCTAAAGGAGGAATGGTAGGAAAGGAGGGAGAGCTCTACTCGCCTCTTGTGTGGCCCAATGGATAACTCGAGGAGGACGGAGCTGCTGCTGCCGCACTGTGAAGGTCTGTAGGTCTGGGACTGCAGGATGGGTAAAAGGATGTCATCTGCATTGAACGGATCTCCGCACATCAAACACATGACGATCCGAAGGTCGACGTCTGCCAGGTCTTTGATGCTGGAGGTTGAACTGACGAGGTTTAAATTGCGTTTCGAGTCCAGCAGTCCCTTCAAAACCTGGCTGATCTGCTTCTCATTGATGTTACGGCCATACCCAATGCCAGCAGATGCAGGGTCCAGAAAGACGCACTGCAGCTTGCTCGCTATCTGCTGGCCTTGCTGTATCAAGCTATGTAGTGTCTCGCCACTGGTATCCCCCCTCTTGTTAACGAGGATGAGTGTCAGAGGAAGGTGAACCAAGTGATTATCCCTCCTGCCGATGGTCGACTCTCTGCTCTTTTCGATGCTTTCCACCACATAGGACAACGACTCCTTTGAGTTGTAAAGGCAGAGACAACCATGAGGCTGAAAGGTAGGTGTCTGGAAAGAGTTAACAGGGAGCCGGACGTTGCCCTCTATTGGCCTCAGGGACAGCTCATACATCTTCCCTTCGATCACATACTTGTCATCATTGGTGCAGAGTGCCCGGATCTCATTGGCCAGCTCACGTGCCAAACCATCCTTGCCAAGGATCACCAGATTGATTCTGTCAATGTTGGAGTCCGAAAGCAAGTTCTTCTGGTTGCGTTCAGAGGGCCTGATGAAGCGGGAGCTGATCAGGTGCTCGATTTTAGAGTCTACGCAAACTGGGCAGCTCGGACACGTTTCCTTCGTTGGGTGGTACACAAAGTGGATGTGCTTCAAAATAAGGGCATCCCGCTCAGCCTGCAGCTTCTGCAGGGCTTTGAACCTCTGCTCTTCACCCAAGACATCCTGAATAACGCCCATTTTCTCTTTGCTGGGTTTAGCGTCAAGCTCCAGTTCATAAAACAGCTCCGAGTACTCCAAGAGTAGCTCCTGAAACTCCTCCTTGGCCTTTTCTATAATCTGTTTTTGGTGCTTACTGTAGATATCCATATAAATAGACTCCTCCAGCCACATGTAAAAATCCTCGTTCATAATGAAACTGCGCGCTTCCTCCCAGGGCTTCCCAGGCGTGATAAAAGGGGAAGTCTCCAGGTTTTCTTTGAAAGCCCTTCTCATTTCTGCCCTTTTCCTCTCATTCCTCAGCTTTTCTAAATGAGCTTCATAGAGCTGCTCAGCAGGCTGAGTTTCCATCAGGTCAAAGGGAATGCGCTCATTCTCCATGTTGTCAATGTGGCTTGTGGCATCCCAGGGTGTCTCTTCCAGGACAATAAACCATTTCAGAAAGTCCGGCTTCGTCTCCAAGAGCTTTTCCACTTTTATGCAGCTCAGGTGATCTATTTCATCCAGGTCCGGGATAAGGGCTTCAAATGCTTGAGGAAGCATGGCGAGATACATCTTCCGCCGGCGCTCTATGTGCTCCTGCTTGAGGCGGTGGACGTGCTGCAGAAACAGCTTTTTGGCTTTCTGCGTTCCTTCCAGGTAGACATAATCCTGATACTCTGGAGAGGACTGCATCTTGCGGCTCACGTTCGACCACGTCTCATTGTGGTTTTTGACAATGCGGCTGACCAGCCACTCATACTTGTCTTTAGCAGCAGCTATCTGTTGACTTTGCTGTTTCAAAGCTTCAAAGTAGGGGATGATTTTAGTCTTTCCCCGGCTTTTATCAATCAGCTGCACTAAGGTGCTGAAAGCCAAGTCAATGTTCACATTGGATCTAGCTGATGTCTCCACAACCTGGAGGTTCTTTTTGCTTAAGGCAAAAGTATGTGCATCCCTAATGTACCGCTCCACGCCTTCGTCACACTTTGTCAGGACCACCACGATGGGCTTTTTTGTTTTTGCTAGTTGATTGAAAAGATTTGAAACAAATTTGAGCTGATCATCAAAGTTCCTGTTCATACCCCTGCTAACATCAATGCAGAGAAGAAAGCCATCCACCAGCAGCTTTCCATCCGGCATCTGTTTTTGTTCGAAGTCCTGTTCCAGCCCAAGCTGATCAGTGCAAAAGTACATGAGTTTTTCAGCCGACGCCAGTTTTGTCGCAGCAGCCCTCTTGATATAGGGCTGCAGGGCTGTGCTGCGGTGAGGCTGAAAGGTCTGGTCATCGATAAACTCCGTCTGCTCGACAACATGCATTTTACATTCAACGCAGTCCTCCAGGGAACGCACAACTTCCCCCCAGTAGAGAAAATGGTCATTATTGACCACCCTTCCCCCAAAGTCACTGGTGCTGAGAACCGAAGTGTGGTCCAAATGAAACTCATCTGCACTGGGCCGTACAAACCGGTTGCAAAGGCAGGATTTCCCAATGCCGCACTGCCCCTTCTCCTTCTCTGTTCCAGACAATCCCACCACACTAATGTTATAGGTGGGAATGCGAACATCTTGCTTTCTTGCCATCATCATCGTCCACACATCCTGTCCCAGTCAACCGCTTCCAAGAGGATCAGTGTTTCTGGCACCCGGTACAACTTGGGAGCTCAGTGGAAGGTGGGGTGACAGTTCTCAAGCCAGGCAGGGAGCCGGGGTGATGAAGTTCGTTGTTCCCATCCTGTATGTACCAGCCGCGCTTCAGTTCTTGCTGGTCCCCGTCGCTGGACAGCTGACGTTTTCCCCTAGGAGAAAAAGAAACAACCATCAGTGTTTCAGCTCAGGAACCCCAAACAGACCTAATCCTGCCCGTATCAATTTATATGCCTCATACTGGAACACTAGTGCTGATGCCGGGGAGATACCGGCAGCGGCCAAGATGTGCCAACCGCAACATCCGACTGAGCACTAACCGCAGCGGGTATACTGCTTCCCTACCGTCATCACAAGTGGCTTGTGGGTGCAAACCACAAGCCGACCATGTCACAAAGGCAGATCAAGGTCATGGTCTGCCCCCCAGCTGGGCAGGGAGCAAGAAAAACGGGCCAGTAGCGGAGGGAAGAGCCGAGGGGACCTATGGCAGAGCCTGAAGGAGAGGGCTTGCTTCATGGGTGCTTCTGATTCAACGCTGAAGAGAAAGCAAGTAAAACAAACCATCCCATCTTTTCTTTGCTTTTTGACTTAAGATCAGGCATAGCACCAGCTTAACACCCAATACTGCTTCTACCAGGAGGATTACCTCTTCAGTCCCCATGGATAGATGGGATCTAATAGGATCAAAATAGCTGGGGAAAAAAAAAGAAGGCAGCAAGATCCAACTAAAGCCTTGAAGAGGCGCCCTAAGCATGAGCCAACACAAGGAAGTCCTCCCAGAGGGAACAGCATTCGAGGGAGGGATGATCCTAATTACTGCTCCTGAAACTATGAGTGTGGTGAGACACTGGAGCAGGTTGGCCAGAGAAGCTGTGGGTGCCCCACCCCTGCAAGTGTTCAAGGTCAGGCTGGAAGGGGCTTGGAGCAACCTTATCTAGTGGGAGATGTCCCTCCCTGTGGATCTTTGAAGGTCACTTTCAACGCAAACCCTTCTATGACTCTGTGGACGGGGCTTGGAGCAAGCTGATCTAGTCGAAGATGTCCCTGCCCACAGCAGGAGACTTGGACTGGATGATCTTTGAAGGTCCCATCAACCCAAAACGTTCTGTGATTCTATGAAACATGGCAGTTGAGATAGTATGCTTTACAATCCGAGAGTGGAAGAGTTTTCAGCTTACGGCAAAAATCAAAATTAACTCGCGTGCCGATGACATCGTGGGTTGACAGAACAACCCAGGGAGCACAGCCTTCCACGTCTCCTCCGCTTTGATGTCTGGATGGTGCAGTTCTTCCAGTTCCCCAGCTGGACTGAATCACACGACAGACAAAGGCTGCTGCAAACCTGCCACGCTGTCGGGCACTTTGCTGTCAAAAACCTACCCTGACGTTCATTTGATCTCAAAACCCCACATTTCACCCCTCCATGAGGTCACCCATATCAGCTGCGCCACCACGTTACATGATCTGAACGCCATGAAGAAGTGGAAGTTTGAGCTTGAAAGGAGGAAGTTTGGGCATTTTAGGAGTTGGTCTGCAAACTCTCGGCTCTTCTGTGGACATGTTATTTCCCGCGGGAACATCACTTATCGGCAGCGCGTCACTCCTCAAGGTGAGACTCTTGCAGGTAAAAGGGTGTAACAGCCACAGCACCGGTGCAATGTAAACTATGCTGCTGAACTGCTGTCAAGCCTTTAATTACTTCATCTAATTATTCATCGCTCAATTTGAAGGAACGCAGTTACTCCCTGGGAGGCTGGATGGGGCTTGGGGCTGCTTGCACAGCTTCTTCTGCCACTCTGCTGGGAATCCCTCTTCCTCCTGCGTTTTTCCTCAATCCTCACTGCTTCTCCCTATTTTGGAGGATGAGCCCAGGTGGATGCCAAGCACCCGGACCCTGGTGAGACATCAGTCTGCTCCAGCTTACCCCTGGTACTGTTTAAACCAGTTTGTCTGACTGGCGGCCAAACTGGAGAGCCGTTGCTGCTCTCCCATCTCCCCTCCAATGCTCCCATGCTCTGGCCAGAGAGCCCGACCCATGCGGCAGCTGGAAACAGCATGGGGCACCAGGACAGAGGGATTCCTCCCCAGCTGTAAATTTTCCCTCCATGTCCCAGTAGCAGAAAGTCCCCAAAGTGGGTCGTTTGGATCTTTGCAAAGATTGATTTAAGCTTTTAACCATCTGGGTCCGAAACGCTTAATCTCATGCAACAGATGGGCTACCCTTGTTTGCGTGGCACGATGAAGCATCTCCCCAGCCATGCCCAGCCCTCTCATGGATGTAAAACCACTTTCCCAATTTTCTGCAAAAAACAAAAAACCCTGGAGCTGCAGAGCCACCAAATTCCAAGACCAAATCTGCGACGAGTGAAGGCAGCAACATACCAAGCATCCAACAAGGGGGAGGACAGGCCAGTATGGAGGATCCTGCACCATTTCCCATGACAATCCTTGGTACAAAGTGTGCAATTTATTAATGAACCGCAGGATGCGGCTGGGCCAGGCGACAGCATCGTCCAATGAATTTCTGAAAAATTTGGTGAAAATCACATTTTCTGTTTGCTTTTGCCTGGCGGGGAATCCGCCTTTTTCTCTTCCATTGGCAAAAGTCACAGTACACACAGTTGCAAACAAATTTCCACAGACGGGTTTTGGGAGCAAAAGTGAATTCCAGCAGAGGCAGCTCCTTCAGCTTCGCACCATCACCCTCATCCTGCTCATGTTAGCTTGCAGGAGCATTTCCTATGCTGGCAAAAAGCAACAGACCGGGACATGTGAGCACACTGTGGGTGGGGTTTCCACACCAAAATTATAGAAACAAGATGCAGATAATAGTTCAAGAAAATCACCGCGCATCTTATGCAACTCCTGAGAGCCACTTCCCCTGCTTGCTCTTGTGGATCAGCGTCATACCTTTAAAATTAGGCTTTAATTACCTAAAAAAAAAAAAGAGAAATGCAAAGTTTTGGAAGTACAGCGGTGTAAGAGCAGGTTTTGGGGGAATGCTGGGACATGTGGTTGGACAGTCCTGGCCAGTGCATGGGATTCTGTCTGTTTCCACCATGTTTTTCTGCATGTGCTATGAAAGCAGCCGGAGGGATCAGCCTGGCATTGGGATAAGTAGTAACCCACCCCCAGATTCAGACCCAGGAGCCACAGAAAGCTTCACACCCACCCTGCTTTTGGGTGCGCTCACACTTATGCCTGTGTGTCCTCAGCTCCCTGTTTAGCTCAACCTAAGAAAGTGATGTCCTTTCTCTTCTACTCAGGGCACAGGAAGGGGAAAACTGGTGTCAAACAGCGCTCGCTTTCATTTTCTTTCCTAAATCCCTGAGTCAGGAGTTACTCATTTACGCCACAAAGCCCAGCCAGGAGGACCAGGAAGAAGGGACCCACTCCGTTAATTCCCAACAAAGCAGGGGGAATTTAGCTCGTTTCCTCTTAAGAAGAAGCTGGCAGCAGAGCCAAAGAGAAGGAAAAAAATAAAAAGGTATTTTCCACTCCCAGATACCTGAAACCTGGATGTGACCACAGCCACCAGCAATGACAGCTCACACAATCCTGGCTGCCGATAAGCCTGGGCGGCTGCCGGCACTCAACCCAGCTTTCCACACCAGCCCCCAACGCTCGCTGCATGCGTGTGTCGCAACAGCCCCAGAATTAATAGTACGTTCAATTAAGCAGCTTCCCAAATGCTATTAAACCAGAGACAAAGCTTTCTTCATGCTTTTTGCGGCGCTCACCAGGGTCATGAAGGCCCTGGCGGGTGCTGCGGAAAGAGAAACTCCAGCTTGTGACTCAAAAACCCCTGAGGGAAGGGGACCCAACGGCAGTGCAGAAGCTGCCAACCAGTTTTTGGCATGGCTTTTCATTTATTTAAGGGGAATGACCTCCGTGTTGCAGCTCTCTGCAGGTTGATGGGATCCTCTTCCTCCTCAACCCGCTGCCACAGATGCCTGGGGCACCGAGTGCTCTGCACAGCATGAAGCCAGGGGCTAAAATAAAGAGCAGAAGCAGCATTCCCAATGGGAAGGCAGAAGAAATTAAATCCAGGGTGCAGAGGGTTTAAGAAGACACAGCTCCGTCCTCACCTACAGCCCCTCAGTCCAGCGTGGTCTTGCACCCAGAACCCCTCTGAAATTTGCATTTTTAAGAAAACTGAGCATTTAGTATAAGCATTTTAAATTAAATAAGCTAAGGCTCTAAATTAGAAGCTGGACTACACAGAGGCAGAGACGAAAAGAAATGGCAGCCCCACAGCGCCTTGAGGGGACACAGGGCATCTCCAGTGCTTCATTTTCTGGGTGTATTAACATGACCAAAAAAGAAAAGTCATCCAGAGCTGCCTGGTGACAGGCTCCTCCCAAGATGCTGCTGCTCCCCAAGCTGTGTGTCTCTGCAGCTGCCGGTTAAACCACCTGGTGCCATGGACCAGCCTCAGACGTGAAACCTATGGTTGCTCTGTCCTCTGCAATCAGCAAACCTGAACTTGCTTGAAGCCCATAAAAAACCTCACAAACCTCAACCATGAAGCTTAAAAACGAAAGGAGTGGGTTGGGCATTCCCCTTCTCCAGGGAAGGCACATGGCATGATCCAACCACAGCAGCCAATTCAGGTAGTCTGGAGCCAGCCTTGCTTATCTCAGGCATTTTGGTGAGCCCAAACATGGTGTCATCGAAGCACCACAAAATAATCTAATGGCTTAAACGGTGGAAATACCTGGCCAGGAGCCAAGCGGCCTGGGCCTGCTCTCCCCAGCTAGGTCATTAAATCTTTGACTAAAAGGAAAGGGCGGCGGGGGATAAGTATGTGGTTAAACAGTATCTCGCAATGAGCGGGCAAAGGTTTTTCTGCAACAAGGTGGCATTCAGGACTACCTCATGTCACAGCAAAAGCGTATCTGAGTCCAGGATAATGTTAAGCAAAAATAAATATCCCTTGAGGCTACAACCGCTCTCCAATAAACCACTATTTATCCATCGTAAGATAAATATCCTGGTCAGTTATTCACATCAAAATCACATAGCAGGGAAAAAGGAAAATCATTTACTGATTCAAAAAATCATTCAAAAACACTTTCCACAATGGGGCATCCACAGCTTCTCTGGGCAATCTGCTCTGGTGTCTCACCATCCTTGTTGCAAAGGATTTCTTCCTCATGTCCAACCTAACCCTCCCCTCCATCAGTTTAAATCTGTCGCCCCTTGTCCTGTCACTGCAGACCATGGTAAAAGTCTCTCTCCATCTTTCTTACAAGCCCCTTTAAGTATTGAATGGCCGCAGTAAGGTCTCCTTCTCTTCTCCAGGTTGAACACGCCCAACTCTCTCAGCCTTTCTCTGCAGCAGAGCTGCTTCAGCCCTTCAACCATCTCCGTGGCCTCCTCTGGATCCACATGAGCAAGTCCATGTCTGTCTTGTGCTGGGGACCCCAGAGCTGGACACAGGGTCTCACTGGAGCGGAGCAGAATCCCTCTCTCAACCTGCAGCCCAGGAGACACTTGGCTTTCTGGGCTGTGAGTGCACATTGCTGGCTCATGTCCCAGTTGTCACCCACCAGTGTCCTCAAATCCTTCTCTGCAGGACTGCTCTCCATCCATCCATCCATCCATCCAACCCCAGCCTGTGCTGGGATGAGGGCTTGCCAGCACCCAGCTGCTGGACCTTGTGCTTGGCTTTCTTGAACCTTATGAGGTTCACGTTGGCCAAATCCTCCAGCTCCCTCTGGACGGCAGCTCTTCCCTTGAGGGTACTCATGGCACCACTCAGCTTGGTGTCACCTGCAATCCCACTGTCTGGGTTGTTGATGAAGGTGTTGAACAGCACTGGTTCCAGTATGGACCCCTGATAGACACCACTCATTGCTGATCTCCATTTGGACGTTGAGGAGTCACTGACTGCAGTCAACATATATGGGCGTACATTTATATTTATCTATAGTTGTGGACCAACGGAGGCCCTTTCTGGTGGATCACCACCAACAGCCCCAGAGGCGTTCAACCCAACCAGAGCAAAACCCAACCAGAAATGTCTCCACAGTGGGGATGGAGCTGTCCATCCAACCCAACCTGGGTGGTTAACAGCTCCGCCACCAGCCACCTCCCCAAGAAGGTACCAGAGCATTAATCATCCTGACCTGCTGGCTAGCAAACTCTAAACTCACTTTCAAGAAAAATAAACTGGGGCAACGTCCAAATGAGTCAGCAAGGACGAGGCCAAAGGATGTCAAAGTCGTACAGATCCCTCAGCAAAGGAGCAAACACTAACCACTGAGTCCCAGGCCAGCTGGCCAAACACTGGTGCACACCACTGAAGTTAGCTGTGGCTAGAAGATGACTAATTAGGCTTCAACCCCAGTGCGAACAAAAGCATCACCTTCTTTGACAGCCACGCCAAAATTTCATCCCCATAAAAATCACATTTACACACCCAATTCCGAACTGCAATTGCAATAAATCCAGTTTCCTTTGAAAAAATTAGTAGACCTCACCTTCTCAACCTCTTGCCTGTCCCAGTTAAGCCAATTCACCCCAAAATGAGGGTCACGGTTGCCCCAAGGCTATCGGACAGCTGCAGACACCACAGGCATGAAGCTCAGCATGTGCCTACCCCCAATTTTCCTGATTTCACCAGAGTTCAGTGGCAGGAAGGGAAGATGCAGCCATGGGGAGGGACGGATCTTGGCCATGATCTTATCAGGTGTCTTTCCACAGTGTTTCACAGCCCCCCTGGACGCTCCCCAGTCAAATGGCCCATCCCCCGAGGGGACCAGTTCCTCTCCCACCAGCACCAAGAAAACCCACCACGGTTTAGGGGGATGGCAGAAAATTATCCAGGTTAAGCCCCACGCTAAAACATGGACCTCTATGAGATGCTCACGATCAGGTCACGCTGCTTCAGAGAGGACAAGCTTCCAAATCGTCATCCCCAAAACCACTCTGGATCCAGGTAAACCCTAAACCTCTCCAAAAATCGCCTTTTGCTGATGCCTTGAGATGGGTGATGCCATGAGGACCAAGGGAAAACCTACCCGGTGAGCAGATGCAGCTGGGGAGACACTGGGAGGGAACAGAGGCTGCTGGGCAAGAAGGAAAAAAAAAAAAAAGACTAAAAAAAAAAAAAAAAAAAAGAGCAAAGCAGGTGTGGAGAGGAAGGAAGAGCCAGAGTGCAGACACCAACCCTCTGCGGGAGATACTGCTCATGCCGTGCTCCAGTGAAGATGCTGTTTCGCATGTGCCGCTCCCCGAATCCTGTCCTCCAAGCCAGGACAAGGAGATGTGCAAGTGCCTGAGCAAGGCAAGTCCTAAAATTGGACGTTTTGCACAGCTAGGAACCACAACAGCCTTTTTTTTTTTAAGGTAGCAAAGTTAAAAACGAAGCTCCCTGAGGCTCAGAGGTAAGCAGTGCCACCCTGAAACGCCTGGGAATATGGACAGCGAAAGGGAGGGATTAAAAAGAAAAAAAAAGAGAAAAAAAATTTAAATTTATTTTTCCAAGTGCTGTCAAAAGCCTGACAAAGCACGTTACCCTAATGAAGCTTTCCTGTATTGGGATGGAATAAGGAAAGCAGCAGAACCCCCTGCGCAGGAGCTGGCATCCTCCGCGGCACCCTCCGCGGCACAGCCTTGGCACCTGGCTCAGCACCTTTTTGGGTTTTTACTTTTAAAATCAAGTGGTTTTGCAAGTCTGTCCACCCCCCCCAGTTGGCGGGGCGAAAGCAGAAATCAATGAATTCAGGCCATTAAAAATTACATCACCAGCCGGCCCAAGCGTGCGTCAGGCCCATCTTTATCTCTGCGGATTTAAACGCCAATTACCGGCAGCTCGTGCGGATACGACAGCTCCTGGAGAAAAAAAATTTAAAATAATAAAAATCACTATCAAGAAATCAAAGCCCCCGTTTCCATTAAAAACCCCAAATATAAAGAATCATTGTGCAAAGCTTAATCTCCCGGCGAACGCCTTAACCGTTTCCCCGGCCCGCAGCCGGTGCCGTCAATTTATTACTGAATAAAAAGACGCTTTTTAATTGCCAGTGGGCATCGTCGCAATGACAGCTTTGCTCCGAGCGAGCCGGGGCAGCTGCTGGCGGGCGGCTCCAGCACCAGTCGAACCCCGACCTTGTCTCCAGGGGTTCGGAAAAACTGAAGGAACGCGGGTTGGCAGAGGAAGATTTCGGAAATAGGTCGGAAAAATGAAAAGGGGTGTGTGAAAAGGGGGGGGCGTTTGCTGCCGGAAAAAGTGGATGCTGAAAACACACCCCCCCTCAAAAGTAAGGGGGACACCCCAAAAAGGCAGCAGCACCCCAAAAATCAGCCTGTGGCTCTGCCAGCACAGGGAGGAGGAGACATCCCCCTTTTTCTTTTGGGGAGAGGTATTAGGGCTTGCCCCCCAACTTGGGGGCAGTGGGAGCTTGGTTTTATGGCTGTCCCCACTGTGGGGGACCCCCTCCAAACCCCAGCCCCTTCATGAGACCCTTCACAAGGGCAAAAATCTGGGGGAGAGTGATGCCTGCCTCCCCCCCTTCTCAAATGGGGGGACAGGGTGATCGCAGCCCCCCAAAGTGGGGCTGCAGCCCTGCACGCTCTGCTGAGCAAGCCCCCCTTCTCCATAAAGGGGGGGATCTTCGGGGCTGGGGGGAAGAAGCCCCCCAAGCTCTTAATGGGGGGGGGCAGCATTTCCCACCACGGAGAGGGTGTCCCCTCCCTCCACCCCCTTGCTGGTGGGGGGGTCACAGATACTTTAAGGGGGGCGGGGTATCTCCCCTCCTCCCTCCAAGCTTGAGGGGCCAACACCCTCTTAAAGGGTCTCCCCCTCCCTTGCCCACCTTCTCAGGTCTCCCTTTAGCCTGGTGTGTATGGGGGTCTCTCCTCCCAGGACCCCTCCCCTTAAGGGTGAGCTGTCTCCCCGCCCCAGGGACTCTCTCCCTTCCCCTAAAAGGGGGTTCTCCCCACCCCAGACCTCTCCCCTAACTGGGATCTCCCGCTCCCAGGACCCCTCCCCTCAAAGGGGGGGACACGGACGGACACACACATCTGCTCTCCCCAGGAAGTCTCCCCTTTAAGGTGGGTGAGGGTGTCCCCACCCTGAACCCCTCCCCTTAAGGGTGGGGGTCTCACCTCTCTTAAAGGAGGGGGTCTGCCCTCCCCAGACCTCTCCCCTAAGGGGGGGATGTCTCCCCTCCTTGGACCCCTCCCCTTAAAGGGAGAGGGTGTCTCCCCCCCTCGGGGGTGGTCTCCCCCCC
>JANZLQ010000022.1:30070106-30089298 GCA_026212715.1 Elanus axillaris | reverse complement strand
TGCAATAACAATTTTATCAGAATTGATGTGCTTTAGTTTCCTACACAAAAGCCAAAATGCTCTGCAGTTGTGCTTCATTTCTAGCAAGACTGTGCATACTGCCTAACTTCTACCAGAACTACCTTCTGGATAGGAATGAATTAAAAAAGCAGAATTAGATCCCTTAAGAATTGCATCTCAAAAATATCTCAGGTTGCAAAATAAGTTATTTACTGTGAATCACCAATGAATCAGAGTCACCCTGAATGTGTCTCCATCTGACTCGCTTAACAGGTAGGTACCAGAGTCCCAAAGCGCAAAAGACACCAAAAAACATGGAAATACATGGACTCACAGGGGGATCAGGCAGCAGCCACATCCCACACAGACATATGGGGGGGCGGGCAGAAGCCACCCCCCCCTCAGACATACAGCAGGGGCAGAGACGCAACAGCCACGACCCCAAAGACACAGGGGTGTGGGTGGGGCAGGAGCAATGCCCACCACGGACACACATGGGGACCAGAGGCCACGCACACCAAAAAAATATGGAGGCGGGGGATGCTCAGGGTAGCCAAAAAATAACCTCACGCCAAAAATAACCTCGCACCAGCGGAACTGGTGGTTGATAGACAGAGTGGGTGCAGAGGTATGTGTGTAAGAACATACATGAGCTTACCTACACCAGGGGATCCACCCAGGTAATCCACAGCAGGTAAACTCACCTGGAATAACCTGCAACAGCAAATCCACCCTGGGTAATTGACCCAACACCAGATAATCCACACTGCCTGCTGCTGGGGGTGCATCCCACAGGATGGGGCATCTGCTGCGCATCACCAGACGCTTACAACACACCTGAAAAATAAAAATCACAAATTATATTTGACATGATAGACAGAGACATAGAAAGAAAATTTTAAAAGCAACTGGGCATGGGACATACTAAAAAGGATTAAAAATGAAAGACAGCAAACTGGCTAAAAATAGATGAGGAAAGAAAATTTAAAAGAGATGGGGTACAGGACAGACAGGAAAATTAAAAAACAAGGAGTGACATCTTGATAAAAGTAGACATAGAATGGACATTTTAAAAGCAACAAGATACACTAAACAGGAAAAAAATTAAAAATAGGGACAGAAAACAAGATAAAAGTACACCTAGAAAAAAAGATTTCAAGAGTTAAAGAATTACAAGAGAAAAAATTGAAAAATAGGGACAGTGAACTACATAAAAGTAGACGTAAGAGAAAAAATTTTAAAGCAACACAGTTCGTGACAGACAGGAAAGAATTAAAAAATAGAAACAGTTACTGGATAAAAGAAGACATAGAAAGACCATTTTAAAAGCACAGCATTAAGGAAATCAAGGAAACAAAAATAGGGACAGCAAACTAAAACAGGAATAGAAAATTTTAGAAGCAATGGAGTGTAAGACAGGAAAAAAGTAAAAAAATATTGATAGGCTGAAAAAGAGAGAGAGAGACAGAGAAAGTAAATCTAAGTGACAGGGTACACAACAGACAGGAAAGAATCAAAAAGCTGTGATACACTGCTTGATAAAAGTAGACATAGAAGGAAATTTTTTTAAATGATGGCATACAGGACAGGAAAAAAGAATTAAAAATAGGGAGAGAAAACTAGATAAACAGAGATATGGAAAGAAAATTTTAAAAACAATGGGGTGCAAGACAGAGATGAAAAAACTAAAAATATATAGACAGTGAACTGTATAAAAGTAGCCATGGAAAGAAAATTTATAAAGCAAATAGTTACAGGACATACAGGAAAGAATTAAGAAATAGGGACAGCGAACAAATAAACAGACACAGAAAGAAAATGTTAAGAGCAGGATGGTACAGGACAGAGGATGAAATTAAAACCCAAAGACAGTAAATAGGTTAAAGTAGGCATAGAAAGCAAATTTTTAAAAAGCAACAGCTGTCATGGTTTAACCCCAGCTGGCAACTAAGCACCACCCAGCTGCTTGCTCACTGCCCCCCTGCAGCAGGATGGGAGAGAAAAATCAGAAAAAAAGTAAAACTCATGGGTCAAGATAAAGACAGTTTCCTAGGTAAAGCAAAAGCCGCGCGCACAAGCAAAGCAAGACAAGGAATTCATTCCCTGCTTCCCATCAGCCATCTCTGGGAAAGCAGGGCTCCATCGCACGTAGCGGTGATGTGAGAAGACAAATGCCACGGCTCTGAACGTCCCCCCCTTCCTTCTCCTTCCCCCAGCTTTATATGCCGAATGTGACATCCTATGGTCTGGAATAGCCCTGGCATCAGCTGGGGTCGGCTGTCCTGGCTGTGTCCCCTCCCAAATCCTTGTTCGGCCCCAGCCTGCTCGCTGGTGGGGCAGGGCGAGAAGCAGAACAGCCCCTGACTCTCTGCAAGCACTGCTCAGCGATAATAAAAAAATCCCTGTGTTATCCACGCTGTTTTCAGCACAAATCCAAAACGTAGCCCCATACTAGCTACTGGAAAGAAAATTAACTCTATCCCAGCCCAAATCAGCACAACAGGGTACATGACAGAGACAAAAGAATTAAAAACTGGGGAGACCTAACTAAACAAACAGACATAGGAAGAAAATTTAAAAGGTGATGGGCTAGACGACAGACAGACATAACTTAAAGACACTGAATAGGTTAAAGTAGACATAGAAAACAGATAAAAAGCAACAGGGTACACAATAGTGAGGAAAGAATTAAAAAACAGTGATACACAGCTTGGTAAAAGTAGACATAGAAGGAAAAATTAAGGACTGATTGGGTGCAGGACAGAAAAAATCTTTGAAATAGCCACAGTGAACTAAAACTGAGAAATATAAAGGGAATTTCAAAGTGACAGGGGACAGGACAGAGAGGAAAAAAATTAAAAAATAAAGACTGTGAACTGGATAAAAGTAGACATAGAAAGCAAATTTTATAAGCAACAGGGTACACAACTGACAGGAAATAATTAAAAAATAGCAACAGGCAGCTTCATAAAAGTAGGTGTAGCATCATGGTTTAACCCTGGCTGGCAACTAAGTACCATCCAGCTGCTCACTTACTCCCCCACAGGGGGATAGGGGGAGAATTGGGAGGGTAAATGTGAGAAGTTCATGGGTTGATACAAAAAGTTTAATAATTAAAAAGACATTTTTAAAAAAAAAAAGTTGTAAGGGCCAGGGGGAACAGAGAGAGGAAAAGAAAACCCAAGAAAAACAAGCAATGCAAATGGAAACAATTGCTCACCACCAACTGACCGATGCCCAGCCAGTCCCAAGCAACTGGGCACAGGACAGAGAGGGAGGAATTAACATACAGGGTCAGGGAGACAGACAGCGGGAGACATAGAAATTAAATTTTAAAAGTAACAGGGTACAAGATGGTGCAGAAAAAATAAAAAACATGGAGAAGCAACTGGTTAGAGAGAGACATATTAAAAATTTAATCGGATACCAGGCAGAGTTGGCAGAAGAGTAACTAGTTTTGACTGGCAGAAGAGTAACTAGTTTTGAGGAGTCATACCTGTAAGTGGGCAGGAAAAGACGGAGGAAGGGAAGCAGGCAGACATTTAAAGAAGGGTGGGCCAGGACATAGAGGAGAGGATGTGTGGCTTACCACAGCTCCTGGTGCTGGGAAGAGACCTTCACTGCCCCAATGCTTCTCCCTCTGCCCCTTCCCCTCCCCAGCGCCGGCTGCCCGACCCTCACCCACTCGGCAGCACGCAGCGGACACCTCAGTGCTCCTCATCCACAAGGTTTCCTTGATTTGTGGCAGCTCACGCATGTAGCCAACAGAGGCTGGGGACAGCTCACGGGGACCCTTCCTTGCCACGGGGACTGGCCATTCCTTGCTGGAGGCACCTGCCAGCAGGACCCCCTTGGACTCCCTCCTCAGCCAGTTCCCCTCCATCGACTCCCTCAGGCAGGCTGGCCCAGGCAGCCCCCTTTCCAGCTGGAGCCCCTGCCCACAGCAGGGCCAGCCCCATCCTCAGCCTCACTGGCCACATCTGGGGCTGTCCCAGCCCCAGCTGTAGTCCATCAGGAACAGGGGCCATTGCCAAAGCCCCACAGCACATCACCCCCACCCCTGCACCTACCCACATCCAGGGACACAGAGAAGGCAGGAAAAAATTATTCACTAATCCACGTAAGAAATCCTGGCAATGAGTTGGCTACAAGGCTCAGTGCCCAAAGGCAGCAGGACAGGGGGATAAAAGGGAAGAGAAAAGCAGGAGGAAGGACAGAGGGACATAGAAGTACAAGCCAGAAAATGGGATGCTGGGAACAAGACAGGGACAAGGAGCAGGAAAAGGATTTAGAGAGAAAAGAGCAGAGACACTGAGCAAAACAACAGGGATAGAGATGGAGGAATAAATAACAGAAAGAAGGGGAAGGGACTGGCAGGACAAGATAGAGACAGGACAAGGGACAGGGAAAAATTCTCAAGTGATGGGGAGAAGATACAGCAAGAACTAGAAAACAGAAACAGGGAGCCAGGTAGAGAGAAAAATTTCAAAAAGCAACAGCACACGAGACCCATAGGCAGGAACTAACAAATAGGCACAGGGAGATAGAAAGAGGGAGATGTAGAAAGAAAATGTAAGAAGTGACAGGGTACAGGACAGAAAGGGAAGAGTTAAGAACTAGAGACAGGGAGATGGCTAGAGGGAAACAGAAAATTTTGAAAGCAACAGGATACAAGAATCAAAAAGTAGGTACACAGAGTTGCATAGAGGGAGATGCAAGAACAGAATTTGAAAAGCAATGCGGTACAAGAAACACAGGTGAGAAACTAAAATAAGGTCAGGGAGACAGAGAGAGGGAAAGGTAGCAAGACAATTTTAAAAGCAACTGGGTTTAAGAAGTGTGAGAATTTAAACAAGGATGGAGAGGTAGAAAGAAAGTTTCAAAAGTGATGGCATACAAGAAACATAGGCAAGATTTAAAAAATAGGGACAGGGAGCCTGATAGAAGGAAACTGTGGTGGGTTGACCTTGGCTGGCTGACGGGTACTCACCAAGCCACTCTGTCATTCCCCCTCCTCAACAAGACAGGAGAGTAGAAAATACAACAGAAAAGCTTGTGGGTCAAGATAAGGACAAAGAGATCACTCACCAATGACTGTCACAGGCAAAACGGACTCAGCTTGGGGAAACTGACTTACTGTAAATCAAAATCAGAGTACAATAATGAGAAATACAAACAAATCTGAAAAAACACCTTCCCCCACCCCTCTCTCTTTTTCCTGGGCTCATCCTCACTCCTGACTTCTCTACCTCCTCCTGCCGAGAAGCACCCCGGGAGAGGGAGTGGAGGGTTGCAGTCAGTGCATCACAAGTTGTCTCTGCTTCTTCCTCCTTCACACTCTTCCGTTCCAGTGTGGGCTCCTCTCCACAGCATCACAGCCTTCTTCATGTGCATCCACCTGCTCTGGCGCGGGGTCCTCCACCAGCTGCAGGGTGCATATCTGCTCCACCATGGACCTCCGTGGGCTGCAGGGGGACAGCCTGCCTCACCATGGTCTTCGCCACGGGCTGCAGGGGAATCTCTGCTTTAGCACCTGGATCACCTCCTCCCTCTCCTTCTTCACCGACCTTGGTACCTGCAGGGCTGACAGCCTCTGCACAGCATTTTTTTAGCCCTTCTGAAATATCACAGAGGTGCTACCAGCATTGCTGGTTGGCTCAGCTTTGACCAGTAGCAGACCCATCTTGGAGCTGGAACCGGCTGTGCCCAGCGTGGGGGCAAGTCCTGGTGTCTTCTCACAGAACCCACCCCTGCAGCCCCTGCCCCAGCTCGCCACACAAACCCACTACAACAGCGATCGGCTACAGGGCAGAGAGCAGGGATTGACAAGTCGGGAAAGGGAGAAAGAAAGAGGCAGGGCTACAGGACAGAGAAGAGGAACTAATAAAAAGGGAGAGGGTAGCAGACAGAGAGATGGAGAAAAATCAAAGATTAGGGATGGACCACAGAGCAGAAGAAGGAATTAAAAAAGGAGACAGTGCAGTGGACAAGAGAGAGACTGCGAAATACCAAAAACTTTGATGATCTAAAGGGGAAAGAGGGGGGAAATAAAGGACAGGGACAGGGAGCCAGCCAGAGAGAGAATGATAAACACACAAACAAGCTATGGGACAGTGAGGGTAGAAGTTAAAACACAGGGACAGGAACCTGGAACAAGAGGATCTGAGAAAGTAAAAGTGTATCTAGAATACAGGGCAGAGAAAGGAATTTAAAAATAGAGACACAGCATCAGGCAGGTGAGAGCAGCGGGAACTGTGAAGGGCTAAAGGCAGACAGGGAGGAATTAACAAGATTGGGATAAGATGACAGATGGAGAAAGACAAAGTAGTGATGGGGACAGAGGATGAAAAAAAAGAGGGATGGGACAAGACGGAAGTGCAGAGAGAAAAAGAAAACAGAGGCAGAACAACAGAGAAAGAGGGGGACTTGGAGAACAAGAGAGGGAGAGGTGCAGGAAGCAAAAAAAAAAAATTACAGCAGTGAGAGAAAGAGAAGGTGGGGGCAGAGAGGGAGCGGGATGCAGATGCGGGGTGACACAGTCCCAGGGGTCCAGGACTCACTGTACCTCCCACTATTGGACCTGCTGGGAGAATTTGACAGTTCAGACACATCTGTCTCCCTCTGCCTTCCTCCTCTGTAGCTCCAGTTACTTGACTGTCATCCAACTAAGAGAACAGATTGGTCTCTTACAGCTCTTACGATACGAGGCTTCCTAGAAACACAGCCTCACATGCGCACACACTACCTGGCCGTACTGTGCTTTTGGTTACATATACAGACCCTGCTATGCATGTTGGTGATTGGATCTGCTGAGGAGTACACTAAGAGGGATCCTTCCTCACCTGGACAGGCAAGCTGCAGCTCCTGTCTGCAGCTGGTGGCTAGATCCCCTTTATTTTCCCCTGTTTTTCTTCAGCAGCTTTAAGCTTCTGTGGCCTCTCCAGCTTCAGCAGCTCTTGTCCACAGCCAGTAAGTGTTCCGCCTGCTCCTTTTTGCTCCCACACCACGAGGAGTTTGAGGCCAGGCAGAGACAGCCCATGAAAGCCTGATGCGGGTGCAGTCAATGGCACCCCATGGGAGGAACGAACAACCACACCCACAGCGTGGCCTCTGGAAGAGGGAAAGAAGCAGCAGTGACCGTTATTACCGTAGCTCGACCCTGCCCAGAGCCCCTCCTTCCGCAGGGGCTTCCACAGATGCCGCTCTTTCACCGCCCTGCTGCTAAAGGCACCCATGTTAAGAGAGACTAAAGAATATGGGAGAGCCAGCTTGCTGCCCTCACGACAGGGCTTGGGGGCTGCCTGGGGCTACAGGACAGGCTTCAGGGGAGGGCCTACAGCTGGAGGCAGCCACACGGGGCGAGCAGGGCCGGGGGAGCTCTGGCGAGTCAGGGAGGCGCCCGATGGCTGTGCCCGGTGGCTGCCCGCCTCCGTCCCCTCTTCCCTTCCACCAGCTCCCCTCACCGGCGGTCCTACCGCTCCCCCGCTGCCGCCGAGACCCTCGCCCTGGGCGCCGCCATCTTGCTCCCGGGCACCGCGCATGCGCCAGCCGCCGACGGCGCGCCGGAGGGGCCAGAACTGTCGCGCGAACGCCAGGCTGCAGTACCGCGCCTTGGCCGCCGGGCGGCAGCAGCGCCCCGCCGCGGGTGTCCCCTCGCGCAAAGGCCTCTCTGCTCCCCGGGGCGGAGGTCACGTCGCGGGGAAGCCTGCGAGCCCCAGGCATCCCCCATCCCCCCGCCGTGGGGAGGCCGGGGAGCCCCGTGGGACGGGGCAGGGGCCCGGCAGAGAATTCCAGGAGGACGTGGAGATCTGCGTGCCTCCCGCAGCCCTGGAGAGCGCTGCTGCAGGGCCAGGCCTCTCGGCTTGGTCGGCAAGCTGACAGCAGGGCAAACCTGAGAGGCGGCTGCGGGCACGCAGAAAGCCGTCTGGTCCCTAAAGGTGCCCGGGAAGCTCTGCTGGCCCTGGGACCGGGCTGGGACTTAACCTTCCTCCCAGGCCAGGGCCTGCAGGGAGCCACCCTTGGGGGAAGGCTTGGGTCACGGGTCAAGCGGAGCCAAAGGACCTGCTCTGCGGGGTGTGAAACACGAGTGGCTGCAGAAGGAGCTGATGGCCTGTTCCTGCCACTGTCCCCTCCGGGTGCGGGGCAGTGCGGGCTTTGGGGCGAGACTGACCCCGTGCCGCAGCCAGGGCAGGGCGGAGGAGGAGCTCCCGGCTTACCCAGGCTGATCCGCATTGCCTCGTCCTCCTGCCAGGACAGCACAGCTTCCCTAGCACCCCTGAGCCCACCTTCCCTTTCCCATCCCCAGCACACCCTGCCCCACTGGCAGGGTGAGGCCCCTCACAGAGCTCTCCCGAGAACAAGCCGACATGCTTGTTTACCACAACAGAGCTTTTTTGAAAAGCGGCAGCTGCACAAAGCCTGGCCCTGCCTCTCCACAGCACGGCAGCTGTGCTCAGAGGCAGAGCTCCCCAGAGATGGGGACATGTTCCTTTGCTGCTGGCACATCTTCTCCAGGACCAAGCGGAGAGTTTTGCCAGCCAGCACCACTGCAGTATCCTGGGTACCACGGGCCCAGGCTGGGCGTCCCTTCTGAGCTGGAGGGTGTTAAGGTGGGAGGTGGCACGGCCATCTGGGCCAGCATGCCCTGTGGGAGTCCAGCACAAGGCCATTGCCCTTGCAAGTCTGTACTGCTGCAGGTGTCCTGGGACCATTGCCCCCAGCCCAGGGACCTCTCGGAGCTGCCAGGGCATTGCCTCCTCCAGGACAACCACCTTCACCCTTTGTGGCCTGTCTCAGCCCCACAGGGCTTGGATGCTGCGGTCCCCTCCATGCTGGTGGTCCCCTCCAGAGGGACTGGACGTCAGGTGGTGAAGTTGCCATCCACAGTTCTGGCCTGTGCGTTGCAGCACCAGGGTTCACACAGGAGACCCACAGGACCACCTGCCTGCTGCTCGCCACCTGCAAATTGGGAAGGGGGGGAGGCAGGTTGCCCAAGTTGCAGACACAGGAGCGTAGCACACTGATACATCCGCAGCCAGTCTCCACCCTGAGCAGCCCCCTGGCCCCAAGCAGCCCCATACCTGTTGGTGACAGCCAGTGGTGAGCAGAATGTCCCCAGCAGCCAGGAGCAGCACGCTGAGGAGAAAGCTGCCATTGCTCATCATGCAGAGTCCGACACAGCCACACAGGGAGGTGCGGCATGGTGGCATGTGTTTTTATAACGACCATGCTGCAAGGTCACAGCCCTGCAGGTAGGGACACCTCAGTGACATCGCAGCCCTGCATCACACCAGCACTCACCCCTGATGTAGGTAACCAGCCCAGCAGTGCAGCCCCCCAGAGCAGTGGCCCCAGGGCTTTGGTCATCCCACTGCCGTGCACTGGCAGCTTCCCATCCCTGTGAGCATGTCAGGGATCCCAGTCCCAGAGATACAGACTGGCTGAGATAGGCAAGGAACAACCTGTTCTAGCCATCCCTGCTCAAGCCAGGCCACCTGGAGCCCAGGACCACATCCAGTTGGCTTTTGAATACCTCCAAGGAGGGAGACTCCGTAAGCTCCCTGGGCAGCCTGTGCTACTACTCTACTCAGTCACCCTCACAGCAGAAAAGGGTTTCCTGACATTCAGACAGTGTCCCACATTTCAGTCTGTACCCATTGCAATAGTTGGGCTTGGGCAGGACAGGGTGCCCCTGCCAGGGGCTCCTCCATCCAGGCTCACAGAGATCTCACTCAGGCTCTCCAGGCACACCGAGGCTCAGCCCCAGCTCTGTTGTTAATGTATCGTCATTAACCTAGATACAAAAGAAAATACAGACTGGTTCGGTGGCTTCTGTCAGGGAGCAGCAAAGACCAGCTGCTCCTCAAAGGATGGGGATAGCCAGGAGGCACCCCAGCACAGGCAGTACCTTCACTGGTACGGTGCAGTCCCATGGGGCATGAGCTGGGGCTGGTAACTGGGCCCATCGACAGCCACAGCAAGCCATGAACCAAGTCCAGAGTCCATCAGGAGCGTGGGGCTGGGGGTAAGCTACAACATACATCCAAGGAGTCCATCCAGGAGAGGAGCTGCCTACAGCACAGGTCCAAGGCATCCATCCAGGAGACGAGGCTGCAGAGCAGCACAGCTACAACACAGCTCAGAGGACAGAGGGCTGAGCACAGCTGGGACTCCTGTGGCCATGGGTGTGGGGCCAGGTGAGGCTGCTCCAGGAAATTAAAGCCTATTACTGCCCTCCAGGCCACAACAACTTTAAAATAAGTCTAAAAGTCAGTTTAGACAGAATAAGCTTATTTAATACTCCCTTTCAATAAGGCAAGCAAGCTTACAGAAAATGGCGCCATTCCACCCACTCTGGAGCTAGATGACTATTATACAGGGAAACACAATTTGAAGTTATCCTTCCCGAGATCTTCATAGCTTTAGAGCTACTTCCCTGTGCTCAAAAAAAACACTCAGAAAGAAAAAGCACATCTTACATGCAACCAGAAATAATGCTGGTGACCACTGAGAAAAATACAGTTTTTCACCAACATGAAGAGAAGTGAAATGCCCTGGGCAGAATTATCCAACATTGATTATGCATCCATAATAACAGGGTTCGGGCACTGAGCAAGCCTGGCCTTGTGGATGGCAGAATCACCCAGTGATTCCTGCCTGCTTTCTCTTTCTTTCTTCACCAAAGCTGGGAAAGCCCCTGTAAAGGCAAGTAAGCAAAGCTGTAGGAACAGTCACAGTCAATACCTTTTCAAGAAATACTTTCCGAAAGAACATGCTTGAAGTAGCTGTGCTTCTCACCTGCCACAATTGCCTCTAGCAGCCACATCACCCACACCCCAGAGCTGGCACACAAAGGTTACTGTGGGATGGGATTGTTATAGAGCCTATTAAATGGTGGCACTCACCTGCAATTAGACTCCCTGGGAAATGGCCTCACAAAGGGGATAATTAGCATGCCCCTAATTGCTACCACTTCCTTTGGTGCTGTAAGTGTATGGCTAAAAAATTTAGGTTTACTCTACACAGGAAGAAGACGGTCTGTAAGTGTTTAAAGACTGTTTTCTACACCTTTGATGCCAGAGGTTGCACAAGCAACATGGGACAGAAAGAGAAAAAAAAAAAAAAACAGTAGGTTTAAATTATGTTAATTTAAAAGCAACTTAAAGCTCTGGTCTGCATCAGGTGGGGCAGGGAACAGAAATAGCCAAAGTTGGCTTCGGGTGCACAGAGGTCAGGCAAGGCGTGCTTGCCTTGCCATCCCTGAGCGCATGGTGGCCATCGCCAGTACCAGCGACGACGCGGTGAAACTGCCCCCAGGTGCCTCTTGGGCTCCTCTCTGCTGGGGAATGACCTGACCCTGACAAGATGGTCTATGGAGCCCTAAAAATTTCAGATCGCTTGTAGAAAAACAGGTTGTGGCTGACTTTCAGGAGAAAGAGTCCTTCTGCCTGAAGGTGCTTTGAGTTTGGGTCTCTCTAGGAGGCAGGTCTTGACACTGGATCGAATCACAGTCTTAATGCAGAGATGTTAATTAAAACAAACAGCTAGGACCATGCTTATAACCACTGAAGTCATACCTGCATCTGCATGGCCCGAGCTCCCACTTAGTCTCTGTTTACCAGCACGTGTGCCAGGCACAGAGCTCACGAAATTGCTCAGTCCCTCTTTCTCCACGGAAATCTACAAATTGGGCTACAACCTCTACCAACTGCTAATAGTTGCAGCTGAAAAAGGGAACAAAACTGAAAAACACCACGTGGTTCATTTTGATGGCTTTTGAACTCACATTCCTCCACTTCTCATTGTGACAAGATTCTCCAAGCTTTGCCTAAAAATAAAACATCAATGAGGACAAAAGGGCTGTTTCTTGTAAAAGCATCCCTTCCCCTTTCAGGTTTCTGCATAGCCAAGAAAAGCTTAAATATCTGTATGTGTGGGTGTGTATATATAGACTCTCTCTCTCTCTGTCTATTTATTGACATAATATATACACAGTTTTTCATCAGTCCTGAGCAGTTTCTATGCTTTGGTGCTGAGCAGCAATCCAAGCCAGCCATCAGCCACTGGCTGACACAAGCTGTAGGATACCTCATGCTTTTCTGGTTTAACATCAGTCTTGGGTGATGCCCGCAAGCCCTTGGGCTCATATTGCTCACTGGTTACAATCTGTGCATTTTCTGTTCACTGAATAACAATCTCTAATTCCTCCCACCAGGAACTTTGCTGCAGACCGGTATGTTTATTAGTAGACCTTGGGCATTTTTCTTAGGCCACCTGCTTTTTCCAGCCAGAGCACTGAACTCCACTGCCTTCCCAGCCTAAGTTATTCTCAACTTCCCAGAGCCGGGAAGGAGTGGCAGGACGAGGCTACAGGACGCACCACTGCAGGGAATCCCAGCCCACAGGAAGCCCCAGCACGATGACGATGAACGAGCCTGGCGTGCCGGGGCACCGTGTCCTCGGGGCTGGGACCCCGGTGGCCAAGGGTCCCCGCCAGACCCAGCAATGGGGCCAGACATAAGACCTGGCACCCAGCAGCCCAGAAACGGCAGCAAAAAGGTCTTCCATTGCTTCCATCCACCGCAGTCCCTGCCGATTTGGGTTACATCAGTGCTGTGGCTCGCTGTGAGCAGCACATCCCACCCCTCACTCCGGCCCCAAGCATTTAATGGCTCTGCTGTTTTCAGGGGGAGGTTTGACTGCATTTCTCCCTCCCGCTGCAGCACCTGCAGCTCCGCTGGTGGCCCTCCTCCCTTGCTTCCCCTTCCTCACCCTCTGGATGGCCGCAGCAGCCTTGCCCAGGGCTCTGCCTCCCCTCCCAGTGCCCATCAGCTGGTGAGCATGGCTTGCTCTCCAGCTTCAGCATTTGCTCCTTCCCCATGGCGGTCAGGAAAGAAATTTATTTTTTAATCCCCCAGCTGGGAGTGGCAGATGGGTTTTGCCTTGCTCTGCCACATCTTAGTCACCACGGGACGGGATGGTTTGCAGCAGCAGACACAGCACATGGAAGCCCTGCTTTCCATTTGGGAGCTGCTCCTGCGTGGTGGAGAGACAAGGCAGCTCCTGTCTGCCCCACGGGGCTTCTCTCCCTCCTCTGATTCCAGGGGCCACAGCCATCGCTGGCCACGGCTCTCTGCCGGGGGCCGCTGCTTAGGCTTCAAAGTTGGGTGGCGGTGAAACCCATGGCTAGATTTTAGGTGAGGCGACCTCGCAGCCTGCTCTGAAATGCAGATGGCTCCGGATTGGTGTGGGAGCCTCCAGCAAGGAGCTCCCGGCACCAGGGTTATCCAGCTACTCCGGGGCCCAAACGCCACACCGGGGCCAGCAAGGCCATCCTTGATGGTGTTCCTGTCATCCATTCCCCGCTCTCCCTGCCCCGCCTGGCATTATCCTGGCAAAACCACACATGCATCTATGGTCCCACTCCTCCATCACAGCTCTCACTTCAGCCTTGTTTGTGCCAGAACCGTCCTGGGAAGAGGAACTAACCAGCAAAAATAGGGGAAGTGAGCCTGTTACAGCTTTCACAGCAGAAGCTGCTTTAACTGTTTATTCCCCAAAACACAGAGCAGCTGCCCTGTGCCACTGAAACCAGGGCCCAGCCACATGACAGCATCCCTGGGCAGAGCCAGCTTAGTCCCACTGGGACCAGCTCCCTGCAGCTCAGCAGTCCTGAGCAGGAGACGCTTTTCCCAGCTGGGCTTATTGCAGACCCTGGGGGGAAGGACAGGGATGGGGTAGAGGAGGCTGCAGAGGGCCCTAATGTAGATAGATGTTGTTATGGGGGGGGACACACCTGTGTCATGGGCTGGCCCCCACGGGGGGACTCTCCTGTCGTGGTTTAACCCCAGCCAGCAACTAAGCACCAAACAGCCACTCACTCCCCACCCCCCAGTGGGATGGGGGTGAGAATCAGGAAAAAAAAAGTAAAACTCACAGGCTGAGTTAGGAACAGTTTAATAGGACAGAAAGGAAGAAAATAATAATGATAATAATAACAATAATAAAATTACAATAACAATATTAAAAGAATTGGAATGTACAAAACAAGTGATGCACAATGCAACTGCTCACCACTCGCCGACAGATGCCCAGTTTAGTTCCCAAGCAGTAATCCCCCCCCCCGTCAGGCCAACTCCCCCCAGCTTATATACTGGGCATGACGTCCCATGGTATGGAATACCCCCTTGGCCAGTTTGGGTCAGCTGCCCTGGCTGTGTCCCCTCCCAACTTCTTGTGCCCCTCCAGCCTTCCTGCTGGCTGGGCATGAGAAGCTGAAAAAACATCAGTGTGTTATCAACATTCTTCTCATACTAAATCCAAAACACAACACTATACCAGCTACTAGAAAGAAAATTAACTGTCCCAACCAAAACCAGGACACCTCCAAACCCACCAGTGCCTGCCCCAGGGTCTCGGGCAGCCTCTTCCCCAAGAGAGGAGGGAGAGGAGCACTGCACTCCCTCCCCGACATGGAAACCACACTGCACCCCCTCTCCACCTCCTCTCCTTGCCTCTGCCACAAAGGAAAGCCTTGCAGTCAGCAGCAAAGCCCAAGTGACCAGGACCAGATCTCATCCCGTCGTGGGAGTGGGACCCCACGGCCACAGGGCCAGGGCCAGGTCCCTCGCATGACACATATGAGCTAGGCTCACACAGGGGGGTTCATCTGGAGGAGTCACCCAAGCACTGACGAAGAGAGATTCATATAGTGAAATTCTCTGGGCACAGCAAAGAGCTGAAGGTGAGATTTCTCCCTGCCCCATCCCCAGCAATGCAGCTTTCATGGGGAGAGGGAGCTTTCACAACAGGGAGGCAATGAGCTCTAGGCAACTCTCTGCTCCCCACCCACTTGTCTCAGCTTCGCTCAGTCATTTCTCAAATTCATCAGTTCTCGCTTCTCCTTTCCCTTTTGTTAATTCAACCCCCAAAAGGAAGAACCACCCAGCAGCTGTGCCCCCCGCCAGCTCATTTCCCCAGCTCCCGCCTCACTGCTCAGACGTCTGGTGCGGGTGCTACACCGGTTCAGCCATGGGCTGGGGGCTGGGGGGGGTCCTGCTTGCCTGCGTGTCGGTGGCTTGGGTGAGAGGGGCTGAGCAGTCCCAGGAGCTGTCCTCCTCTGCTGGGTTTCCAGACTGCCAGAAGGCCCTGAAGCTCCCGAGTCTGGAAGTCCTGCCGGGGGGCGGCTGGGATAACCTCAGGAATTTGGATATGGGCAGAGTCATCAACCTGGGGTACTCGCTGTGCAAGACCACAGAAGACGGATCTTATATCATCCCAGATGAGATCTTCACCATCCCTCGCAAGCAGAGCAACCTGGACATCAACTCCGAGATCATCGAGTCCTGGAAGGATTACCAAAGCATCACCTCCGCTTCCATCAACCTGGAGCTGTCCCTCTTCTCCTCCATCAACGGCAAGTTCTCCTACGACTTCCACCGGACCAAGACCCACCAGGTGAAAGATCATGCTGTCACCACGCGAGTGCAAGTCAGGAACCTGGTTTACACTGCCAAGATAGACCCAGAGGCAGTCCTGGACAAGGGCTTCAAGAAGCAGCTGCTGACCATCGCCAGCCACCTGGAGAACAACCAGACGCGGATGGCTGATTTTCTGGCCGAGGTGCTGGTGCTTAACTACGGCACCCATGCTATCACCTCCGTGGACGCTGGAGCCAGCTTGGTGCAGGAGGATCAAATCAAGGCAACCTTCCTGAAGGACAGCTGGGCCACACGGAGTGCTGTCACTGCCTCCGCTGGCGTGGCCTTCCACAGCATCATCAGTGTGAAAAACGAGGAGTCCCTGGATGTCACCTCTGGTTTCACCAAGCAGTATCTGGAGAACCGCACCAACTCCAGGGTGGAGAGCATCGGTGGGACCCCCTTTTACCCAGGCATCACCCTCAAGACCTGGCAGGAGGGGATCAGAAACCAGCTGGTGGCTCTCGACCGCTCAGGGCTGCCCCTGCACTTCTTCATCAACCCCAGCACCCTGCCGGAGCTGCCCACGCCCACAGTGAAGAAGCTGGCCAGGCGAGTGGAGATGGCTATCCGCCGCTACTACACCTTCAACACCTACCCAGGCTGCACTGATGCCACCTCGCCCAACTTCAACTTCTATGCCAATGCCGACGATGGCTCCTGTGAGGGCGTCATGACCAACTTCACCTTCGGGGGAGTCTTCCAGGAGTGTGCCGGACTGGCCGGCCCTGACACCGGCACGCTGTGCCGGGCGCTGGAGCAGAGGAACCCCCTCACTGGGGCTTTCTCCTGCCCCACTGCCTACACCCCAGTGCTTCTGGGCGTGCAGGAGCGGGAGGAAGGCCACAGCCATCTGGAGTGCCATAACAAGTGCGTCATGGGCATCTTCTGCCACCGCAAGTGCCAGGACGTCTTCTGGCTCTCCCGGGTGCAATTCAGTGCCTACTGGTGCGCCATGAGCGGGCCGGCAGCCCCAAACTCAGGATACCTCTTTGGGGGGCTGTTCAGCGCCCACAGTGCCAACTTCATCACTGGTGCCCAGTCCTGCCCCTCGGGGTACTTCCCACTGAAGCTCTTCGACGAGCTCAGGGTCTGCGTGAGCCGGGATTACGAGGGGGGTGGCCAGTATGCAGTGCCCTTCGGGGGCTTCTTCAGCTGCCAGGCAGGGAACCCCTTGGCAGGGCAGCACCAGGGCACCGCCGAGGACCCCCATGCCAAGAGCTGCCCCCCAGGCTTCAGCCGGCACTTGGCGCTCATCAGCGATAGCTGCCAGGTGGAATACTGCATCCAGGCTGGCATCTTCACAGGGGGCTCGCTGCCACCCGCCCACCTGCCACCCTTCACCCGACCTCCCACCAACCTGCCAGCCATCGACACCGTGCTGGTGAGCAGCGGGAACGGGGACAGGACCTGGGTCAAGGACGGGCAGAGCCACGTGTGGCGGCCAGCCAAGCCAGAAGAGATCCAGCACGCGGCAGAGACGGCGAGAGGCCGGGGGCTGACAGGGAGCGAGGCGGCTGGTGTCACGGCAGCAGTCCTGGCGGGGCTGGCCACCATCCTAGCAATGGTCTGCTACAGCCGCCGGAGGTACAAAGCGAGGGGGTACCGCGCGATGGGCAAAGGGGACAGCCTGGCCACTGCAAGCTCCGAGGACAGCACTGTGCTGAACGTGGGCAACGGGTACCAGCAAGGGCCGGAGGGGCTGATGGCATAAGCGTCCACCCTCCCCAGTTGCCAGGTGAGGCCCTTGTGCCCCAAACCCAGGCAAAGTCCCCTGCCCACCCCCCTCTTTCCAGGGACAAAGCTGCGCAGCACCACCAGCCCCCCGCCCCTCACTCCCCAGAGCCGAGGGTCCCCATCCACACGGAAACTCCGGGCTCACTTCTCCATAGGGTGACACACACTCTCGCCCTCCACCGGATCCCCAAGCTCCAGCCTCAAGCACCTGGGAGGCTCCACGGCCCTTCAGACATCCCTCCCCAGCTGACCTCAAAGGCCAACTCCCGGAGTCCGCTCATCCCAACCCACCACCGTATCCCTCTACCAGCCTCTGCACCCCGAACAGCTGCATCTCCCTCTTTCCAACCAGCCCCGGGGGCTCTGCCCCTCCAGAGATAAGTGAGCTTCCCCTCCACTGCAAGCCATGCCCCAGCCATCCCCCCTGCTCCAAAACCCCCCAAAAAAGGGGAGTTAGGGCCCTTCAGCAAGCCACTGGGGACACCAGGGTGCCCAAGGAGAAGAAAACCCTGAGCAGAGCCATCTTCTTCCCCCTCCAGGCTGGCCCCGGAAAGCCAGGGGAAGCCGTGCAACCCCCCTACTCTCCCCTAACACACAGGACCACCACCAGGACTCAAGGGCTCCAAGGCAGGGACTTGTTACTTGTAAAAACATTGGGTAAGGATGTACGCTGGGGCCCAATGCCTGGGAAAAGACCCCCAGCCCTCCAAGGCCAGAGAGACCTCCAGCTACTGCAGGAACGCAGGGCCAGCACAGACGGCATTAGCAAGGCTTCACCTCGCGGGAAAGGAAAGAGCGGAGAAGCCCCATGGAGACGTGTGTGGGGTTAGCCACCAATTCCTGCCTGCTGCAACTGGAGGGCAAGCCCTGTCTCCATGTATATCTATCGGGATAGATATACACACGCATGCAGAGGCACGGATCAGTTTTATTTCAGCCAGCAACTAATTGTGTAGGCAGCACAGCATTAAAAAAAAAAAAAAAAAACTCACGTTGTGAAAAGACTCTGTCACATTTAGAGCCATCAGGCCGGCACCCAGGGAGAGTGAGGGACCCCGTCCCCCTTCCTCCCCCAAATTACAGGAGGGTTTTGCATAGCTCTAGCCAGGGTTTTTCTGCAGTGGGGGAAGCCCAGGGCTCTGGTGGAGGAGAAATCACACTGCTGCAGCTCCCCTAGCTGCAGAGCCACCCAAAAAGGGGGTGTTCCTGGGGAAATAGGTTGTATCCCTTGAGGTAGAAAATAACATCCCATGCTAAGGATAGCTGGGGACAGACTGCTGCAAAGGGGCATCAGGGGGACGAGGGGTGCCTGGCCCTCCCCACAGTGCCCCCTCGCTCGCCTGGTCACACAGACGACGGACAGAAGACAACAGAGAGGCCAGGCCGTGCAGGGACAGCGAGCAGCCCCTGATATCTGCTTTATTGACACACCTCCCCCCCCACCACCACAACCACAGAGCGGCTGGCTGGGGGTGACACATCCACCAGGCCAGGGAGAGGAAAAACAGCAACGACAACAGAACGATGCACAGCAGGACAGGTCCCCCTCCCAAACCACTGTCCCCTGGGACAAAGGGTGAGGTGACACCCCCCCCCCCACCAGGAAAACCAGGAGGAGAATGCAACGAAACAGGCTAGGAGGCCCCCAACCCCCTGGGAGAAACAGTGCAGGGCTGGGGGCAGCCTGGGCAGTGGTGGGTGCTGCCCCCTCGCTCCGCTCCCCAGCCCTCGGGGTATCTCAGGAGGGACAGGAGCTGCAAACAGCCCCCAGCAATGGGGAGAGTGCCCCCAGGGCAGCCCACAAAGCTGTGGGGACGTCTCCAGCACCCTGCCACAGGTCGCTCTGGAAGGCCCTCTGCAGTCCCCTGGGGGATGGTGGGGACCCCAAGATGCCAGGCAACTCCCCCACCACCACCACCCCCCGCGCCGCCACCCACACTCCCCTCCCATGCCAACCCCCCTGGCCCCAGCCCAAA
>JANZLQ010000022.1:30032114-30056936 GCA_026212715.1 Elanus axillaris | reverse complement strand
CCCCCCAAACCTCCCACCCCACTGGGACTGACCCTTCCCTGGGGTAAGAAGAGGGTAGCCCAGGCTCTCCAGTGAGGTTGACCCCCACTGTCCCACCTCCCCCAAGAAGTCACGTCATCCCAGTAGATCTCTCAGCCCTTTTATTCACTTAGCAGCCATCAGCCATCACATCCATTCAGCAAGAAAACCAGGGCCTGGGGAGCTGTGAAATCTCATGGCATTCCCCTTGACAGGGTGAGCAATGGGGTTGGGGCTGTTTAATCCTCCCTGCCATTTCCAGTCCCAAAATAACCCCTGGAAGCACAAACCTCCTTATGGAGGGTCTTCTGAATTACAGCCTTCAGTTAAAAGATCCTCTCCATTACCTTGCCCAAGTGGTTAAGAAATCCCCTCCTGATCACCCCCCCACACACACACCCTCCCGAAAAAGCCCCCAAGCAGTTAGAGCACAAATTCAATGCGCAGAAAATGCGAGCCAGGTGGGAGAAAAGCATCCGTGTGAACGTGGCAAAGCCTTGCATCTCGCAGCGAGGCGGCAGGTCCCAAGACCCCTTTTACCAGGCGATATTTTTCTGTCCCTTTGCTCCTGCCTTGCCTCCGCAAGAGCCTTGAGGCAGCTTCTGTCCGCCAGAAGTGGCACTTGGCCATGGCAAGCCAGGCAGCGACCGACTTTCAGAGACAAGCCCAGCACCACTGCAGCTTGCTAAGGCTCATGGCCTCTTGGCCCCGGGGTGAGTGGCAAAGCTGCTTCCTGGGGGATAATTCCAGCCCCCCAGCAGGCAGAGCCTGAGCCGCCCCTGAGGCTCACCCTGCCTGGAGATTCCCGCTCCCTCTGGGGCGGAGTGCAGCCCGTGCCTCAGTTTCCCCGCAGAGACTGGCACCAAAAGCCTGGGGAGGCCCAGGGGTCCATGACATGGTCCACCCCCCTCCCTAAACAACCCCCTTGGCCGTCAGCAGCCCTCCGCAGGGGTGGGCAAGGACCCCCCTGCTACGCCCAAGCCCCCCGCCCCGTGCCTGCCTTCAGGGGCTCTCGGCTGGGCTGGGGGCCGAGCTGCTGCCCGGGCCGGGCTTCGTGAGCTGCCGCAGGTCCCGCGCGGACCTGACGGCCCACTGGGCCAGCTCCCGCAGCACCCCCAGGCCCCACAGCTTCCTCTCGAAGAGGCCAAGGTGGGAAGGTGGAGGGGGCCCGGCTCCCTCCTCGCTGGGGAGCCCGCGGCTCTCCAGCCGCAGCAGCTCCTCGAGGTGGTAGGCGAAGGCCGAGACCTGGAGCAGGACGGCTGCCAGCGCCCGGCCCAGCGCAGCGTCAGCCTCACCCAGCTGCTCCTGCTGCTCCTCCAGCATCTGGGCCAGCAGGGCCCGGAAGGCCCGGTACGCCGCCAGGTTCTCCAGCAGCCGCTGGGTCGCCGTCTGCTCATCCCAGCGCTCCGCCGCTGCTGCCGGCACCCCCTCCACCACCGCCACGCTGGCTGAAGCATCCAAGCCCTGCCGCTCCACCTGCAAGGGTGACAGCAGCTGGGGATCAGCAGTGGCAGGAGGAACAGGGGAACCCCCACCAGCACGGGCTCCGGGTGACCCCGATCCAGCTTCGGCACCGGCCAGGAGGCATTTCGGGACAGCGCGAGGCCAGGCGCTCGAGCACCGCCAAGGCCTGGATCCTGGCCGCATTCCATCTCCCGTCTCCACCACGGGCCAGATCCCTCATGCCCCCGCACAGCTGCCGGGAGCCCCCCCCGGACCCCGGTAGCAGTAGCCACCCCACCGGTGCTCCCAGTCCCATAGGCAGCCGTAAGGAGCGGGGCAAACTTACATAGGCATCCAGGAGGTCGACGACATCCGAGCGCATCTTCCCGGCCAGGCGGATGCCTCGGCTGCACAGGTCGCGACGCCGGAGGGCGGCTGAGGAGCTGTCGGCTGCCGCCATGGCCTGGGCAGCTGTCACAGGCACCAGGCGCACGGCACAGCGCCTGCCTGGCCCAGCGAGGACAATCCCTTGCTGAGCTGGTGCATTCCAGCTGGGAGCTCTGCTCACACGTCCGCTGGCCTGGCTCTCCCCCTCTTCCACGCCTGGGGCCTGGCACGACGCTGCAAATTCCCACCTCTGGGATCAACAGCAACAGATTATTTCTCTAATTCCCCCCTGCATCGCTACTCCAAGCGCCTTGCCCAGAATGGTCTTGCCCGGCAGCAACAGGCTCCCAGCCCCAGCTCTGACCCATTCCTCCCTCCCAGCCACACAGTGAGATTAGCAGCATGCTAATCCCCCCCCGGCTGATGCCAGAGTGCGGGAAACCAGTGCCGGGAAAAGGCAAGCAAAGCCCAGACATTGCTCAACACCTCAGCCGGGGCAGAGCGCTGCAGGTTTGCCAGCCAAGGGATTGAGAGGAGCCCCCCGAGCTCAAGATCCAGCACTGGCCGCATGCTGGGCTGCAACCCAAACGCCGACAGAAGGCTGCAGGGGCCTTCCCTGGCTGCCCCCAGCCCCCTTATTCCCCCCAAGACTGCGTGGGAATGGGTGTCCCAGGTCTAACTCCCCTTTCCCAGGAGTCCTGCCCCAATGGGGAGCTGCAGACTGGGGAGGAGATCTCAGCCACCCCAGGGCACCACTGGCCACCCACCGCAGGTGAGCTGCATGCAGCAAGACAAAAACAGCCCTTTTGGTTGGTTTGGTTTTTCCTCAGTATGTTTATTTTGGTTATGTATTACCCAGATTAAGAGAAAAAACAGGAGTTGAAAAGCAGTTTCCCTTTAGTATCACAGTACACTGAGCCTTACCCCAGCTTAGCTGGGGGGCTGCCCCGGCGCCCCCCCCCAGACCGACCTCCCAGGGCCAGCGGCCAACCCAACAGTGTCGTTGCCACCTGGTGGCTACCGCAGAAAAGCACTGCTGAGCTCCGGGAGCCCCCCAGCTCAACCTGGCACAGCCCCCGGCCCAAAAACCCTGTGTACCCCCAGGGCCCCTGCCCACACCGGGCACAGCACCTGCAAGCTCTTCGGGACATCGAGAGCTGGCGAAGGCCCCTGTACCCCCTCCGTTCCCTCCCCAGGAGGACAAAAAAAAAAATAAATACAGGGGAAAAAAAATACAAAAAAGTTTATTGCAAACTACTACAATAATTTATTGAAGCAAACTGCATGCGAGTGAAGGAGAGACATCGAGGTGAGGAGGAGCTGCAGGAGGGCTGTGTCAGTTTTAGGGTTTCGAAGAAGAGTGGGAAGGGAGCTGCTACACCAGTCTCTCCTGCATCAGGGGTTAGCAGGCTGTGGTTAGAGAACAGACAGGCAACTGGCCCGAGACCAGAAAAAAAGAAAAAGGAGAGCTACGAGAGGTGTGCATGGAAGGACAAGGCAGGGAGTGGCAGGGATCAGAGGTGTCCAGGTCAGGAAGCAAACGAGCTGCTCAATTCTGCGTCCCTGAAATGAGGCCGACAGCCAACTCTTTGCCCCGCTCGGGGTGGCTGGGGCAGACGCAGGACCAGGCAGCCTCCCTCACCTCCCAGCCAGGTGCTAAGCGTTGCGTCACCAGAGGTGAGCAAGCCCTTGACCCAAAAGCATTTTAGTGCCATCCCTCAGGAAACAAAACCCTGAGCTCTCCATTTAGTGTTCTGTGCAAGGGTCTGCCTACTCCGCACCTCCCATGGGGCACAGGGCAGGGCACAAAAAGCAGCACCAGCAGCATGGTCTGCAGCAAGCGTGGGGATGACATGGCTGACCTGCACCACACAAGCACATCAGCCACCCGTGGCCAGGATCCAGGCCGGGAGACATGCCACCAAACAACATGGCTTGGCCAGCCCCAAGTCTGCCCAGACAGAAGACCCACAGTGCTGGGGGGGTGAAACCGTCAGAGTTGGGTTTGAACACGTCTCGTTGTGATGCTTCTCTGTAGTTTGCAAGGGGAGGGGACCGGCTGGCCAGCTGAGAGCTTCCTGATGAAAATCACAATAGTTTGATCCAAGCAAGAAACTGGATCACCCCAAATGAAGAAACTGGTTTTGTTTAATGCCATACCACCATGGACCTGACATGCAGTGTCCCAGGAGACCCGCATTCAGGTATGCTGGGCTCTCATCCTTATCTCCAGGAAAGGCTTGTGGCTGGACACATCCCCTGCAGGCACCGGAGCGGTGCTGCTGCAAGAACATGGGATGCCCACACCCAGGGCATAAGACACCAGGGTTGCAAACTGTTCAGCCACAAACCGCCCCAACACCAGAAGTGTTTCAACTTGCTCTGACAAAGATATCAGTGTAAGGGGTGGAAGGGAGGGTGAAAATCAGGACAAATAGCCCAATAAAAGCTGTCAGGCTTTGGCCACAGCTGGATTTCCAGGCTGCACGGGGGACACAGCGGGTGTTCAGAGTCAGTTTCCTGTAAAAAGTTTCCAATTAAATTCCACGTTTTATTGCCATTCTCCAGAACCCAGGTAGCCTGATTTTGCGTAGCTGCTGTGTGCTACAGACCCTGATCTTGTGCTCGGACAAGATACTTTAGCTCTGCTCCCAACCACATAAACCCAACCGAAAAAAAAAAAAAGCAAACGAACAAAAAGTCCAGGTTATTCTTCACCTCTTCCAAAACCACTACGAATTCAAGGCCACTGTATCTCCACACAAAGTTTCAGATAAGAGCAAAAAGATCCAAGTCTCTATAGCAGACACATCATATCCTGTGTAAACTTTTCCAAGGGCTCAGAGCTGTCCTAACTACACCGGCAGGCAACACTTGAACCGCCACGTTTCATGGAAAGCAGGGGTGTTTGCACAGAAGAGAGAAGCTTTGAAAACACAGCTGCACAACACCCTCCCCCCAAAACGGGGGCAGGGAGAAAAGCTGACAGCCCCTTAGTCCCACGTCAGTCTATTGCCTTGAATAAACAAGCCCGAGACAACCATATCCAGTCCCTGCTTCTGCATTTTTGTCTAGACCTGGAAAGGAGAGGCAGAGTTGTATGAGGAGCACAACATCCCCCCGCAGCAAGCAGCTTACAATTGTCCTACGTCACGAGAACAAGTTCCTGGCTAGTGATGTTCTTCCCTGAAAGGCTAGGGAGCAAGGGGGAGGCAAAAAGAGCATTTAATGCAAGGAGCTCACCCCAACCTGGGAGGGAGACAACAGCCAGCTGTTCCATCACTCACCTCATCCTCCTGCTAAAACGCTGCTGCAGACACTCCCACTGCAAACAGGCTCTTCTCCAGGGGCTCTCCCTCTACTCTGGAAAAGCTGCAAAAGACATCCGACTCCGGAACGCTGCCTTCACCTCAGCTCTCCCATCTGCTGTTACAATACCACGACGTGCTCCCTGCAGCTCGCTAATGCGAAGAGGCCTACTGTGAAATAGCCTGAACCCCTTCCATCCCCACCCCCTAAGAACATAACTAAAAAATACCGACCCTTTTTTAATCAATAAATAAGGAATCTTGTTACCACAACACAAAAAAACGAAGCATGTTCAAAGTGCAAATTACTGTCGTCAAACTGGGATGCTCCTCCTTGCCTCTCCCACGCAGGGCTCCTGTAGCCCCCGGGCCTCTCCAAGCAAACAAGATCTATGAGCCAGGGCGTTCCCTCGACTTCCTGCCAGAGCTGGAGCAGAGGAGCACGGTGGGGAGAGGGACGTGCGCTGTTTCACAGCTCACCCTGCTGAGGGGGCCTAAAGTGCCAAGCCAAACTCCCAGCCCCGGGAGGAAGAATGAGACTGCAAGGACCAGAGTGCAGCGATGCATAGAAGTTGGGACCAGGGGCAAGAGGGAGTCCTAAGAAACTTTGTCCAGAGCACATCAAATGCTTTCTAGTTTTGCAACTGGGGCCACGTCAAGGAGCCAGAAAGGCATCTGCTTTGGGGTAGAGCGAAGGGTTTCAGCAGTCCCCCCCCCTCCCTTGGGGAAATCCATCGCTCAATCCAACTTGCTCTGGTAATGGCACCATGTGCCCCTTTCTACAAAGGAGCAGCGGGAGAGAGAGAGAAGTGGTTGGGAGAAAGAGGATGTGCTGTGATCCACGCTGGAGGGGAGCAGACCCTTCGGTTATTTACTAGTATTGTAAGTTTTGTTTAACTTTTCTCTCTTTCAGTAAGCGTCTTTTTTTTTTTCTTTTTTTCCTCCTTTTAAATACAGAGCCCAAACTGTCCCAGCACCCACGTGCTTCCCGCCCACTAGGGTCCAGTGGAGTCTGAATCTTCAATGAGCACCTCCGTAGTGGCTCCCAGGATCTCTGTGTTCATGACCAACCCCTCCGGGTTTGTACTGCTGCCACTGCCCACAAAGAGCTTGCCATCAGCCACCAGGCTCACGCGCTCTGCCCCACCGCAGTAGGTCTTCGGCATTCCGTCAGGGTTCAGCAGCAGGCAATCTGCTGGGGCAGCACTTCCCAGCGGGTCAGGAAGGAGGGGGAGGCCCTGGCCATCGGTCGGCGGCGCAATGGCCTCAGGATTAGTGCCCAGGATGTCGGTGCTGGTGATGAGGGCACCCGCATTGGCAGCCAGTGCTTCAGCAATAAGCACTTCAGGGTGGCTCTTGGCTTTGTGGGCCACGACGCTGTCCTTCTTCTCAAATTTCTTGCCGCAGATGTTGCAGGAGAACTGGTAGAAGGAGTCCGCATCGTGCTTCTTCATGTGCCAGTTGAGGGAAGCCTTCTGCCGGCAGGTGAATCCACAGATCTCACACCTGGGAGGGTAGAAGGAGGAGGTCATAACAAAGGGACATCCCCACACACTTGTGGGGACAGCAGTACCAAAGAGGCAGCCCAGGAAAAGAGCAGGGGCTTACTAAAATGGGATGTCACCATAGCTCCAGCTCTTCCAGCTTTATTTGCAGAGGGCTTACGTTCCTCAGATCTCTACTGAGACACTGCCTCAGAGCAGTGAGACAGGCAAGACAAGTGGCAGCTCAAACACTCCTACAGGTGTGCATTTAAAGAGAGCTGGGACACCAGGAACAGGTTCCAGCCCTGACTTCAGAGCTGCCCCTGCTCTTGGTGCAGTCCAAGAATGGGTGTATCCAAGGGTCCCTCAAAGCAGGAGAACAAGACAGGCAGAGGTACTTACTGCAAGGGCTTCTCGCCTGTATGGATCATTCGGTGCACAGCCAAGTTATGAGAACTCTTAAACGCCCGGGCACAGTACTCACAGATGTAATCCCTTTGATCTAAAAAGCAACATCGGTTGGAGCATTACTCTCTGGCAGACCTGCTCCCTTTCCCAGCTCTCACATGTTGAAGGTAAAGCTGCCTGAGAAGCAGCAGAACTAGAAGTGCTGGGAAGCCAGCAGACATAGCAAAGGAGGAGGCGTGCCACAATACACCACAGCAGCTGATCTGGAGAGTTAAGGCATGATTAAGATTTTCCTAAGAACTAATTATCCATTCTGACCAATAGTGAAGGACTGGCAAATTAGGATAAAACTTAGCTTGTTTTATCCCTCTTCAGAACCCTTGAGTGACACTTGCCATGGGTGAATTAAAAACTTCACAGCCTATTTCTTTCATTTCCTTAAAAGATGGTAATCCAGAAGGAAATAATACCCTGCTGCTGCTGCAAATCTATGCCACCTGCCTTGGCTTCACTCTCCCCAGAAGTCCTAGAGGCTTTTCAATTTTTTCCCCGCCTCTCTCTTCACTGACCTGAGGAGGAGTTTGTATCTATTTCCCACCTCCCTGTCTGTACCTGTGTGGTGTTTGGCATGCCGCAGGAGCTG
This sequence comes from Elanus axillaris, assembly GCA_026212715.1. Classification (NCBI taxonomy): domain Eukaryota; kingdom Metazoa; phylum Chordata; class Aves; order Accipitriformes; family Accipitridae; genus Elanus; species Elanus axillaris. The sequence goes on along the minus strand of JANZLQ010000022.1, from coordinate 30,049,245 downwards.
CTTCTGGAGTCGGAAGAGACGACCACAGGAGGGATGAGGACACACGTATTTTTTCTTCAGCAAGTGCTGGTACTTTATGTGATGCTATAAAGGAAGAGTGAAAAGTTGTAGACTCTCTCTTTACATGGCTAAGAGAATAGCTGAGACACACGAATCCCAGATGGCCCCTCAGCAGGCCACCAGACTCCAATCTCTGACAAGACACTCTTATACCATGAACACAAAGGCTTTGATCTCCATTGAGATAAGAAAGCCAAACAAATGTGGACATCTAAGAACAGGACAGATACAGAGACCCACATGGCCACAACTGATTAAGTCTACCAAAAAGACAGCATTAGAAAGGAGTGCTTCAGTGCAAGTGGAGGACTAGCTGTCTGTTCCAAATGGCTTTTCCCTGCCCTCACGCATGCCATTCAGGAAGTGAAAAATGTCAACCAACCTGCAGGTAACGTGGGTGAGCCAAGACTGTGCCACAGCCTTCCATCTCACAGCGGACATACTGTATTGGAGGCTTCTTCCTAAGAAGTCAGGAAGGAAACGGGCAGAATGGTTAGCTGATGCATCTGAAGCCAGGGCAGGAGCAAGATGACTGAGTGCGAGTGCAGCTTAGTGATGCTACAGCAAAGGATTACTGCTCCAATATTCCTGTTTGGGTTATGCTGATAGAGACTCTGTCCAAGAGTTCCCTCCACCCCTAGCACTAATTAAGGGCTCTCCCCAGAGCTGAGAAAAGCCCAGGAGACACAGAGTTCCCAGAACCTTATCACTGGGCAATGCCAGGCTAGGGATCAACTCAGAAGTGGGGAGGGGGTTGGTTCAGCTGGAAGAAATCGAACCCCTATCTACAGGAAGAAAGGGGAAGGAAAGGAGGAAAGACAAAACATGCTGCTATTTTTTTTTTTTTCCTCCCTTTAAGGCAGATTTCTATACTGTGCAAGAGAGACGACTTTGAGACAATCAATCATCTCTGTGTAGGACACAAGGGAAGCAAGTCTTCAGAATGGAACTGAGTAGAGGGGATCACTTACCTTCTCTTGGGCAGCCTTGGGCTCTTGTCATCCTTTCTCCGCCTTCCCCTCCTGTGACAGGGTTACAGAAACAGAATTGAAAGAAGCTTCTTTACATTAGTAGTGGGCAGAGTTTTTGAAGTGTATTCTACAAAGCAGGAGCATGCTGTAAGAAATACTACAGAACTCTTCCATGCTTTTAAGCTGAAAAGTAACACTGCACCCAGTAAGTCAGCTGCTCTGGCAAGTCAGCCACCTGCTCTGCGTCAAAACACCTGAAGAGTTTCTAAGGAAACACTCTGGTAATAGATGGGCAGGTTCCCTAAAGAAGTTAAGTAGCCAGGCCTCCGTGCAAATTGTCCCTGCATTTTGCAGAACTGCCCCATCACACAGGAGACTGCTCCCTGTGGAGCTGTGGTCCCCGTGTTTCTGATACCTGGCCAACACTTTTTTTCTGAAGGACATTTGGTGGCATGTGGTAGGCCTCAAATCACCCTGCCTCTGCCAACATAGTCAGGCTGCAGCTGCGTGACTACCTGCTGGGTCTAGTATACAACACATTTTTGAGCACAGTTGCCTGGCTCAAATGTGTCCCAGCCCACCATTCACAACTATGCAGATGCCAGTAAACAGGTATCAGATAGCCACAGCCCAAAAGGCTGTGGTTAGAAATTACCAACTCTTCTGCCACAATGGAGTATAGCAGGGCTATTTTAGAAAACCCTCAACCAGGCATCACACGCTTCACATTTTTGCTTTTAAACCTGTAACTGTCCAAACAACTTGTGACCTTATAATTAAATTCATCCCTTTCCAGGCTGCTCATCAGCACACAAAATTCTGCTCTTGGAAGTTTCTGCTGCAGACAGTTAGCAAGCTATTGCGTCATTAACTGCAAGCTTTAGAAAAATCAATCGAGTACAAGTTGGAAGCAGATTGAGAAGGAGGCAACATTCTTGAGAAATAAATGCTTTGTGTGGTTTGCTCTCACAACCCCTCCCATTTCCTAATGCATTTCTTATAAACATGTAATTTTGCCAGCACAGTCCAGAATTGATGGTGCACCCTATTTCCTCTGCTCTGTTGAGCAATGTTTCATACCACGTGAAAAACATCAATCTGCATGAGTAGGAAGAACAGGACTAATGATCTAGCAGCTATTTTACAGTCCCCTGAATTAACTATAGCAGTTTATACACTTGTCAGGACACCAATCTATGCTCCATCTGAGCAGACCTATGCTTACATGTAAAATGCACCCTTCCAAGCTCTGCCCAGAACATTGTGCCTGCTTGATCATATTGCTGCAGAGATACTCACAATAGATTGATGGAAGTCTTTTCTAGACTGTACTGAGACACCTTTACTGTTAGCAAGAGCACACCAGTAACATGCTCAACAGGCACTCAGCATTCAAGCCAAACCTTCAGAAGAGGCACAGGTTTTATTATGCACAAAAGTAGGATCTGATCTAAATAACACAACCACAAGCCTCAGAAAGCCACCTCTAACAGAAAAAAAAATATTCTCAAAACATCAGCATCCTTACTCCTCTCCAGTGTAAATGAGCTCTACAGCAGCTTAGAAACAGCAAGAGAAATTAAAACAAAGGTATGCAGAGCACCACACCGCAGACCAGCAGAGGGAGCCCTATTTGTTCCAATTGCTCAAAGAGGAGCTAAAGCACAAAACCTGTTTGGTTTTGGTGGGTTTTTTTACCTCAAGCTATCCCAAAGAATGGCTTTGACAGACGCATAAATCCAATCTACCTCAGTTAACAGAAGGAAAGCTTCAGTGTTGAGTTCCAGTGACAGCATACATAAAAGTTTCGAGTCACCACTTGTTTGGGTTTCTGTGGCAAGGTTTGGAGGAGGGGGTGGGCAGGGGGGTAGGTTACAGGGGTGGCTTCTGGGACAAACTGGTGGAAGCCTCCCCTCTGTCCAACAGAGCCAATACCAGCCAGCTCTAAGACGGACCCGCCACCGGCCAAGGTCAAACCAATCAGCGATAGCAGTAACGCCTCTGTGATAACATTTTTAACAACAACAAAAAAAAAAAAAAAAAAGAGTTGTGGGACAGAGAGACCCAGCAGCCGGAGAGAGAGTGAGAATGTGTAAGAGAAACAACTCTGCAGACGCCCAGGTCAGTGCAGAAGGAGGAGGAGATGCTCCAGGCACTGGAGCAGAGATTCTCCTGCAGCCTGTGGGGAAGACCACGGTGAGGCAGGTTGTCCCCCTGCAGCCCAGGGAGGTCCACAGGGGAGGAGATATCCACCTGCAGCCCGTGGATGACCCCACGCCAGAGCAGGCAGGAGCCCAAAGGAGGCTCTGACCCCATGGGAAGCCCATGCTGGAGCAGGCTCCTGGCAGGACCTGCTAATCTGTGGAGAGAGGAGCCCACAGAGCAGGTTTTCTGGCAGGACTTGTGACCCCGTGGGGGACCCATGCTGGAGCAGTGTGCTCCTGAAGGACTGCACGCCATGGAAGGGACCCATGCTGGAGCAGTTCGTGAAGAACTGCAGCCTGTGGGAAGAACCCACGTTGGAGAAGTTCATGGAGGACTGTCGCCTGTGGGAGGGACCCCACGCTGGAATGAGGGAAGAGTGTGATGAGTCCTGCCCTTGAGGAGGAAACGGCAGAAATAATGTGAAAGGAACTGACCATAAACCCCATTCCCCATCCCCCTGTGCCGCTGGGGGTGGTAGGTAGAGAAACCAGGACTGAAGCTGTGCCCGGGAAGAAGGGAGGGGTGGAGGGAAGGTGTTTTGAGATTTGGTTTTACTTCTCATTACCCTACTCTGGTTGATTTGTAATAAATTGAGTTAATCTCCCCCAAGATGAGTCTGTTTTTCCCATGACAGTAATTGGTGAGTGATCTCTCCTGCCCTTATCTCGACCCACAAGCCCTTTGTTATATTCTCTCTCCCCTGTCCAGCTGAGGAGGGGGGAGTGATAGAATGGCTTTGGTGGGCACCTGGCATCCAGCCAGGGTCAACCCATCACACCACTCAAAGTGCTAGTGGCTGACTAGGTAGCAAAAGTTTGTTCTTTTATTTCTCCAAAATGAGGGAGGACACAGCTGTTTTTCCTGAGCTCTCGCATGTTAGTCCCAAGTGTACAAAGAGGTCACTTACCGTACAACACGTACAAAGTATTACCTTGTCTGCCTCTAGGCACACAAGAAGAAGAAATATTGCCTTCTCAGACTGTCTTTCTAATACAGTCTAATCTACATCAGGCATCACAACAGAAACCAATTTCAAGAATACTCTAAAGTATTTCATGCTGTATGGCCATATCCAGGTAGGCTGGCAAAACCACAGTATGGAGAAAAAAACCTCAACTTAAACTAAATGAAAATACCAACTCTCTTATTTTTTCCTTGCCAAACATGCACAAGATACTAATACTAGGAAGCAGGACTTCTATCAGAACAAAAGGTTCTGCCCTATTATCTTTCAGGCCCAGAGGAGGAGGGGGGGAAGCCAACAATAACAAAACACTGTTGTACACTAGCAAGAATGCAAAATATACAGTACACACTGCTACATATAACTGTAGAGTTTTACTTACTTCCTTGGTGGTTCCTCATCTTCCTGAAACTCACTCTCTTCTTTCACTTCTACTTTAATCTCTTTCTGTTTCTCTTTTTCTTCCTTCCCCTTGCTAGCTTTTCTCCTTTGCTTTGGTGCTTCCCTACAAAAGATAAAAATAACAACATATTACTCCAATACTCTTCCCGTTGTCTGCTTTTTACAAAGGTTTGAGCAAAAACTGGATTGAAGTTCAGGTCTATTTATCAAGTTCCACTTCTAAGCAGAAGTATGAACAAGGATTAAGGAAGAACCTGGCAGCCAGCAGGGCTCTAAAGGCTTTAGTCTGTCAGAGAAAAACAGTCCCAATAGCTGTAGGCAATATTTAGAAAACACTGTGTCCAATGGGAGTCATTCCACCTTAGCAACTAGCACAGGTTCTTTGGGTCATATTAAGCTCATTCAACTAAGATGTCACAATTTTTGGGGAGGGTCTAAAACCACAGTAAATACATAATCCAATATACTTCTCTAGGTGGGGCTTGTAGGTTTCATCTCTTGGATCATCTTTGAAGGGAACTTCTTCCTCACTGATGAGCATCTCCTCATCATCACTGCTGGGAAAAAAGGAGAACAGAGGACTTTAGCAGCAACAGTTCAAGCACTACTGCAAGAATATTCACGCATCATCCCCTAGGATGGTGAAGACACTATTACACAGCACTTTCTCATCCAGCATGACTGGGGAAAGCTAACAGCTTGCAGTGACTAAGGAGCATGATGACAGCCAGAACAGACAGGCTAGGCAGAGCAGTTTCCTCTTGTGAACCCACCTAACCACAACATCTGCTCCTGAAGAAATAAAGCTACCAGCTGAAATGCCCAGATCAAATCTTACTATCCGTTTCTCCACAATATCTCCTGACACCTGCAGTCCAGGCTGAAAATGCAAAGGTCCAGGACTGAATGAAAACAGAGCTACTATCTGTCCCACAGATTCTTTTACAGAAGCATTTCTTTTGAAAAAAACTCAGGCGCTTATTTTCCCTTCTTGAGACACTATATAGGAAGAAATACCACAAAATAAAGGGTTTCTTACCTGATTCCAGCTGGAGACTGATGCTCTTCTGTGACCTCTGAAAGGAAAAGTCACCATTAGGTTTCAATCTGTGTTCGCTGCAGTGAGCTCATCTGTCTCAAGATACTTCCGTCGACATTCAGTGCCAGGAATGCTGGTGGCAGAAGGTACTCATGACCAAGAAGCACCACGCCTGTACCAGCCAGTCTGCATACAGCTCACAAAGTTACGCCCACATCCAGTTCCCTTCAGAGGTTCCCAAGACCTGACTATCTCCAGGCACTTTCATGCCAGGGCTTCCCACGTACCATATTCAAGCTGGTCTGTGTTTGGCTCTGACTTGCAGACGAGCTGCAGGGAACCAGTCTTGGATCTGGAGGCACGCGAATTCTCAGTGTCACGCTGGCGGGCCGCAGTGGCTGACCTGCTGCTGCGCCAGCTTCTGCTAGGCCTGGCTGTGCTGACAGGAGAGCCGTGGCTGACACTGGACACTTCCTCCTCTTCCTTCTCTTCTTTGGGATCTGAAACACCCATTGCAATCTCTTTAATAATAATAAAGGGCATAAATGCCATCACTAATTGACACTCCTCTGTTGCACAGTGTCGAATAGCGTAACTGCTCCTGTCTACTCTGACAGGGAAACAAACCACTACCTCTTACAGATTTGGAACGTAGCTCTGCCAAGCCAGACAGGACACACCCCAGGGCCTGACCTTAGCCAGCCTTCATTTAAAACTCTCATCACATTTCCCACTGCCTCTAAGTAGACACAAATATTTTAAAACAGCTTACACTTCCCTCCAATACAGGCTTGTGATTATTTCCTGGCTCTGATCTCCCCTGAGCACTGCAAGATAGACACTCATAAACCTCAGCAACTGCTTTATGAAAGTCTAGCTTCAAAATTGGACCACAGTAAAAGTCGTGTTTGGAGAATCCCCAAACACCTATCTAATCAGAACTATACACCTGGTAATAACCCTGAGGAATCTGAGCTGGATGTTTCTGGTCTTATGCTAGAGCAAAAAGCACCACAAGCACTGTTAGCCTGAGGTGTTTGCCCTCATTTATAGCTCCTACAGGTGGTTTCTTTTTGGCTGATGGCTGATCTCCAGGTATGTTTTGGCAAGATAACAAAACTGGCTGAAATGTCTATGTGAGCAAGTTCATCCCTTAAAAACTAAAATTCCCAAGCGTAGTTCATTTCATCTCACTTTTAGGTGCTTCCTGTGACATTGGGCCTTAATGAACTCAAATGCCTTTTGAAATTTCACAAATGATGTGCTGGAGAAATTAATTCCAAGTAGCTGGCTATGCTCAGTACTCCAGGTTTGCCACTGCTTTAGTACACAAAGCCACCTGCAGCACTTCACAGGGCTTGTGCTCTAGGCTAAGCTCTGACCCACTCCTTTTTACCCAAATACATTTACACTGCTGTCTAGTTTCAGATGGGTTTCTGCTGCCTAAGCACCAGCCAGCAGTACCACCGAGATGCCTGGAAGTTTACCAAGCATCTGCTGGCAGTCAGTGGTCAGTCTTCTAAGGACTGGCTGGGGAGCAGCTCTGCTACGTTGGGAGTCCCAGTGAAGAGCAAACTGCACATCAAGAGCCAAGAGCGTGCCCTGGCAGCGAAGGACGTCCACAGCTTCCTGGGTGCCATTCACAGGAGCACAGTCAGGAAACAGAGGGACACTGTTAATCCTTTTACTCAGCACTTGTTAGACCACATTTGGATCCCCCTTCCAGTTTTGGATTCCCACTACAAAAAGGTTGTCAACATGTTTGAGCAAGTCCAGAGGGAACCACCAAGACGGTTGGGGGCTGAAACACACAATCCATGAGAAGAAGCTGAGAGAAACATGCGTGTTCAGCCTGGAGAACAGAAAACCCTGGGGGGACACAACAGCAGCCTTACAATTTACAGGCAGGTTATCAAGCAGCCCAAACCTCCTTGCTGAGGTGCACAGCAGGGAGATGAGGGGCAGTGGTCATCAGTTGAAACAGGGAGATCTGACTGGATACAGGAAAAGCATTTTTCCCCCCCAAGAGGACAGTCAAGCACCAGAAGAGGGGCTCAGCAAGGCTGTGCAGCCTCCATAGAATCATAGAACAGTTTGGGTTGGAAGGGACCTTTAAAGATCATCTAGTCCAACCCCCCTGCAATGAGCAGGGACATCTTCCACTAGATCAGGTTGCTCAGAGCCCCGTCCGACCTGACCTTGGATGTCTCCAGGGATGGGGCATCTTCAACCTCTCCAGGCAACCCATTCCAGTGTTTCACCACCTTCATCATAACAAGTTTCTTCTTTATATCTAGTTTGAATCTACTCTCTTTTAGTTTAAAACCATTACCCCTTGTCCTATCGCTACAAGCCCTACTAAAAAGTCTGTCCCCATATTCCTTCCAAGCCCCCTTTAAGTACTGAAAGGCTGCAATAAGGTCTTCCTGGAGCCTTCTCTTCTCCAGGCTGAACCACCCCAACTCTCTCAGCCTTTCCTCACAGGAGAGGTGTTCCAGCCCTCTGATCATTTTTGTGTCCCTCCTCTCAACCCACTCCAGCAGGTGCATGTCTTTCCTGTGCCGAGGACCCCAGAGCTGGACACAGTACTGCAGGGGGGTCTCACCAGAGTGGAGCAGAGGGGCAAAATTACTTCCCTCGACCTGCTGGCCATGCTTCTTTTGGTGCAGCCAAGGATACAGTTGGCTCTCTGGGCTGCGAGCACACGTTGCTGGCTCATGTCCAGCTTTTCATCCACCAGAACTGTCATGGTTTAACCCCAGCCAGCAACTAAGCACCACGCAGCTGCTCATCACTCACCCCCCACCCAGCAGGATGGGGGAGAAAATTGGGAAAAGAGGTAGAACTCATGGGCTGAGATAAGAACAGCTTAATAGAGCAGAAAAGAAGAAACTAATAATGATAATAACACTAATAAAATGAAAACAGTAATAATAAAAGGATTGGAATGTACAAATGATGCACAGCGCAATTGCTCACCACCTGCCGATCAACACTCAAGTTAGTCCCCGAGCGGCGATCCCCAACCCCACTCCCTCCAGTTTATAAACTGGACATGACGTCCCATGGTCTGGAATACCCCGTTGGTCAGTTTGGGTCAGCTGCCCCGGCTGTGTCCTGTGCCAACTCCTTGTGCCCCTCCAGCTTTCTCACTGGCCGGGCATGAGAAACTGAAAAATCCTTGACTTTAGACTAAACATTACTTAGCAACAACTGAAAACATCAGTGTGTTATCAACATTCTTCTCATACTGAACTCAAAACATAGCACCCTATCAGCCACTAGGAAGACAATTAACTCTATCCCAGCTGAAACCAGGACACCCAGTTAGTTCCCGAGCAGCAATCCTCCTCAGGCCAAATGGAAGGAGTTAGGAGATGCCTACCTCTCTTAATTGGCTACACAGGCACCTTACAGTTATATTCAGTCCTGTCTTGGGTACCACACTTAGCCTGGCTAAATCCAGGCCCTGTGGACGAACACAGCATTACCCCTCTCCTCTCACAAATGTCTCTACACAGAAAGCCACACTCCTTGGTTAGCAAGATTTGGCTAATAGCACAAAGAAGCAAGAGAAACAAGATGGAGGGAATAAACATTGCTATTACAGACAGTCACGCTCTCCTTGAACCTCTTGAGACTGAAATACAGTAAAAACTTAAATTAAAAGGCTGTAGTCAGTTCTGCATTTAAAACTGTATAAACTTGTCAACACTACTAGCTCTGGCGAGCTGCAGTTTCTCTAGAAGGTTCCTGCCCTCCCGTAAGATGAACGGAAAATGGATTATGGGCCAACATCCTCTTACTTAGTTGCAAGTGTCAATAGTGGTGATGGACACCAAGTCATGAGAACTCAGACTCCCAGAGGACAAAAGAACACATGAGACACAATAGGTATTGAGGCACCCCCAGTACAAAGCAAAAAGAATCACCAAACATTTGCTTTCCAGATCAGCTCCTGCAAAACGAATTACGTGCCTTCCTTTTGACAGAGTCTTCGGGCCAGCTGGCAGACGCAACCTCAGACTAAGACTCAGCGCTCCTGTCTTTTGCCTGAATCACATTTCATGGAGAGGAAAAGCTGCAACCTGGCAAAACAAGTCTGCCAGGAAATGCCCCCATGCTCCCACTCCCCTGCAACTCTTCAATACTGAAATTAGTTTTTACCCACCTCATCCCATAGTCTCTGCAGAAGTCCGTTTTGGGAACTGTGTGGATGCCTGCATCTTACAGGGAGTCATTCAAGAGAGATGGGGAAAACCCACTTTCTGAAGTCCTACCAATCCTTTTGATCTTTTGGCTCCTGGGGTTCTTCCTACCTTGAACTCTCCCTTAAGTAAGTCACTTAATGATAAACCACTTTCATTCTGAAGTACTTTCACCACTCTGCTGATTCTTCCCAACAGCCTTTAAACTTAACAGTGTCCAGGGCAGAAAACATACAGATTTGAGTGATGGTACACACAAGATGCATCAAACGTCCTTTAATCTTAAAATTTTGTGAAGAAAACACCAGTCACTGGGAGGGACAAGAAAAGGAAACCTGGGAGAAAACTAGCTACAAAGTTGTTGTACAAAGACAACCAAAAGACAAGATTCTGGACACTGCTCTGCTTCTTAACAGAGCTTACCCGAGTAACACTCCATCTTTACTCAGCATGCTAGTCAGCACAGATTCCCATTTCAGATGTGCAGCAGAAACGTATTCTCATTCATGCTCTAATTCTGTCCTTGGAGCGCTGCACGCAGGGTTACCAAACCAATAAAAGCACCTCTATCTCAGAACCTATACCATATATTTCTACATATACCAGCATTGTGACAAACTGAAACAAAAGGGATAAATACCAAAGTTTGTCCACTGCCTCCCAGACCAAGAGATAAACTCACCCTTATGAGTCTCAACTCCTCCCTCTATCATAAATCCACTTTGTAGGCAGGATATTCACAGGAAGCCACGGAGACTGGCACTCGTGCTCTCTCCTGCTTTCTTTCTTGCTTCACCTACAGCAGCATCGCTCCCTGGCCTCATGGCATTTTCTTTATAGGAAACTCTTCCAAGAACAGAGTGCTTACTGCTTCTTTCTTACATCACTGGATGCAGCATTAAGAGCGTGTCTGGGTAACTGACAGCAAGCCTACAAGGGCTGGAGCAATAAATACGCATATCCCACAGCCAACACCTCCCCGACCTTCTTTCCAAGCACTGAAGGAAAACAAAGTTCCAGGCACATATCAATTACTCATTGCAAAGAGCAGAAAGGGAAAGTCCAAGTCAACTGCATTTACTTCCTGAAGAAGACGTATTAGTTCCTTCATCACAGGACTTGCTTAATCATGCTGTGTCTGCCCACCGCCCTCCTTCTACCCCTGTTCCCCTAATAGCTTGTGGATGCACTGGCTACGTTGCTCTGTATTTTGGGAAAAATAAGCAGGTAGCCAGGGAATGGAGACCCGAATTACTGCTCCCTGCAGGACGGGTGCACAGAAGTAACGCTAGTACAGGTGCCATTTTGCAAAGCTGGCAGCACTGCTGGGAGATACTGCTGCCCTCAGGTTTCACTGGGGACAAAGAATGGAAACCCTCTGGAGCAGAACTTCTTGCTTCTGCTGCTTACAGCACAACTTGTAGACGTGGCATAAACCAACCTTTTATAGCTGATGCATTGCTATGCAGCAGTCCTGCTATACTGGCAGCTCGAAAATCCACTCAATTACTTCCAGAACTGGGGGTTGTTTGGTAGTCCACATCTACTTTTAGCAGCCACACTCGTTCAGGTGTTCAAGCTTTTATTTACCACCCCCCTTTCAGCCTGCAGCTCAGAAGTAAGCTTGCTGCAAAATAATAAGATTCTTTTTTTTTTTTTTTTTGAGATCTCAACAGTAATGAATACCCATGCCACTTTATCAGTCCTTGATGTACAAAAAATGAAAGTTTCAACTGTTAGAAATCAACAGTTTGTTGATTACTAACAAGAAATTTTCTAAAGCATTTGAAAGAATTTTCCTAACCCTGCGAAGTAGGCAGTTTCAGTAAACTCCCAGGTACAATTAAGTGAAAGGAAAATAAACCATGAATTACTAAGTTACAGAACAACTATTACAAAAATAAATGCACCACAACATATATACATCTCAGACTGCGACTTAGGTTTAACATAGTAACCATACAACAGATACAACACTGAACATATAATTTTATAATGGCACAGTCAAAAACAAAACTCAAGAAAAAAAAATCCTAGTGTAAACCTCTATCCAAATGGCTCCCCCCTGCCAAAGAGCTGTGAAATTGTACGTATGGGACACAAGAAAATCCTCATAGGAGCCAAAGTAGGTTTGGGCAATCTGAATTATTTAAATTCAGCACATTTTCATAAGGTTTGATTTTAAGTAATGACATTTCTCCCTCAAAACACTGACAAAGTCTTAACAGAAAGCAGTCATTAACAAAGCAGCATAAAGCTTTAAGAATACAAATAATGAGGTATAATGCAAATTGTCTATGCTACAAAACCATTTTGTACCACTAGACTCTTAAAGTTTTCCATCTTTTTTTAATCTGTGGAACCTTACAGTTTTTCTAGCAGTTAAAAGTGGACTGCTACAGAATAAATTTGTATTTCCCACTCATTTCCTTTCACAGTCCTTGAAGAAATGGCTCGCTGACCTCCCCTCTCCCCTGAGCAGCTTGAAAGCCACTGTGGTGGAAAAACGGCTGCGATACCAGTCACCCACAAAGTACATTACAGTAGCCTCACATGGAAAGCCTCAGGGGGGAGGGAAATGTATCACAGAACAAATCACCAAGATAGTTCTCCACATGTATGAATATCTAACAAAAAGAATTTCACACGACTCCTTTTCTAACACACAGTTTCTATAACCACGTGCTGAAGAAGTCTGTAAACACTGCTGGCATCATTCTTTAGTCCAAGCTGTGCAAAAAAACTTTGATTTGAGAACGGACTTCCAAGGAGGTGACTCTCCATGCACATGGCACTACATCTCTTTTGATCACAGCTTTAAGTAAATAAAGGCTTCATGCAGCCCTGTTTTACCTCTCCAACAAACTCTTCTTTCCACCTTTTAATAGCAATACCATACAGCTGTGTACCTACATGCACTTAAAAGAAATACACTGGACCTTGTTCTTATCATTGCAAAAAAGCATCAATACCAATGTAAAGTTGCAAGATGAACACAGGCAAGAAAAATAACTTGCATTAACAAGGGTCCACATCAAGTACGTTTCAGCTGTGTGACAAACTGAGCAACATTAGACATGGAGATTCAGTAACCTGAGTGTTCATTCATGGTATATTACGTTTGTACAAATGCTTCCAACCCCACCCTCTTTCTTCTTACTGCAGGAGAAGTAATCTTCTTGCAACCTGCAGCTCTAAAACCCTGAAGACTAAGCACATATGTTTTGGGAACACAGCAAGGGAGGGGCTCGACCACTAAGCACAAACCTGGCATCTTTATATTCAGCTACTACTCCAACACTCCCTCCAGAATAGCTACACAAGCTGTTTTTTCTCAACTGTAAATGACTGAAAGATTTCATTCAAACTCCTAAAAGTGGTTACTAAACAGCAGAGGCAAAATCTTACAGAAAGGTGGGTAGAGTCAGAAACTGGTTTGGGTGTAAAATTAAATTGGAGAAGCAGGTCTTGTTTTGACTGCTAACATGACTTTAAGAGTCACAGTAAGCACTGAATTTTCAATCCAGCAATGGAAGGACATGAAGTGTATTCATTAAATCTATATTCCAATAATTAAAATTATTCAGGCCTAACTAAAATGAAAATTATTTCCACAAGACTATACAGCATCACAGGAAGTCAAATGTAAATTACACTACACAGTCTGACTAGCTACATGAATTCATTTATAAGCCGAGACTAAATATTCTACTTACGTAACTAATATTTCTACAGAAACACATTAGGGAAATATTGCAATTGCATGACTAAGCAGACAAGATGGGAAATACAATTGGTATGGCTGACTTTGCAACTGCCTTCGTGCAGACTAGTATGGTAACAACCACATGCTAACTCTGACACAATACGCACCTCTGACTTTAACCTTCCTGTAATCTTCCCATCAGACCTGCACAGTCAGACCTTTGTGCCTGTGCTCCCAAGTCAACGAGCAGAAAAGCCCTCTGATCACATGGCACTATACAGAAGAACGTAAAACTTGGCAAGACACTTCCACTGTTCAAGCATCTTGGTTATAATCAATAGGACAAATTTAGTCATGATCACACCCATCGCCTCTAAGCTGTCTTTACCAACAGCAACACTGGTGATTTTAATTCAAAATATAATCCCAAACACAAGGCAACAAAACCTACTAAAAAAACTTCAGTGCAGCAAGCTTTTCATTTGTCCAATAGATACACAGGATGTGTCACCGGGTACACCTCACTTCCATAGGCCATTTTCCCTCTATACAGAGGCTAACAGTTATGGCTGAGCTCACATAAATTTAATATTCTAAACTGGATTTAATATTTTATAATAAAAGGTAACAGTATAATGCACATCACCATGCAGAATTAAATTCTGTGTCAAAACTCACACCCATAAATGCTAGCACTAAACTCAAAGCCTTCACCAGAACCACTCTGCAGTTTTACTGCATTTCTTCCTCAACCCAGCTCCATCCAGGGGTGGAACAACAAATGGTATTTTACCTTCCAGAATTACAGAGGACTCCTAGCTACCAAAAAACATGCCGTGCGGGCAAAGCTACAGTTTGTTTACACCTGATTAAGCTTCTTCAAACATTTTATGCTGAAGGCCAAAAAGGGGGGAGTGCGAGAGAAGTTTCTCTCTTACATACTGCATGATGTGTCTGTCTGAGGAAGACACTTTATTCAGTCTGTTTCCATGTCTTCCCCAATAAGCACAAACATGCAGCAAGGACTTCATCCAGTGTGCAGCTGGGACACTGAAGTGCAGCTTTCTCACTTCTGGGTTTTTAAAGACTAACAAACAAACAACAAAAACAAAACAAAACAAAGAAAATCACCAAGGCAGATTTCCTTTGGACTAGAAGTAGTCATAATTTCTCAATGCTAATTTCCATGCAAAACATTCATGCCACCCATTTTGACTGCAAGTTTAATTATAAAAAAAAAAAAAAAAAAAAAGAGTCCAAGATATTTAATAAATACTCTTTCCTCTCTCACATTCAAGGAGAGCTGAACCTCTCACAGCCCAAAGGTAAATGGCTAGAGTACAGAGAGACACCAAACTTGGGAAATTTCAGACTGACATTTGCCATTTCCAAGCATGTCCCAAGAAACCAGGGTAAAAATGGGACCACTACTACATAAACATTTCCACTTACGCGTACCCAAAATACTGCAAATCACCATTAAAATGTGATGTTAACACTATAGGTGTATTAAGTGACAATGCCATGCCTTTTTACACATTTCAGCCACTTTGCCTTGACCTAAAAGGCTGAAGCTCTTACAATACCCTGCCCAACCTTTAAGCAGTAAGAGGTAAATGGACCCAAGTGGGGTCTGTGCTAAACACACATCGGTTAATTCTGCTTTGGTCTGCAAAAACACACCTTGCCAGCTAGAACTGTGATGGATTTCAACACCGAAATGGAATAAAGCTATAGACTTGTAGGAATACAGTTAAAAGAGTTATAGAATTACAAGAATAAAGGCAGCCTTCAAGACACAAATGCCTGCAAACAAGAACTGAACTTTCTGCTCCAGCAGAAAGGTGAATTCATTTGCACGGGTGTATGACCTTCTTTCCTCACTATTTCATTCTGTGACAATTCTCTAGTGCCGGATCAAAACCAACACTACACAAAGCCTTTTACTTGGAACTGTTTCAGAAGTCATCACTGGGTAAGGAGCAAAGCCCTCTAACAAATTTATTTCTTTTTTTTTGTACAAGAAACTGTGAAATAGATGCACAGAGTTCACGTAGTTCACACTGGAAGAACAACAGTTCTGCTCCTGGTTGTAGCTCCCCACATTTGGGGCTTTCTTGATTAGACCCATTATGCTACTCTGCCCCCTTCAAAACTTTTCTCTTTCATCCCTGAAGACATTAAGTATAAAAAAATTCACCATCCACTAAAGCTAGAAAAGTACAAGTGTAAATATTTGACTACTCTTTAATTCAACAGATCTTTCACATGTCTGTTGAGGACCTACACCTGTATTTGTGACAGGTTTTTAAAGACTAAAAACCAAACAACCAACAAACAAAAAAAAAATCACCAAGGCAGATTTCCTTTGGAGTAGCAGCAGTCATTTGGCACGTCTCAGTGCCAATTTCCATGCAAAGGTTCATGCCATCCCTTAGCATGATGTGAGCCCAGGTTTTGCCAGATACTCAGGACCACTGTGTAACAAGAGCTGTCGAAGTGCAGCGCAGCGTGCTCTCAACTTCTGATAGCGAAGTAATACCCTAGTGGTTATTTGGAAGGATAAGTTTTTGTACATTGGGCACATGTGAACAGCAGCAGCAGCTTATCACAGTTCCACAATCATGAGAGAGACCTTGGAAAGAAACTGTATGTCATCAAGCAACAAAGCATTACTTAAAAGGAAGATGCAATAGATGTTTGGCTACCTTCGTGGGAAAGCCCTAACTTTCTGGATGGAATACAACAGTAGGAGTAAGTAATTTAGCTCTTACCTTTACCAGCTGCTTTATCTGTGCACCTGAAAAAATACAAAAGGCGAGCATAAGAGACAGTGTCTATAGTGTGGCAGCAGAAACAAGAAACTGAATGATGTGGAGAATGAGCCCTAATTCCCAACTGCGGACAGACCCATTGCCTTGTTCTCAAATCACTGGTTTCAACCCCTTTACACCAGCACGGATTATTTCATCCGGAGAAAGCTTAGGTGAGCTATAATAATACATTCGCAAAAGCCCAGTCTTGCCCATAATAGTGACATCTAAATCAGTGGGACTCTGTCCTTAGAACAAGCCAGATCAGCTACATGACCACACGCTCCAAGCGTACGTGTGCGCGTTGCTAGTTTCCCACTCCAGAAATAAAGCAGCAGCGAGACACAATCGCCTCCTCACGGGAAAATAAATCCCGCCACCTCCTTCACCGAGACTTTCGGCATCGGGTGCCAACATAACCTGGGGACCGAGGAGCACCGAGGGAGGCGGCAGCTGTCCCTCACACCGCAGGCACGTAGGGTTTCGCTTACGACCGAAGGCACGCCTGCTGCAATAGGCAGGGCGGCCGAGGGCAGGCAGCACTCGGGACACGGCCTTTCCTGGGAAGGGACCGGCGGGGCCGGCCCGTGTCCGGCCCCGGCTCGGCCCGGAACAAAGAGGCGGAGGCGCAGGACGCCCCGCGGCTGGCGGCGGGCCCCGGGGCCTGGGCGCCGCTCGAGTGGGAGCGGGGAGAGCCGCCCCCCCGCCCCCGGCCACCCGCCAACCCCCCCCCCGCCCCCCGGCGGGCGGGGGCCAAGCCCGG
>JANZLQ010000022.1:29999785-30023655 GCA_026212715.1 Elanus axillaris | reverse complement strand
GTAAGCCCCCCCCCCCCCCCGTGCTACCCCTTACCACCACCAGCCGCCTCACCTTGTGGTTTCCTGCAGAAAGTCCTCACGGCCCTGGACCAGACCTGGCACCCTGAGCACTTCTTCTGTGCCCACTGCGGGAAAGCGTTCGGAGACGACGGTATGTCCCAGCAGATGGGCGTGGGGGTCCTGTCCCCCCCCCCGCCCCAGCCTTTCCCTTGCCTGCCTTGTGTCCTGTCCTGGGCATCTCCCATGGCCATGCCCCACTGCAAGCATCCCCTCAGGTGAGCGGCCATCCCAACGCCCTCTCCGCAGGTTTCCATGAGCGCAGCGGGAAGCCATACTGCCAGCAGGACTTCCTGACCATGTTTGCCCCGAAATGCCAAGGCTGCGACCGTCCGGTGACAGAAAATTACCTGTCAGCTCTGCAGGGCGTCTGGCACCCCGAGTGCTTTGTATGCACGGTGAGTGGGTGGTGGGCCGGCGGGGATGCCGGGCTGAGCACATCCCCGAGGTGGTGCCGGACTTCTCTGCCTCCTTCCCTCCAGGAATGTCTGAGCAGCTTCGCCAGCGGCTCCTTCTTCGAGCTGCAGGGTCGTCCCTACTGCGAGCTGCACTTCCACCAGCGGCAGGGCAACATCTGCCACGGCTGCGGCCGCCCTGTGACCAGCCGCTGCATCACAGCTGCAGGGCGCAAGTACCATCCCGAGCACTTCGTCTGCACCTACTGCCTGGGCCAGCTGCAGAAAGGCACCTTCCGTGAGCACGGCAGCAAGATGTACTGCCGGGCCTGCCACAACAAACTCTTCCTCTGACCCCCAGCCGGCAGCCACCCTTCTCACCAGGCTGGATGTCCCTGGTCATCATCCCCCACCAACACCCCCGGCATCATCCCTGCTAAGCCAAACATGCCTCATGTTGTCCCACACGTTGACATTCCTGCTGAGCCAAATGTCCCCAGCCTTGTCTCTGCCAAGCCAGACATCCCAGGCATCATTCCTCCCTCCCCTCCCCTCCCAAGACATTCCTGGCATTGTCCCCTTGACCTGAAGCAATAAACCACTTGGCCCTACCTTGGCTCTGCTCACTGGTGGCTTTGGGGACAAAGGGGCAAGGCAAGAGGGCTGGAGCCCCCCGTGGGCAGCTGCATCCATCAGTGCTCCCCCCTGCACCACCACAGACCCACATCCCACTATCACAGGACAAAAAAGCCTTTCCAACAGCAACACAGCTTTAGGAAAAAGCTGGTTTGAAGCAGAAAGCTGAAAACCGCTTCCAAAGAGGTATTCCTATAAATTTACAGAATTTCTTTCTGTATTTATTTTCACACGCAGACGCCGGTGAAAGCAAAGTGAGTTAACACGGTGTTTCAGCCTGGGTTTGGTGTTCCCCAGGAACGTACGAGCATGTTTGCAGCCCAGCCCTGCAGGGGCAGCCCTTGCTCCACAAGGCTGCCCCAGCCAGCATTTTTAAGGATGCACTCGGCACTAGACAAATGATGGTATTTCTTCACTTGTGCAAAGGCTACCAGCTACAAGAGAGGGAAAATTCAGGGAAAGGCTTCCCAGTAGTAAGCCCCAGTGCTCTAAGGAGAGCTCTCAGCTACCTCCTGAGCAGCCCCAAGCAGCCTGCAGAACTCAGTGGGAGCTTTGGTACTTTTTGTTTTTCTTGTATTCTTTTGCTAGAAAGAGGAGGAAATGTCACTCCAGGGCCCGAGAAGGTTTGTCAAAGTGGCATCTTTCAGAGCCACGCACAGCCCTGCCCCTGAAAAAGACACTTGGTCCCAACAGCAAACCTAAAAAATGCCAAGGTGGCAGTCTTAGGTGAAAGGCACACAGACACACTTTAAAAACTTTATTTATATAAAAAAATCATTTTGTTTTAAAAGCGTTACAAGAGTGTGCACAGGAATCAGACAAGGAACACCTGGTTGCTCCCTGCTCCCCTCCTCCCTAGCCCCACTCCCTGCCAGGGCCAGGGGTGGCCCAGGAAAGCCAGGGCAGGGGAAAAGAGAAGAGGGAAGCTTTTCTCTTTTTTTTTTGGTTCATTTGGAATTAAAAATTAAAAAAGGAATTAGTGTTTTACATATTTAAAGGGAAAGAGAAGAGTTAGACCCCAGAACAAAACCAAACCGAGCTGAGGTGGGGCTGGAGCCAGGGAGGGCTCAGCCAGAGCTGGGAGGTGCTTTTTGGGCAAAGGAGGCAGGAGCAAGGCACCAGTTCTGCCTGCTGCAGCCTCCCTGCTCCCCACGTGAGCCCACACTTTGTGGGGAGCCCCAGGCTGGGGAGGGCTCCTGCTCCAGTTTGCAGCCTGCTACAGAGGCTTCCAGTTGCATAGGGAGCCCAAGGGCTCCCCAAGAGATCACAGCACTTAAATGTGCCCCCCACACACACCACCACAGCAGAGACGAGGAAGAGCATTTTTATCATCCCAGCTCCTGTGGCAGCCCAGTCTCCCCAGGACAGGATGCAGATGAGAGCCCTGCACCCCATCAGTGAGAGCAGGGGGG
The DNA here is from genome assembly GCA_026212715.1 of Elanus axillaris. NCBI lineage: Eukaryota > Metazoa > Chordata > Aves > Accipitriformes > Accipitridae > Elanus > Elanus axillaris. The sequence goes on along the minus strand of JANZLQ010000022.1, from coordinate 30,021,155 downwards.
GCATGGATTCCCACCCCCCCACCCCCAAAAAAAATAAAAAAAAAACCAAACAGGCTTCCAGCCCCACTGCAGACAGTTAAGGCTCCTGGAGGGGAAGGGAAGAGCTCAGCCCTGCTGGCAGCCCAGGAAACGCTCCTTCCCCAGCTAAGAAGCCAGACAGTACAATTCAAAGAGCTATTTCACAGTGGCAAAAGAAAGGCACGTGTCAAGAGAAAGTCAGAGGGGCACCGCTGCAGGCAGCGGAGCACAGGGGCAAGGGGGGGATCCTGGCTCTACCTACATGCAGCCCTGCCGGCACCTGCTCCTCACAGCTGGCACACAGTGTGCCCCACGAAACCTGCCTCTCCCCAGAAGGCCTGCTGCATCTCCTCCTTCCACAGGGACCCATTGCCTCCCACACAGGGAGACCCAGCCCAAGCTCCCTGCACTGACCATCTTTCCCACATAAGGATCCCTCCTTGCACAGTCACCGAGTGGGGGCCAGCAGCCCCGTCCAGACCCCTCTGCAGGATCCAGAGCCAGATCCCCCTTCCCATGCCCCCGAAGCCTCATCTAGAGCAAAGCAAGAGACGTTATTGCTGTTTTTCCTTCCCCTCATCCCCCCATGACTCCAACCCCCCCCTCATCCTGGTCCCACCACCACCAGGGAGGGATGTTCCCATTGTCCCCATGGCCCTGGTTAAGAGTGATCCCACACAAAAATATATCCTATAGGCAACAAAACAAAAAACCCAAAACAAAACAAAGGCGGTGAGTGAGGTCCCAGTCTCTGTCCCTGCAGATGTCTCCAAGCAGAGGGAAAGTGTGGGAGAGAAGGCAGCTCCTGGTCAAGGCAGAGATCCAGAGTCCTTTTGCAGCATCCATGCCAGTCAATCTGGCAGAGTCAGGCGGGAAGGTTTTACTCTCTGGAGGAAGGAGGTGGTGGAGGACAGGGAGGAAGAGTTATCGGTCAAGATGTCCCATAATGGGGAGGTGCAGCGGTCTAGAGGAGGCAGAGTGGCCCGGGCTGCCCCTGGGGGACCAGGCCCAGTCATTTGGCTGGCTAGTTGGCACAAACAGTCCAGCAAAAATCCAAAAATAAGACAAGGTAAAAGTCGGTCCATTCCACCACAAAGAGTTATATATATATTTATATATATAATATATTATCAACCCAAACTGAGTGGAGGCAGGGACATCAGCTAGATCTTCTGCTGTGGAGAGAGAGGGAGATATGTCAGCACACCTAGAGAGCAAGCAAGCAAGCAGTGGAGGCATGATCATGGCCCCAGTGGATCAGGCACCGATTGCAGGCAGCAGCAATCAGAGCAGAATTTGGCTGGCTAAAGCACCCCTAACAGCATAGCAGGATCTGTCACCGCTGTTCAGATTGGGCAGGACACTGCGGGACATACCGACACGGGGGAAAACACGGCAGCATCCTCCTCTGCTTCCTCTACCTCAGGCTGCGATTCCTGCCCCTCCTCCTGCTGCAGACACACGGGGGTTAGTAGGGGCGATGGACTCTGTGTGTGTGTGTGGGGGGTGTTAGTTGTGGGAGCCCAGTTCTCCCCTCCTCCTGCCAGCCAGGACAGTGATGTGTCATCTCCTGCACCCCGGTCCCACTCACTCTTCCCTCATTAGGAAGAGCTGCTCACCATCAGTGGCGCTACCTTCACTGGCTCCATATCTCCAAGGTCACCAGATCGGTCCAGTGTCCTGCTGTGGTCCCTCTCATTGAGTGTGGAATAGTTGTCTGGAGCAGGAGAGGGGACAGTCAGTCATGTCACCTCCACAGGAGGCAGCACCATCCCCAAAGGAGATGTGAGCTCTGCCCCCCTCTCAACATACCAAGGAGGCAAAATGCCCCCCATTCCAATCCCTCTCCTACCTGGTCCCATGTTGCTCATCTGGATCTCCTCCCGGGAGGATTTCTTGTCTAAAAGCATGGGAGAGCAGATCAGACACAGTCCCTGCAGCCACAAGCAGCAGAGGAACCACTGCCTACCCCAGCTAGAGGAGCCCAGACCCAGCTGCAGCACTGTTGACCCAATGCTACAGAACCTAAGTTAACTGCACACATTTCTAGCCCTGAGAAGCCATCTAAAGCCCAAATTGATGGCCCCATGTGAGCAGCTGTGGCTGCCAAGAAAGCTAGGGCTGAAGAGCAGGGAGGGGACAAAAGCCAACTGTTCTGGGTACCCACAAGGTGGAAGGATGACAGTGGAGACAGGTGCTAAAGGGAAGGCACCTACCTGTTTTTTGGTTCCTGTCGATGAGAGGCAAGGTGCTGTCATCAAATGAGTTGCCTCCCTGGGTCCGAGAGGCATTGCTCAGGTTCACCTGGAGCATCAGACAGTGATTACTCACACCCTGGCCCAGATATTCCTTGCCCATCAGCACATCCCACCCCTCCAGCCCCCAAGACCTGGAATCCTCCCACAGCCCTTGAGCAAGGAGCCTGAAGCAACCAGAGGGTGCTCCAGCGCCCATGGCTGCACCCACACTAGAGAGTAGAGGTGGCCAGCCTGAACTGGATCGGGGCAGCACCCAGCCCTTAAGCAGCAAGGACAGTTCTAGCTTTTGGGAAAGAAACTGAACCCTGGAGAACTTCGTTCTTTAGCACTGCCACAGCAGCTTTTACTGGCCTGCAGATCTGCAAGCTTACATGTGGAACACGGGGCTTAACACTTTATAGAGTGTTAGCAGAGACTTCCTGCTGGCCATCCACTAAGAAATAGCAGAGGGGACACCTTCAAGGGTCTGCAATCCCACCAGCAAGGTCACAGCTGAAATTTAGTACTGCTGAGCTCCAGGAACACCTTTCTCCCTGCTGCAGGACCCTACCTAATAATACCCCAATCGTGACAGGACATCCCCACTCCCCCAACCCCACACCTGGAAATCTGACTTCTTCCAGCCTTCCTTCTCAAGGGGCTTCCGCAGCTCTTTATATCCCCAGACTGTCTGCAAGACGAGGGCAGCTGCTCGGACTTCTCTCTCTGAGCGGTTCCTAGAAGGAGGTGAAGGAAGAGATGTTTGGAAATACCCATGGCCTCAAGAAAGCTCCTGGAGAGGCCCCTCTCTGGCCCTTGCACTATCCTTCAGGCAGAGCCTACCCAGATTTGTTGATCAGCACCAACTTCTCGATCCCCTGTGTTTCCCGCAGCTTCTTGGCAGCCTCAAGGTTGTCTACAATTACTTCATTGATGGTGTTGAGTATTGACACCACTGTGTCCTCAGAGAGATTTTTGGCTGGGGTCTGCTGGCCTCCAGGCAGGTTCTTCACTAGGTTGGGGATGGCATGTTTACCTGGGAAGGGGAAAGAGCTGGGCATGAGTAAGCAAGGAAGAGGACTGCAAGGCAAAAATCACTGCAGAAAGATCAGGGACAGGCAACCAGTTTTGATGTCCCTCTCAGTGGGGCTCAGCACATGCCACTCTGGGAGAGGAGCAGTAGACAAGATGCTGGGCTGATGCCATGCCCATGCACTTCCTCAGCTGCCAAGATCAGGAGGAAGTTCCTGCCTAACCAAGATGGCTACAGAGAGTATGACATCCTCCCCTCCACAGCCCTCACCTATCAGCTCTTTGTTGCGCAAGTCGACAGCCAGGTTGCGAAGGGCTCCGGACGCTGCTTTCACCACTCGCTCGCTGTCATGGGTCAGGAGGTCAGCAATGGCAGAGAGTCCCTTCTCCTGGCGCAGCGCTGAGCGGATGTACCGGCCATACTGCAGAGAGGCAGAGCACCACAGTCTCTCCCTGCTCCCAAGGACACCGCTGGGAGCCTTGCCACCCACCCTCATCTTGGGAACGGAAGGTCCTGGCTTCACCCCCAGTGAGACAGACTGCAAAGATCCCATTCCTGCCCTGAAGCCCCCCTGCAGGCCAGGAAAGCAAGATTCCCCCAAGAGTCTTTCCATATACACCAAGAGAATGCAGGTAAAGGGGCTGTAGAGTAGCCCCAACCCTCATCACCCTGCCCCCAGCCTACAGAAGGGAAGGACTATCAGGGAGCCAGCTGCAGACAAGGGACACAGACAGGCAGCCCTTGGGAAGACACAGCTGACAGGCGGCACAGAGCCCTTCGAGAGCACAGGAGATACCTGTTCCACACCTGAACTGAGCTGCTGAACAGCATCTTCTTGGGTAGTGAGCCATGCACAAAGTGAACAGCCTGAAACAGCAGAGCCTTGGACATCTACAGCTCTGCTGGTACCCCAAAAGGTGACACTCCCTGCTCCCCAGGGTCACCCTTCCCTGCAACACAGATGAACGTGGACATGGCCAGCTCCACAAGGCACCCACCGTCCAACTGCCAGCGCACAGGTTCTGAATGGCTCCTGCTGAAGCCTCTAGGATGGCTGGAGTCTTGCTTTCCTTTAGAAGCGAGATGTATATCCGGACCACTTCTGGCTGGAAGAGGAGCTCATAGCCTGCCAGAAGAACACAGGTGGGAAGGACTTAAGGGCTCTGCTAGCATTTGACTAATTCAAAGGAGCACTACTGAGCAGATGAGGCTGGAAACTTTTACCCAGGCTCCCTGCAGGCTGCATCCTTGGTACAGAGGGGGCCAGGCTGCCCCACACGACCAGAAACCCCAGCCCCCAGCACCAGCCCTGATCAGGGATGCCATGGCTGCTGCCCACAGTCCCCAGTGCACTGCTGCCATCAGCAAAGAGACCTCAATTTCAGTACAACACCTGCCTCAGAAGTACCCAACCCAGGTAAGGGCACGTGGTGGGGCAGTAAACTTGGCAGCCAGGCACTGTGGTAGCAAAAGGCTCAGCCCAGTCTCCGCAGGAGGAAGGGGAAACACCCCAAGCAAGTGGCCATCAACACCGCACTGAAGAAGCTTGGGTTCCGCCCATCCTCAAAGACTGAAAGCACCAGGTCTCCAGCTCTTCAGTACTCCTGCCCTGCTTGAGAGGATCAGGCCTTCAAGCATTAATTCTTTCCCATGGAAACATGCCCAGAAGCAACTTGTAAAGCAGCAGCGAGACTGCAGTTTACAGTTGCAAGGCTGGGTTTTCTATCTTGTTCTCTGTCCTCAGCTGTGGTAAGGGATATCCCCAGCCCCTAAAAGGCAGAGCAGGTGGCTTCTCGGGCTTCTACCAGAGACAGATGCTGACTCTTCCCACAGCCCATGTCCACCTGAGGAGCCACGACCATGTGTTTGAGCCACTCACAAGGTCAGGTCTGTCCTAAGTTTCCTTGTGATTCTTCTAGCTCAACTCTTCATACCTCTGGGAGTGCCAGGGTCCTCCCAGGAACCGCAGGGTGTTTTGGGGGCAGAAGGAGCTTAACTCAAACCCTAGGCTAATGCCCACTGCTTGGCCAGCCAGAGAGGGGCTGTGATTCATAGCCCTCTAGGCAGAAAGACACTGGTCCCCAGAGGCTTCTTGGAATGACCCTTTCTCATGCTCATGCTGGAGAACAATTTAAGGCAGGTTTTTTTGGCTTTAAATCCTGCCTGTTCTTCATGCCCAGGAATGAAAAGCAGGGAAGAGGGCAATTGTGCTGAGAAGTCTGAGACCACCATTGAAGGCTATCCTTCCTAGGGCTCTGTCACCGTGCCGTCCCTCAGTCCCCAGGGCAATAGTTCCCTCTGCTGCCCTCGGAAGCCTGTCTTGAGGCAGTGCTGACATCCCCCAAGCACAAGAAGCATCCTCACAACTGTCTGTGGCAGAGCTAGTGTTTTAACAGGCACTTGGGCAACCAGAAACATACCTCCTCCAAACCAAACTTCTGCCCATTTGAGAGGCTCACTTCAATGGGAAATCAACTCTGCTCACTCCTCTACTGGACTGCTTGTGGAAAAGCAGCCCTGCACACCCAAGCCCTCCGCAAACACACTGAGGAACATACCTTTGGCTGGAGTTGTTCTTTTGGGAAAATCCACTGTATCGGCACCAGGGTCTTCTGGGAGCTTTTTACCTTTCAAAGGGCAAGCAGAGAGGCATAAGAGAGGCACCTCCTCTCCCCACCCATCTCAGCCCAACAGCTCTTTGCCACTTGCTACAAGAACAAGCCCAGAGGTGAGCTGAAGCTAAGCTACCAGCATGTCCCAGGAGGGGACGTCAAGGGCATTAGCCACACTGCAGGCAATACATGCCCAGCTGTGGGCGGGACAAAGAGAGCTAGAGAAAGCACCCAGTCAAACCACAGAAAAATTAAAACCAAGAGCACACTCACCTCTGGAGAACCATTCGTCTATTGGCGAAGCGGAGAGAAGGACAGGAGAAAGGGGAGGCAGGAGGAGAGAAGTGCCAACAGCATCATGGGGCAGATCATTTGGCAAGAAAGCAAAGAGAAGGGGAAGGGGAAACACAGGAAAAAAGGGAAGGTGTGGAGTTAGTGGACATCTATCCATCACCAACCCACCACCACAGAAACCCACCATTAGCTTGTGTGAAATGCTTTGGGTAAGCCAAGCAGTAGCTCCCAAAGCCAGGGGAGGCACAGACCACTGCGTCTCCAGAGAAAGCTGCAGTTTAGCCTTCATACAAGAGATGCCAGAGTAGGAGCACAGAGACACCAGACCACCCTCAAGCTTCACTGTAGTAGATCCATCTTCATCCCACCTCCCTCCCTTGCTGCTGCCACCCAACGAACCTTTGCCCTTCTTGGCACCAAAGCAGCTCGCAGCATGGGGCCCAGCATTGTTGGCAGGGGCCAGAGGTGTCTCCTGGTAACGCTCAGCGTGGGGGATCTCACGGTGGACTTGGTAAGACAAGTTTCTCAGCAGACACACACAGTTCTCCACCAGCTAGAGAAAGCCAGATAGTTTTGACTTTGAGTAGCGCATGCCCATCCCATGTCTCTAAGCAAGGGCCCCATCACAGCTTGCAACCCAGAGCATGGCCAAGGGGGCATGAACTGGGACCAGATGGAGCTGGAGCATACCCCCATCCCAAAGCAGACATGGCCAGTTCTGCAGGCATGAGTTCTTACTCTGCTGGGCCAAAAAACATCTCTGCCATAAGCATGAAAGATCCAAGGAAAGGCTCAAAGAAAATTGAAGCCAACGCCTCGCCAAGGCAGATCAGGGAGCCCTGAGCCAGTGGATACCAGCATGAGGATGAGTGACACCGCTAGACCGCTGGTGGGGGGGCCAACATTCCTACTCCAAATGGCTGGCTGAGTGCTAGACACCTCCTGATCAAATAGTACACAGGTCACACCCCACACAGGCTCTCTCTTCCCAAGCAGAGATCATGGAAAGGTGCGAGCCTGGCCTGGGTTTTCCCAAGCTAGTCCTGTCCGACCAAATCCCTCCCTGGTGAAGATTACCCCCCATCTATTCTTCACCTGTCTTGGGATAAACCCAGTTTCAGCCACCATGAACAGCAGAGCACTGCTAGCACTGGTTGACAAGGGCAGAACTCTACGTATTCCCAGACAACACCCCCACTGTGGTACCTTGCTGTCTGAGTCCTTCTGGCCGATCTCAGACTGAACTATGTAGATCAGGGCATCCACCAAGCCGTCACATTCCCGCAGCTTCCGACGGGCCTCACTCCGCTCTGAGCTCACATTCCTGGTAGGTAGAAGAGAACCATCATGGGAGAGACAGTTGAGGGCAGGCAAGGAGCAGCCCACACCCAGCAGAGCTCAAACTAGAGAAAAGCTCCTGTAGCTCCCCTCCACCGAGAGAAACTCCTCCAAAATCAAGGCCTGCATCACCAGTAGCTGTCCTAGGAAATCAGCTCCTCCGCAGACCTCCTTTGGCAGGTCTAGTCCCAGAAAGCTACCAGGAACGGCCAGGAAGGAGCATTACGGCAGCCTCAACCCACACCAGCTCTCTGCCAGCACAGCTGGCAGCCCTCCACTCCCATACCTAAGGCAGCCAGCGGTGTTGGTGAGCACTGACTCCCACTCGATATGGCGGGGTTTTGAGTCTTCATTGGGTTCCCGCTCCCAGCCCGAGCGGGGAATGACCACCTCATCAGTCAGAGCATGTAGTGCATGATCCACAATGGCCATCTTGATGGAGTCATGCGAGGACAGGTTCCACAGTGTTCCTGCAATGCCACAAGCAGCAGGTCATCAGTCAGACCATGTGGGCTTAAAAACTCACTGTGCATCCCTCACCCAATGGATTAGCCCCTCCTCTCTGCCCCGGAGCCATTACCTGTGATGACCTCTGTGAGGTCCATGTCATGGGCCTTCCGCAACAAGCGCACCAGAGCAGGTACCCCATCGCAGTTCTTAATGGCAATCTTATTGTCTTGGTCCTTGCCGAAAGAGATGTTCTTGAGGGCTCCACAGGCACCGTAGTGAACCTCTTTCTTGGGGTGGTCTAACAACCCCACCAGCACAGGAATGCCCTTCAGCTTGCGCACCTCTGTCTTCACCTTGTCATTACGGTAGCAGAGGTGCTGCAGGTAGGCGGCTGCATTGGACTTGACGGCATCCAGACGGAAGCTCAGCATGGCTATTACCTCTGGCAGCTCTGGCTGGCGCCAGTTACCTGGGGCTGGACCTCCCTTCCGCAGGCTGTCCAGACTAGCCAAGCTACCCCGCTCGTGCTGAGCCAGAGGGGCCCAGTAGTACCGGTCGGGGGCCACTTCATCCACCAGCATGTCTTCATAGCTCCTAGGAGAGGAAACAGCAGGTGTCAGTGCAAGGCCTAAACCTGGGTTGGGGGTGCTGCACGCCCTCCAACGCACCAGAAGACAGGCTGAAGTGCGCACAGTGTCTAGTCACCACTGCTCTGCTGGAGCACACCGGGCAGACTCCCACCAAGGGGTGGGAGTCAGGTGGCAGAGCAGCATGGGGGGCACCTTCCTGCTCCCCACGCAGGGTCCAGCTGGAGTCCGTAGCTGCAGAAGGCCACCCCCCATGCATCTCCAGGCCCGCTCCAGCAGCAGGCGGCTGTTCCCCAGGAGAAGGCAGCCTCGGCAACTATTCCAGTCCCTTCCCACCCACCTACTGCGTTTAGCTTTGGGTCAGAGGCTGGATAACCTCTGCATAACCTCCACCGAGGCAGGAGCCAGCCCCAGAGGCACAGAAAAACATTTGGGCCTGCAGCCACTAGAGGGCAAGTTAATACCACAACAGACTGCTGGGAGAGCAAGTCACCCAGGAGCAACCCAGGCCCATTACACCAGCACTGCATGGGTACAGCAGGCACCCACAGCCCAGTTTCAGGGCACCCAGTTCTCTGCTGCACTGCCTGGCTGTAACCAACACTGCACCCTCATCACCCCAGAGCATCATGGATAGAGCAAAGTGGTTTTGGTTTGTTTTTTTTTTTTTTACCCAAGATGGGGCTCAAACTCTTTTGCCTGCAGATGCCCAGCAGTATACACAAGTTGCACTGCAGCCCAGAGGACAGGCTTTAGTCAGGCATCAAGAGACAGCCATGCTCCAGGGCTGAAGCTAACTGCTCCCAGCTCAGGCACAGGGAAAAGCTGTGGTCCCACACCCCCTCTCCTGGTGAAGGGTGGTTCACCCACAGACCTAGCAGCACTAGGAATGAGCCCCACCAAGCACATAGAAGGTGAAAGAAAGTGCAACTAGTCCCCATGAGCCAAGGTGATATTTAACACAAAATCCCAGATTCTCACCCTATTTTTGTAGTCACTGGCAATGTAATCCTTCCCCCCATCCAAGCAGAGGAATCCAGCTATTTCCAACAGAAAGGGATGGGAACGGACTCTTGGCACTTAAATGAAGGGGCCTGACCGCTGCTGTCACCCCCGCTGTGCCAGGGTGCTACACAACCAAGGTCCAAGATGAGGTAGCATCCTCTGGCTCACATCTGCCACAGGGACTGCTCAGCCACCTTCTGAGCTCCCAAATCAGGTGCAGGCAGCCCCCTGCTCCTGAGCAGGCAGGGAAAGTTGCAATGAAGGATGGCAGCAGGTTTTGCTCCCTACACCGCCGCTTCCCCTACAGCCTCTGGTACAGAACTTGCCAAAACCACTGGCTCCAGGTGGCAGCCACTTCCACAGCCACATCACCCCCAGGTGCTGCTGCAGTGCTGCCCGGAGGGCACCACTGCAGGTGGTGGCAGTGGGATGCAAGATTGGCTTCCAGCATGTCCCAACAGGGAAATGTACTGCTTGCTACATGGCCTGGCTACTAAGAGATGCCAAGGAGTCCAGCTGCTCCGGGGAGTTGCTCCCCGCTGCTGCGGGACATGGTGCTTGGTGCACCATGCCAACCACCACCACCATCCCCCACAGCAGGACAAGGCGGGAGCAAGACACAGCCAAGTGCCAGCACTGCAAACAAGCCACCCAAAGCTTGTCAGCTGACCTTGCACCCATGCCAAGACTCACACACCCTGAAAGGGAGCTCCTGCCCAGCTGTGAGGGTCATTCGGTGCTGGATCCCGCTCAGCCCTTCCAGGTGAGATGGGCTGGCAGGAAGGGTTGGGAAGCACAACCTGCACTGCTGCTGAACCCCCTTCCCTCTTCCCCTGCTGAGAGGGAGCTTTGAAAAGAGCCACAGGAGAGGGGACTCACACGCTTTGTGGCCAACGGTAGCCAGCACTCGCTGCACCTCTCAGCTCAACACACTCCATCTCCTGCATGCCTGGCAAGCTGTCTTCCTGAAGGAAGTCATTAACAGCCAGGCCCCTGCTCAAGACAAACATCTGAGGCAGGGGGGATGCTGATCTCCTGTTCCCATTCCTGCAAGCCAGGTGGCTGAGTGCTGGTGGTAACTGAGAAGGCAGGGGACAAGCCAAGCTCAACAGCGCCTGGATTCCACAGATTGCTGTGATCTTTATCCATCTTGCTGTGGAGGGAGAGCCTGCTCACAGGCCACACCAACCCATCTTCCATACCCTGCACCAGCCCTGCAGGACAAGGTGACACCTCCACCAGGGTTGCTCCTTGGCCGTGCTTGAAGTAGGACCTTTTCCCTCTCTTGTGACCCACCCAAGTCCCCCAGTCTCCCACCCAGCCACAGCTCCTGCACCCATCTCCACACCTGGCTCCTGTAACTCGCATCCTACAGGATCTGGAGGGGCAGGAGGAGGAGCATAGACACCATCCAGCCCATCAGAGCAGACTTAGGGTCTCAAAGCCCAAGCAGTTTAGACCAGACCATCCAGGGAGGGCTCCTGCCCCCACATGCCGAGCAGGATGTAAACCCAGGGAAGGCTTGCAAGCCAGAGCTTTCTGCCTTGGCTGGTATTCGCTCCCTCCACAGCCCCAGGTCAGACATGCCTGCTTAATCCTTTCTGCCCAAGCTGCTCACCGAGGGGCTAGTCATAACAGCCATGTGCTCAAAACTGCTAACGCTGGCTTCTCACAGGCTGCCTGAGCCTGTACAGGCAGCGGGGCCAGCAGCCTTGCCTGCCCTCCTCTAGCTGGCACAAGCTTCACAAGGTGAGACAGGCCACGGAAATCAATCTGGGTGAACAACCACCCCAACTGGTTCAGCGCAGTAACAGAAACGCTTGTGCTGGCACAAGCCAAAAGGACAAAGCTCCTCCTTTAGTCCCTTCAGAAGCCAGGGGCTACCATGGATTTACAGTACATGCCTCGAGTTGGGCAGGTCTCTGGCAGGGGCTGGCAACAGCCTCTTTTCCCTTGGGTTTCTCCCTCCTGCTTGTTTTATGCCGTAGGAGCTTAAGCAGCCTGTGCTCAGCCTTATCTGACTTCCCCCACCCTGGGGCACTCGGGAGATGTGCATCCATCCTAGCTTGCTGACACAACCCCCTCCCCGTCTCTGGGACCCAGACTCAGCCCCCTGCTCTATTCCCACCTCACCACCCTCTGAGCCATCCTCTAGCACCTCCCCAAAACCCCTCTTGACAGCCCAGGCAGCCAGAGCAGGCTGAGAGGCTTAAGCAGGCAGCAGCAGTGTTTGTGCAAGAGACACAGCTGGCACAAGACATCAGTCTACAGGAGTCACAGCCTCAGACATGTAACATCCCAGGATGCCTCGCTGGGGAGTTAAAGGACCACCAAGACCCTGCTCTGGCTGCCCAAGGGCAGTGGCAGCCACAGCCTAGTGGGGCAGCTGCTCAGCAGTCAGGCTGGAGGAGCCGCCGATCACCCACAGACAAACAAGGGGGAGAAGCTGCTACTGCCAAACAGGTTGAGCAGCTTCTCCCACCCTGCACAAGGGCCGGGCTGGGCTGCAGGAACACTCCCCAGGGCACTGCAGGGCTGAGCCTTGCTCACCCCAGCCCTGGGCTCAGCTCTGTTCCCTGGGGCTGCTCTCAGCTCAGCGAGAGCAGGATCACAAGGCTGCTGCTACTTCTGATGCGGGGCTGTGCCACACAGCCCACATCAGGGATGGTTCCCAGCAGGATAAGCCAGGCTGGGGCAGCGCAGATGAGCCTGCCATCTCACTAGCAGAACGGGTGGCACAGAGAGGGAAGGGCCTGGAGCTACATCCAACCACCCAGTGGAACTCCTTGCTGCAGGAGGACTGGCTCAATTAGCACGGAGTTTTAACCACCAATTAAGCAGACAATTAGAAGCGGATGCAAGTTTTCTCCTGCGTGAACCACATGTAACTCAGCTCATGGCGCTGCCTCTGCTGTTCTCCTTCCTCCAAAGAGGGTGAAGTTAAACGGACCCCAACAGCACCCCTCACCCCAGTGCCTCCTGCCACATACCTGAGCCGTCGCCGAGGATCAGACGGGGTCCCTGCCCGCCTGGCTGTGCCGTAGTCCGACATAAGCCCATAGTCCACATCTTCAAAGCCCACACTGCGTTGGTCATCCTCCAGGCCGTATGGCTCGGGGTGGAAATGGTTGAGGTCCATGTTGCTGCCCCCAACACGCACTTGAGGCTGGGGGCCATAGATGTCCTGACGGCTGGGGGCCCGGTAGGTGTCCATGGAGGGGCGGTAACGCTCATCAATACGGGTGACACGGGACAGGCTGCCGTAGCTGTGATCACTGCTCGGGTAGCCATCCTCATAGGGGCGGCCGTAGCCGTCAGGGTAGTGGTAGTTTCGAGGGAGGGTGGCTGTGCCTGGCTGGCTCAGGTAGCCGCCAGGGCCCCCATTGCCATTCTTGCGGAAGTTCCTGTCCATGGTCTGGACATAATTGCTGGTGACAGGGGAAGTTTCCAAAGGTAACCCATCAGGCCCCACTGGCACCTGCTGCACTGTCCGGGTGGTCACTGTCTTCACTACTTTCTTCACCTAGAGGAACAGATGCAGGACACACACTCATGAGGGAATCCACTACACCTCTGCATCCCAAGATTATCCTTCCAGCCCAGCACCCTACTCCAAACAGATTTCACACCCCATTTCAGCTCACAGCATGGCAAGCTGGCAGACATCACTGCTGTAGCACCCCAGTCAACATGGTCCCTGGCCAGAGCCCTGTCCCTCAATGGTCTCCCCAGGCCTGTACCGTGGTCTCTGTACGCCGGGTTGTCCCATCGTCTGATGTCTCCACAGACACGACTGACATGGCCCCTTCTGGGTCCTCCTCCATGGTGTAAGTCTCCTCCACAATCTGGCCCGGGTCCTGCATCCTGGGGATTGTGCTGTACAAGAGGTGACTGTGGTCCTGAGGGGAGCAAGGGACAGGCAGTCAACCCTCCACTGCCAACAGGAGCCTCCCTGGAGTCAGCTAGCTGAGACATTTCACCTCTTGGTGAGCCCTGACATACTCTTGCATGGGAGGGGGTATCAACAACCCCACACCCAAAGCTCCTTCAAGCCAGGGTGGTCACATTAGAAACACAAGTTCCCCCCTCTCCCAGCTATGGTGGGGACACTGGAGCCTTGCCCCTGCACAGCCTACCGGGCAAGCAGGCTGTCCACAGCCAGAGGGCTCAGCTCCCCTTACCTGTGGCCCGTTGAGCTTCAGATCTGGGTATTTCTGCCTTTCCAGGTCAGCATCGCCCAAGAAACGGCCGTTCTGAAAGACACAGCATCACAGCAGGCCTGTTACTAGGCTGATCTCCCACTGCTGGGATCCCATATATCCATCCCCTCCTTCCCTGCCAGGCCCCAAGCAGGCCATCTCCTGCGTCTGACAGAGACACCCCGTGCGTCACTCCCAGGAGAGCAGCATACTCCTCAGGGGTCTGTGTGACATGCAGCAAACCACCCCCCATTCCAGACTGGAGAAGAGTTGGAGGGCACACCGCTTGGCCCCACTCCAGACATCCCAGCTCTTCCATGGTGCCCACACACTCTTGGTGGAACAGCCAAGACCCCTCCCTGCTCCCCAGCACGGCCCTGGAGACCTTCCCGCATCTTCTGACACAGGAGTGGCAAGTGACATCCCAGAGGCCCCCCCAGAACTGCAAGGGACCAGCGTGGATGCTCGGCAGCTGACTGCAGAGCGCTACTGTTTGACTCCTGTGCTCCCCCCTCTGCCCACCCCTTCCTTCTCCCTGACCCACACTTCTCTACTAGCACCACCACCACCTTCCACAGCCAGAAAGGCACCTGCCTCCTGCACACCACCACACACCAGCCCTCTGAGCACCCCTCTCCAGAACAGAGCCTGGGAAAGTGAGAACAGGAGAGAGACCTCAAGCCAAGACAGATGAAACCACGTTTCCAGCCCTGTAGAGAAAAGGGCTTTCTCCCAGCCCCGGTTTGGCTGTTTAGGGGATAGCCCCAAGGCTCCAGGGACTTGCCCATTGTCACACAAGGGAGACACACACACTCCCCCACAGCTATACACCAACTTCGGCCACCTTCCAAGAAGCTGAGTGGGATGGGGAGCAAAGGTGCCCAGGTACTGAATACAGACAGCCTCCAACCTTCACAAAACCAAACCAGAGCTGACCTGGTAGCAAGACCCTCCAGGCTGGCTCCTTCTCCCCCAGAGGCCTCTGGCTGCCGAAGAAGGTTTGCACATCCCCAAGATCGCTTCCAGCACCATCAGTGTTACAAGACCGGCCTAGCCCTGCTCCACCTCACATATCAAAGGAGAGCCAAAGGACGGGAGCCAGGCCCGGAGCTGCCCCCATCAAGGCAGGACTGACACAGACGGGGGCTCCGGGAGCCTCCACACCCACCTCTGCCAAGGGGGCTTTTTACCTGGTGCCGCCGGGTGAGCGTGCCGTTGGCCAAGCCCGGGCTGGCGTCCTGTGGGGAGACCCGGACTCGTTCCAGCTGGGCTGAGACATGGCGCCGTTCCTCCTCGAGCGCCCGGGTCAGCTTCTCGAACTGAGCCTCCTGCTCCTTGACAGAGGCAAGGATGCTGGCGGTCGACTCCACTTCCGAGTCGTCCATGGGTGATGGGTGCCCAGGACGGGCAGGACAGGGGCGGAGGGCACAGGGAGGCACAAGTGGAGGCGGCTTGGTGTCAATGTGAGGGGAAGAAAACTGACCCAGAAGGGCAGGAGCCCCTCTCTTCACTGCACATGATTTGGAGGAGGAAAGGAGGAGAGAAGAGCCGTCAGAAGAGACTGATTTCGTTAAGACAGATTCTCAGAACAAGAAAAAATTTATCTTACAGCATTAACGCCCATTCCCACCCACCACCAGAGAGCTGGCAAGAGGGTCTCAAGAGCAGCACAGCCCCAGGCATGACTCAGATGCTTCCTTGCCCCAGCATTTAAGCTTGGAGAAGTGGCACTTTGGAGGCAGAAGGTCCTCCCCCTATCACACCAAACAGCTGTGGTTCAGCCAGGTTCAGAAGAGCTGCTGAGGTTCCCTCTCCCCACAAGGGCCCCCCTCAGGCTGCAGGAAAACTTCCCCTAAAAGGAAAAGCTGTCCGCAGTCAGTAGCGGGAGGGGAGGGCATGTCCCTGGGGCAGAAGAGGGGACACTATCCCACAAAATGAGAAGTGACCCACATCCCATTACACTCTCCAGGGAAGGGCTGAGGGAGAGGGCTGTGTCACTTATCTGCTTCCTCCACCCCAGTGTGACAAGAGGTGGGGAGACAGCCCCAGCTCCACAGCTCCTTCCTACCCAGGAAAGGGGATTAAGTGGGATGGGATCCCCCTAAAGGGGGATGAGCCCTTTGGCTGCTGCCAGAACTCACCACCACCCTCCAGATTCTCACCAGGGCTCTCAGGCTGCAGCAACCCCAGGACGTCCTCAGTCCACAGATCTAGGGCCAGGCATTGGCTTGGACCCTTCCAACATCCCCTCCCAAAGCAGAACAGATTGAGCACACCACAATCAACATGTTTTGATAGAGAAAGGCAATATTCTTGCATACAGACCTGTTAGAGGAGGAAGTTCAGGTTTGATTGGCAAAGGCACGGGACAGCCACGTCTAGATGCAGAGAGTCATGGGAGAAATAGCCCAGCCACCACAGTGAGTAAGCAGGAGGGAAGAGAGCTGCAGGGACAGCAGGACAGGAGGTCAAAAAAAAATCACACGAGTCAACTCAAAACAGAAGGCAGGGCAGGCCACAGACTGGAGAAACAGGCTCCTCTCTCCCACCCCCTCTTCTCCAAGATATGGAAAAGCATCTGGAGAGGGCCAGTGGGGGTGGCAAACGCAGCGCTGTTCCCACAGCAGCCCCCCCAGCTCCACGAAGACCCCAGCATCTCTGGCTGTTCCCCAGTGACAGGGGAATGGTACAAGCAGAGAGGAGTGGCAAGGGCTCAGCCCTCCACCCCCCTCCCAACCCAGCCGAGTCCCAGCAAGCCCGTCAAAGGTTTTCCCAAACCCGTGCTGTCATGGCAGGCATGTGGGGACTAGTTTGAGCCAAGCAGCAGCACAGAACTGCTTTCCCACGGTCTCCAGCATCAGCTCTGCCCACTCCCCCAGTGCCACCGCCCCAGTGTGGCTGTAACAGCAACCTGGGACTGGCAGCACGGGCAGTATCGCCCCTCCAGAGAGCCCTGTCCCATCTGCCTCCCACAGACAGCCCCATGCTTGCAGCAGATGCTGGTTCAGAGGAGCTCAGAGCAGGGCTTTTGGTTTTTTTTAAATTAATTTCCCACATTATCTCAAGTGTATCCAAATCAAACGCTTCCTGAAATGCCTCCCCCACTCCTCCCTGTGACTCTGCCCCCCCCAAAGCTTTTCTCGGACACAGGCAGCCCTGGCACTTATCAGACAGTGTGGCACCACCACGACTGAGCCCAGCAAAGCAGGGTGGATTTTTTCCAAGTGCTTTGGAAGCCGCCTGCCGTGCATTTGAACATCTGGTCACCACCACCCTGTAATCTGCCTTCATCAATAAAAAAAAAAGAAAATCCAGCTCTTTTACTCGTGCCCATGTGGTGCCCAGCAACAGATGAAGCCGTGGCGTGCATGCACTCGCTCCGGCTCTCAGCACCCAACCCCAGCCCAACGTGGGCTGGGATGCTCAATGGCCATTCCACACCCCAGGAGGAACACAGCCCACCACTCTTGGCTCAGGAGTCCAAGCAAGCTTTCAGAGGCTCCCAGACATGACTCCTGGCTCATGCATGCAGCTTTCCACTCCTCCCACCTTGCAACAGGTATGCCCTAAGGCTTTTTTCAACATATCAACTCCCCAAGCCTTGTATGGAAATGCAGGAACGGCTCCGACCCTTGCTGCTGAGGTCCCACCTGCCCCACAGATTTGCAACAGCAATCCTCTGAAGGAGAGACCTGGTGCCTCCCGGAACGGTGCTGACACATCCCAACTCTCACCCCCAAGTCAAACACTCCCAATTTTGGTGGGCATCCACCCACTTCAAGCAGGGACACAGATCCTCCGCCTTCTGCGACTCACCGACACGGAGCAGGTTGGCAGA
The DNA here is from genome assembly GCA_026212715.1 of Elanus axillaris. Classification (NCBI taxonomy): domain Eukaryota; kingdom Metazoa; phylum Chordata; class Aves; order Accipitriformes; family Accipitridae; genus Elanus; species Elanus axillaris. The sequence goes on along the minus strand of JANZLQ010000022.1, from coordinate 30,003,544 downwards.
GCCCAGCTCCATAGAGCCCTGCTGCCGGGAGGCTGCTGCGGCCAGCCGGGTGCTGAGAAAAGCTGCCCGCACCACGGACCTGGTCCCTCTCCCCCGAGAGCAGAGGCACAGCTCCTTGCCACATCCCAGACTTCTCCAGCAGGTCAGAGGATGGTCCTACCACTCAGATACCCTACGCAGTTGGAGCACCCAAAACCCCAGCCAGAAACCCCATTGGCTTGTCGCGATTTGTTTCCAGAGCAGTATTCCACCAAGCCCTTTGGAAGAGAGGAACAGCCCCCTGCAGAGAAGGGATCCTCCATGACATGACCTTGCCCAAGTAGCTGTGCTGTGGTTTAACAGTTCCCCGGCCTGCCCTCGACCATCTCTACACAGAAGAGGCAAATTTTTGGGAGTGCATGTGGATGGAGCCAACATGCTGGCTTCAAGGAGAGATTTAGCCGAGACGCTGCTCTTGTGAACCAGATCACTTGCTTGCAAGTAGGCTCAGTTCTGAGCAGCGAACGCAGACCAGCAGGGTTACGTAGAGGGTAGAGACAGCAACCCCAGCAGATTCCTCCAGCCCTACGTGGCTGCTGGGCAGGCCCCACACAGCTGGCAATGCCTTCCCAAACCGGGGTCCCCACCTCTGCACGTCCCCTGGGAACACTGCCCAGGGAACGTGGAAGCTAACAATGAAACTTGCAGGGCCTTCAAGGGCCTCAGATAAGGGGCCAGAGCAGTGGTGAGGCTGTTTCCTTCCCGTCCCTTCCACAGGGAGTAAACACAACAGCAGGGGGAAGGAACAGGACGGATCCCTCACCCACCGGTTCTCCTTGTCCCCTTGCACTCACAAATGCCCCTCCAGCCCATGCAGGAGGAGGTACGGGGCGGGGGGGGAAACACGGACAACACACACACAACACAGCCGGCCCCCCCTTCCCTTGCTGGCCGCCAGGTCAGAGCAGAAAGCCTGAGGGAGAAGGTGCCAAAGGGCTTCCAGGGAGCCTGTCCCATCAGGGCAGCCAGAGGAGAGGCCAAGCTGTGGTCCCAGCCTGGCTGGAGCCCATGGCTCTGCAGACCCATTGACACTGACCAGCTGATGCTCAGGAGTAGCCACCCAAGGGTCTTGCCACAGGATCAGGCGATGTTAAACAGCGGGGTAGGGACTCTCAAGCGTCTGGAGCCTGCCCTGCATGCATGGTGGTCACTCCTGCCCTGAACAACAGGCATGGCTCCATCATGGGCAAGAGGGGCCAGGAGAACATGGTACCCGCTGCCCAAGTGGGGTCTCCCAGCTCTCCTCCTCCTGGGGCCTTCGCCACCTCCCTCTGCTCTCATTCCAGCCATCTAGTCTTCATCGATCCAGGACTAAAGACATAATTACCGAGAGGCAGTGCCAGGTCCACAGAGGTTAGCAAGCACTGTCCCCAGCTCTCCCCGCAGACACACGCTAGCGTCATCCCAGGTTGGAGCACAGCCCTTCCCTTACAGCTGGCTAACACACAAACCCCAAACAGCCACTCAGCCTTATGCCCTGCTGGCTGCGGGGAATCTGCCCCAAATCCCTCCCACACCAGCATTTCAGGGACAGGGGCTTTCTGGGCACTGCACAGCACCCCACCATCTCCTGATGGCAGCTCAGGGCACGGTCATCTTCAAAGCGAGACAGGGAGCGGAGAGGAGAGCCTTCAGCTTCTCAGCCCAATTGCACCAGCCAGCAAGCTGCTTGTGACAGCTCTAAGCCAAGTACGCAGGATCCCACAAGGGTGAAATTCCAGGGATCGCTTTGTGCCCATTCCCCCCTCCTCCCCAGCCTCTGAAGATACAACTACAGAGCATTTTTCCAAAGCCAGACCCTGACCATCTTTGAGGATGGCTGCATTAAAGCCTTTTCATCATAAGAGAGGCACTTGCTGACACACCCGTTACTTAAAAACCCCAGCAAGCCAAAAATATTTCAGCTGGCTCAGTTCAGGGCAACACAAAAGCCTAAATACAAAATACACCCCAGAGCAACTTCTGCCCCAGGGCAAAAGAAGAACCAGAGCACTTGCCCTGTGGCTGTCAGCAAGGGGGTACCTCCTGGGATCAAAGCAGCTACGCAGAAAGCTTTACATCCCAATCCCTCTGGCCTTCTCCCTCAACTTCTTGGCACCAGCACATCCCTGTGCCGCTGCACCCAGAGGTCCTGAAGCCAGAGCAGGTCCACCAGAGAGACATCCAAGGTGCAGTGCCTTCGGAGAAGAGCCCCCTTGCTGGCAGGGAGGCATCCACAAGCCAATTTGCATGCACAGAGCTTCCCTCGGCAGGTACCCACCGTTAACGTTCCTGGTTGGACTAAAGACTTGGTAGCAGCCAAAAAGGACACCCTAAACCCTGACCAAGCCCTCCAGATCTCTTCCACTGGCGGCAGCTTTGATATAGCACATTTTTCCAAAACCCCTTGCCCCTGTTTCTCTGCAGGACTGCCTTCCCCCAGAACAAATACTTTGCCTGGAAAAATAATTTCCAGGGCCAAACCACAGCCATACCCACCAAGAGCTCACCTGCACCCTCCTCTGCCAGAGGATAGAGAGATCAAGCCTTGAAGGCTCCCCACAAGGAGTGCTTCCCCATCAGCCACAGAAAGATTAACCCCACGGCCCAGACCAAGCCAGCAGATGGGGAATTGTGCACCACAGGCCAGGGAGAATGGACAAGATCTGGCAGATAAGATGCAGGCAGGAGGTTGACAGGCAGCACCCGCAGCAGTGCAGGGGATCTCAAGCACACAGCCCTCAGCTTGGGTCTTTCCAAGGACACGCTCTAGCCCTGCTCTGCACCCCGAGTCCCCAGAGAGCTACCACCCAAGCATCCTGGGTTCCCCTGGAGCTAAGGCCACCCCCCCCCCAGCATGGAGGATTTTGGGCAATGTTCAACCCAAGCACCTACAAAGCCAGAAACCTCCTCCACCACATCAGCCCTGCCCCAGCTCCCTGCTAAGCGACAGACCAGGCGCTCGCTCCCTACAGCTCTCTGCCACCAGGGAAGCATGCCCCCCCACAGGCATGGAGCCACATTGGCTCCCACTGCCGAGTCCCAGCCCTCCCCACAGCTTTAGTGCTTGTTTGTGTCCCCCAGGCACCTGTTAAGCAAGTGGCAAGGTCTGTCACCATGGCTGGACACCCCTCGCAGCCCCCCCACTGCTCTGCAGCATGAGCAAAGCAGCCCTTCTCCTCCCGCCCGTCACCACCAGCCATGATCAGAGCCAGGATGGATACTGCCCCTCACCCAGGCTGGCTGAGCCCCTCCGAGGGACACCAGCAAGCTCCAGGCTCCCAGGCCAGACCCACCTGCCAGGCTGACGGGAACGGATGCACCGCCTGAGGAACTTGCTCCTGCTTCAACACAGTCCCCAGCACTGACTAGACAAGAAAACCAGCAACATCACTCAAATGATTCGCCTTGCCCTATCAATTTGAGGGACACTGAGGAGAGCCAGCTGGCTGCCCGCCCTTCAAAAGCAAACATCAACAGCTCTCAGCACCAGTCCCCCCCCCCATCCTCGAGAGAGGAAGCAACAAATTCTCCTGGTTCCAGTTGCCTATCATGATGCACTCAAGAAAAACAGACCCCATCAATAATTCAAGCCTGCAATTGTCCGAGTGCTTGCAGTGCATTACACTTGCTTGCTCTGCACAGGTTCACAGCCCTGCTAATTCACCACAGGCTTCTGGTCAGTCTCAATTAGCTAAAAAATGAATGAGCCAGCATCTTTGGCATCTTTCCACCCACCCC
>JANZLQ010000022.1:29948513-29973040 GCA_026212715.1 Elanus axillaris | reverse complement strand
CCCACACCCCTGCAGAGAGGACACCCCCGCAGCCCCCCACTTGCGTTGTGCAGCCAGCTGGGACCAGGGGACATGGACTCTGCTGGCACTGGGATTGCCCCCTTGGCCTTTTTTACCAAAACCACCCAGTGCGTCAGGGTCTCTCTTTTTTAGTCACCTTTTAATTAAAGTCTATGCTCTGAGGAGGGGCTGCTGGCAGTGGATGCTGCAACCCTCGGCCATCATGGTGAGGTGAGGAGCCAAGACTGGGGCAGTCTGTGGGGCATGTGGGATCAGCACCGCCCTGACACGCTGTGGCCTGGGATGGAGGATTGTGGGTTGAGCTCCCACCCACCTCAAGCTGGGGTGAGGTGGGCTCCTGCCTTGGCTTTGGCTGCTGCACTGGGTTGAAGCGCTCTGCGCTCCTCTTCCCTGCACCTCCCAGGCCTGGTGAGGAGAGGAGTGACCCTGGAGAGGCACCATGTCCCCGCACGGAGGTGGCTGCTGGCAGAGTGCCCAGGGCTGCTGTTGCGGGCCCCGGGAGCTCCAGCAGCAGTCATGGCACGATGCCGAGGTCCTGCTTTGGTCCCAGCGCCTTTCGCGGGATCCTGAGCCTCACCAGCCTCTGAGACACCTGCCCCAGAACCATTTTCCTCACACCCTGAAAAAAAACATACCTTCTTTAGGAGCAGAGTTTGCCTAAAAGCACCCCAAGGAGGTCCCTCCCCGAAGTGGGGGGCCAGGCTCGGCTCTGCTTGGGGCCCCCTTTGCTCTCCCCCTCAAGAGGAGGGAGGGAAGGCCGAGACCCTGAAGGACCAGAGCCCTTCAGAGGCTCCTCCGTCCCTGGATGCTAAACAAAGCACACTGATGCCTGTCGGGGTGGCTCATTAAATATCCTTTTATTCCTCATTTTTAAAATGGCTAATAATAATAAAAAACACAATGGTGTGGCTCTGCAGAGGCCACGGGAGAGATATTGCCATAGAGAAAGAGTCAAGTAGTGCCTGAAGTTCTGTGGGCCCCCACGTGGGGTGGTTTGCCCAGGCAGGGGTGGGGGGACAGGGAGCACTGGGCTCCTTGGCTGCATTTTTTTTTTTTTTTTTGGCATGTGATGAGAAAATATTGCTTTACGGGGATGCACCCCGCTGGCCTTCCTCTTCCCCAAATGGAAATAAAACCACCACGTGACAGCAAGAAAACCTATCAGACCCATTTAAAAAAAAAAAAAAAAGCAACAAAACCAACCACCGCCACCGCCCCCCCCCCCCAACCAACACAAACCCTGGGGAAACATAAAAAAAGAGCAAAAACCGCCAGTGGGGAAAGGCTGGAGCCCGCGAGTGTTTCTCTGCACCAGCCAGCGCCCACACATGCCAGCTTGCGGTTGGGTTTGGGGAGGTGGTGTGGGGAGGGGGCTGCCCCTCAGCCCTTCCTCCTCCCTGGGTGGTAGCAGCCCCAGGAGGGAGGGCTGGAGGCTTCACAAGCGAGGAACCAGGGAGCAGAGTGTCCTTGGCTGAAAGTACCTCGGCCTTCGACGGGGTTCGGAGGGGAGGACAGGGCACCCCAGCGAGGCACCTGCCATCCCACGGCCCTGCTGGCCCCTCTTCAGGTGGGAGGGCAACACCAGCTGCCTGCCATGGCTCATTCCATGAACGCAGGAGGCGGCCCCAGCCCCACATCCCTCCTTTGGGGACTGGGACGAGGTGGGGACCCAGACCCTGGGCAGGGAACGGGTAGTTTCTTCCTCTCTCTGGGTAAGATATATAATTTCTGCTTTTTTTTTTTAATATTTATATTTATATATATAGATATTTATATATACACACACCTGGTAACTCAGAAAGAGAAAAAAAATAGAATCCGTAACAATAATAATAAAAAAAAGTATTCTGGTTTAAAAACAATCCATTCCTACCACGCTAGGCGAGCGATTGATTGCACAAGGCCCACAAGTGGCTGGCCCAGCCGAGATGGTGCCGGGGCATGAGGCTGCAGGATGCGGCCCCCCCCGAAACCCAGCCGGGGCGGATGCCGGCGGCAGTCCTCGGCAGGCGGAGGAAGAGCAGCCCCACTTGGGTGTGTGTCAGCCCCCCAGATCCAGGGGAGGGGTGGAGAAAGAGAAAAGCAGTGGGGGGCCGCTGGCCCATCTCCCCCCAGTCCGGCTCTCCCTGGAGTCCGCAGAGCATCCGGCCGCAGAATGTCCCTCTGGGGCCGGCGGGTGCCAGCTGGGGAGGAGGTGAGGGGGCGAGCGGCTCTGCCCTCATACCGAGATCTCATAGGTGGTCCCCCCCACACCAGAGACCTTCTTGACTCCTCCACGGGTGGGGCTGCTGAGGGGCACCTGTCCCGGGCCCGGGGGGGCCGAGCCCAGGCTCTTGGGCTGCCCATTGGACTTGCTGTAGGCTGTTCTCATCTGCACCTCGTCCCTGGGGAGGGAAGGAAGGACGGACACAGGGTGTGAGGAGGGAGAGGGAGCGGGGTGCCAGGGGAGGGCGTGGGGTGGGGGGCAGTGACAGGGCTGTGAGGCTGCTGTCACCCCCAGGAGGGATCCCGCACCCAGCACAGCCACAGCCCTGCCCTCCCCGGGGACCCCCAGCACCCCCACACCACCCACGCCAGCTCCCCGAGAGCCCCATGGGGTGTCCCAGGGAGGCATGGCGGGGGGCACCAGCTCCGTTCTGGGAGAAGAAGGATCTCTCCCACCCTTCTCCAGGCTAGGTACAGCATTGCTCCCCAGCAAGGGGTGTCCCCAGGTGCTGGTGCAGAGGAAGGAGTGCTGGGGGGGGCAGCAGGCAGGGAAGGGAGGTTTGATGGGCAGCTGGCTCCCCCAAGGGCGAGGGCCCCCCCCTCTGGGCCGCCGGTACTTACTTTGGTGTCAGTAAGGGCTGCAAGGCCACCTCCTCCGTCTCGGGGACGCTGGCCTGAGACGCTGGTTTTTGGCTGCTGTAAGACACGGATTTGCCCAGGTGGGGGGTGGCAGGCTGGTCGGGCGAGCCCAGGGAGCGCACCCGGAGTGCCTGGGGGGGTTCGGGCTTGCCAAAGCGTGGCGGGGCCGGGCGGGTGAGCGGGTTCTTGCCCAGGGGCGAGCGCTTCGAATCGTCCGAGGAAGAGCTGGTGCGGGGGGCGTTGCTGGAGCCCGGCGTCGACTGGATGCCCGAGTCCGCCAGCCCCGCGTCCTCCTCTCTGCCCGGGGCCGGTGGCTGCTGCAGCAGCTTCTCCCGCTCCTGAATGGAGGCCACGATGTGGCGGGAGAGATTGTCATAGCGCACGGGCGAGGGCTCGCGGGGTGGCACGTGCTTGGGGGAGACGGCGCTGGCAAAGCGGCCATGCAGGTCGGTCTCTCTCTGCTGGGCGATGCGGGCCGAGAGGAAGGGCGAGGTGTAACCCACTGGCGGGTCGGGCTCCGGGCCCGCCTGCACCGACTCAAAGTCGGGGCTGTCAGAGGGCGTGAGCAGGCTGTCGTACGACAGGCTGCCGTTGCGCGTCTGGTTCACCAGGCTCTTGTAGGAGGTGGAGGTGGTGCCCTCTGAGCGGATGGACTGGAGGTGGCCCATCTCAAAGCCCGTGCCCTGGGCCGACTTGAGGCTGGAGGAGCGGGAGCCGCTGGAGAGTGGGTCGAAGTGAAAGCTCTTGCCGAAGGTGGGCGAGCGGAAGCTCTCGGGCTCCAGGCTTGGCTCTGAGCGGTAGCTGGGCTTGCGGCCGCCCTCGCAGATGGAGTTGGGCTCCTTCAGGCTGTTCACTCGGCTCAGCTGAGGAGCAGAGACACATCAGTCACCCATAGAAAGATGGGGAGCCTGCAAAGCTCCCAACACCCACCCCAAACTCTTCCCCCCTCAGCCAGGAACATGGTGGCATCCCCCCAAGGGTGGGTTCCCCCCTTGCCCGGCTCAGCCTCAGGAAGGTGGCAGTGGGCATGGCCTTACCTTGGCACTGGTGGAGTGGGGCAAGGCCGCCGAGCTGCTGCTGCTGCTGTAGCCGGGCCGGTACTTGTACATGGTGGGAGTCGGGGGGCTGTCCTTGCCTAGCAAGCTGCTGTCTGCAGGCGGGGGAAGAGAGAAAGACACTCAGACACGTGGCGGCTCCCCAAGGCTGTGGAGGGGAAGGAACGCTGTTCGGAGCCCTGCCCTCCCTTCCCAAGAACCGGCTCTGAGCCTGGGGCAGACAGACCAGGGGGGCGGAGGTGGAGAGAGGGATGGGCTCAAGGAGAGGCGCACCAGGGGCGGATGAAACGGAGCGGGATGGAAAATGTGTCCCCATGGCAATGTGTATGGGGCTGGCACTTCCATGCCCCTGCAGTGGCCCTGGCTGGGAGGCTTCTTTAGCAGCCCTGGGGTCAGCAGGGTGCCCGGGCACTCCACGGACCTGCTGGCTTGTCCCCACACTGACACACATGCCACAGCCCTTCTCCAGGCAGCAGGGCCGGGGAGTGCTGCGCCCCAGCTGAGGGGACGGGGAGAGCTGCAGAGGCCTCCTCCAGCCTGCTGTGGGAAGCAGCTGCTTCCAAGCTCTGCCCTTCACATCCCACCTCTCTCGCCAAGCCCACGCAGGCAGCTCTGAGCACTCCTTCACCGACACTCGGGGAAACGGGAAAAGCGAGTCACGCAGGCTGCCACAGACGTGCTCTCTGCCGCCAAGCCAGGCCTGCCACTCCTTCGCCTCCTTCATCCTGGCGATGCTCCTGCGCCTGCCTGCAGCATGGCAGCCTGCAAGCCTGCCCATCGCAGGCCACCGCAGCTCACAGGGACTCTGGGCAAGCACCATGCTGTCTTGGCTCGGCCTCCTGCTCCTCTCCGATGGAGCAGAGCTGGCTGTAAGCATCCCGTAGGCTTCTCCAAGTGCAAGGGGCCACATACACTGGCCCGGAAAGGTGGGCATGTCCTGCCCCACAATGTGGTGGTGCTGATGTGCTTCGGGTCTGCCCTGCAGCCTGTTCCGCCTACAGCCCTGGCTGCTGGTCTGCCTGGCACAGCCCTGGGCTCCCCTCCCAGCGGCTGCCTAGGACCCTGCGTGCCTTCCTTACCCTCGTTGGTGGCCAGGGTTAAGTGTGTCCTCAGGCCCGTGTAGCGGCTGAGGTCTGGCTTAGGTGGGGGTGGCGGTTCGGCATCAGCAGACTGGCTCTCCGTCACCTCCAGGCTTCCTTTGGACTGCAGAGACAAAGCGCAGAGGGAAGATCAGAGGAGTGCCAAGGCCTCAGCCCTCCCCTCGGCAGGCAGGGAAATGGGCAGCTGCATTAACGGGGCTCTCGCTGCCTCCTGGGCCATCCAACATACTGAGCGCTTGAAGGTGGTGCGTGCTGGGAAGTGCTGAGGAAGGGGGACCTCCAAAGGATGCTGCGAGGGGGAAGGACAGGATGGGGAAGGGCAATGGAGGGTGCAAAGCCTCATGTGGTCACTGCCGCATGGGAGGGACATGGTTTCTGTCCCGTGGGGACACAGAACAAGACAACACGGAGGGGGACAGGGAACGTGACAAGGCTCACTCGGTTCTTTACTCACGGATGCAGGCTTGCACCCCTGGGCTCCATGGCGGGCCCCAACGCAGGGAGCGCTAATCCCCACCTTCCTCACCTTCGTCCTCTTCAGCTCTGTCTGGATACCGTTGTCCATGATCTTGACAGTGATCTGACCGTCTGACACCTCGGGCCGCAAGAAGGGGGGTCTCACCAGCACCGTCTGCTCAGCCTTCGGGCGCCCGAGGTACCTAGGGAGAGGGGCGGGAAGAAGGTCAAGGCCTAGCGCTCAGGATGACGCAGTTTGCCCAGGCGTTGCAGGGCTGGGGGGGGCACAGCCGTGCTGTGCCAGGCTCACCTGGGGGCCGGGGAGCTGCAGAGGACCCGGCTGACATTTTTACAGCAACCGTTGGTGAAGGGGTTGACACCACCGCGGAACTTGCCCGTCACCTGTGGGATGAGGAGCATCACAGCGTGCTGGGGTGGGCAGGGACCTCAGGGGGTCTCTGGTCCAGCCAGCCCGGTCAGGTTTCTCCGGATTTGTCTAACTCACTCATGACAATCTCCAAGGATGGAGATACTTGGAGATATCCTCCCTTTCCCAGGTCCCTGTTTCAACATCCAACTACCCTCATCTGGGAAAAGTCTTTCCTTAGCATCTAACTGGAAGTTGCCTTATTTCAAGTTGTGCCTGTCACCTCTTGCCCTCCCGAGAAGAGCCTGCCCAGCTCCATCCTCTCTGCAGCCACACCTAACAGCAGCAGTAAAGATCCCCCATCTCCAGGCTGCTCAGACGAGGTGCCCCCAGCCTCCCCTCACAAGACATCTTGTGCCTTCCCTGGCCTCAATCCAGCCTGTCCATGTCTGTCTGGTCCCGGGGTGCCCCAAAACATATCCAGATGTGGCCTGGCAGGGGCCAGCAGCCCCACATCACCCCTGCAGGCATACCTGTTCGTTGGTAGTACGGCCCCTTGCCACAAGCACCACGTGGAACCCCGTAAGGCCAGCGACGGGAATGAAGAATAAGCCGGCCACACACATCACCACCATGCTATCAGCAGCCAGCTAAGGAAGAGCCACAGCCCTGCTCCACAGCACACTGTCCCCAGCCCCACCAATGCCCTCCCTCCTCAGCCCCGCTCCTGCAGCCTCACAGAGGATACGTGACCGCCATGCGGACGCCGGAGAGCTCCTCCACCTGGTAGAGGACGTAGAGCAGTCCGAAGCCAAACACTCCCATGATGTGCGTGGTGAGCGACAGCAAGAAGAGGAAGAAGTAACGGTAATTGCGCCGCCCGATGCAGTTGTTGACCCAGGGGCAGTGATGGTCAAACTCCTATCGGTGGGGAGAAGACACGGTGAGGGGCTTGGCTGCCAGGGCTTCCTGCCTGCACTGTGTATTAAACTCTATGTGGAAATGGAGAGGCATCAAGACCCGGCAGTTCCTCACCTCCACACAGTTGTCGCAGACGCTGCAGTGGGAGCAGCGTGGCGGCCGGTAGAAGCGGCAGGTCGCACACCATTTCATGCGCACCTGAATGCCCTTGATCTCCACTGTCTTGTAAAGCGGAGCTCGGAAGTCGTCCTCCTTGTCCTCGTCCTCCTCAGCTGATGGTGAAACCCCAACACAGCCACACATCAGGGTGTGGGGGAAGGCAACACCAGGGCCCCGCCAGCCTCCTGCCCTCCTGAGCTGGAGATGCCTGGTATCGCCCTCCTCTGTCACCAGGCCCATCTCACCTGGCACAGGGACCAGCCAGGGACCCCCAAATACAGGTTGAGGAGGGGGGGGCCACTCCCAAGCCCTGCCCTGAAACCACAACACCCGCCTGAGCCCCAGGTACCCAATATGGGGTGCCAGGATTTACGCTGCTTCCACCACCTGGTCCTACAGGCCGGGAGTTGAACCCAGAGCTACCGTCCCTGTGGTGCGTGTCACCACCTGATCCCACCCAAGCAGGGCAAGGAAGGCTTTGCTCAAGCCTTTTGGGATCAGGTAATTCTAACTCAGAGGAAAGAGCTACCTCCTTCTGCCCATCTGAGACACTTCCCCAAGTGGAGCTGGACTCACCTCGCGGGAATATGCCTGGGTCCATGAAGGTGGCCATACTGAAGTTGGCCAGCACGAAGAGGAAGACGACGGCATTGTAGACAGGAATGACTGGGGACACGTACAGACTGAGCCCTGGGCACCTGCAGGCACAAAAGCAGTGAGACACCCAGGCCTTGTCCCACGGGTCACTCCTCCGGCGCTTCCTGCTGCCCCTTGCATCGCCCCCCACAACCCGCACAGCACCAGGCAGGCATTGCCGAGCTTCAACAGTGCCCTCAGAGCAAGCGAGGGCTGAGTGGGTGCTAAATGCCCCTTCCGAGCCCCACAGCTGTCCCTGTAAGCCATTCCTGCCATGCTCGGTGGTGGCCTGGGTGGGAAGTCCACATTCCCTGCTCTTGGGCTGTATTTCCAGGCTCCTGCCCAGGCAGGCAGCTGTGGAGGTTCCCTGCCGTGAACTCTTCCTTTTGCTCCCACCCAGGGCCCTCCACACCTAAACTGGAACTGCACTCAGGCCAGCTTGACTGAGGGTGTGTTCAGGAACCCTCCACAGACCAGCCTAACCCCCAGCCCTGGGGAGCACCCACAGGGGGCTGGTGTGGGAATCGCTCCGGTAAATCATCAGAGAGCAAAAAACCACCCCTCTTGCACACACAGCCCCATGGGCGCTGCCACTGCAGGACCCCGCTGCCGTGGGGAGCGACTGCAGGCAGTGGTGAGAAGGAGGTGAGGCAGGCTGACGGCACAAGGGATGCCCAGGATGGATCTGGCCACGAGGCACATGAACATCGTCCTCCATGCGTTACACCAGTGAGCACGGTGGGCAGAGGGGACCCTGCAAAGGGATGCAAAACCAGCAGCAGCTCCCGTGCCTCCAGAGCTGCTCCTGCTCCTCACATCCTGGAGTTGGAGCCCAGCCTGGAGACAACTCTGGAGGCACACGGGGACCCCATCACTGTGCCAGCCTGCCCCAGCCAGCACCCAGCTCTTCTGTGGGCCTGGCCGAGGGGCCTCATGGCAGCACAGCAAGGGAATCACTACCATTCCCCCCCTGCCCCAGGCGGGCTGGGCTCAGGGCAGTGGGCTTCCCCCTCAGAGGCGCCAGCGTAATACCCTAATCTGCTTTGCTGCTGGGAGTTTAATCCCGCAGATCTAGGACAGCATCTGTCCCTCTCTTCCCCCTGGAGTGATAAGTGCAGATGGATTTAGGCAGCAGGAGCAGAGAGGGGCAGAGCATGGGGCTCGGCAGGCAGTGACATATGGTGCCCGCGCTGTAATCCCCCATAGCCCCCGAGCAGGTAGAGGTGAAGGGGCAAGCGCTGGTCCCCCCTCCTCCTCCACCACCACCCGCTGTGACTCAGCCGGGCGACAGGTTCCATCACCAAAGAGGCAGCCCCTGTCCTTGTCACAGCAGCCCTGGGAGCCCCGGTGAGGCTCCAAGCTGGGAATGAGACCTTGGTCCAGGGCTCTGCCCGCAGTTCAGGGCACCCTCCCGCACGGGACAGTGTGTGAGGGGACAGGGGATGGTGCCAGGCAGAGGGCTGCCTCCAGGCAAGCAGCAGGCTGGAAATAAGACGGGTCTGGGCTGGAGGAGCGGGCACGCCTGCCTTGGCACCCACCTGGCAGCAGAAGAGGGAGAGGCGGGCAGGGTGTACCCAGGCACAGCTCCATGCCCTAGCCCTTCCCTGCACCCAGAGAGGGTGGGAAGCGGCAGTGGGACCTGCCCTCCACTGGCCAAGGGCAAGGCAGTCCCCATCCAGGCACAGCGATGAGGGCAAGAAGAGAGCAGGAGGGCAAACCCTCTTGACTTTACAAGACATCTGGCTAGCAGGAGCGCACTGGGAGCCAAGCCCTGCTCTGCCAGCCAGCACACTCCTCCTCCTCCTCTCCTGAAGTGGGGCCAGGCACCTTCACCCTCAGCAGCACCTCCAGAGCCAAGCTCTGCACACCAGACCAGAGCTGCACCTGCGAGCTGTCATCTCCAAAACTTCTTCCACACGCCCGCCCCATTCCTCCACACTGCTCAGGGAGCACCCGAGCACTTTGCTGGGATGGGAGCCTTGCCCTCCTGGGCCCCTTGGGCGATCCCTCCCCACCTCCATGTATCTGGGACAGCATCTCCCAGCATTTCACCAAGAGCTCTCCTCCAGGGTGGGGAGTGACTCCTTTACAACCCGCACAGCACCGGCCATGCCGGCTCTGCCTCCCAAGAGCGCCGGCCCTGCTGTCTCCTTTGGAAGCCGGCCAGGCAGATTCTCTGCAGCGCGGGCGGTGCCAGCGCAGCTGGGAAGGATGGGCTGGCAAGGAGGAGGCCTCTCCAATCTGTGTCCCAAAACCCTCGGAGAGTGACTCCGGAGAGTTGCAGGATGTATGCGACATCGCGAGGCCAAGACCTGAGGAAGGGAAGAACACACTAGCCATGTCAAGCCCAGCTAGCCCAGTATGACCGGCATCGCCGGGAGCTGCCACAGGACTGGAAGCCGTGCCAGGAGCAAGTAGCTCACACCTAGCCCAGCTTCCCCTTCCCCTCTGACGGGCAGGCTGTGCCCGGGAAAAGGTCTCATCCCACCCACCCCCAGCACCAAGCTGCTGCCAGGGCTGCCCCCGGCCACCCACCAAACAGCACCGGCAAGAAATGCTCAAGTGGTTTAAGTGGTTTGCAGAAAATGAAGGTGAGAAAGTCTCCCAGTCTCACAGAGGGGAAACTGGTATTTGTGGCAGGGCAAGCTGACAAGGCAGGGAGCTAGCAGGGAGCTGACAGCCCCCCAGGTACTCACCCAGCAGCTGAAGGAGAGCTGGGCAAGGGGCAAACAGCCCACTCCCCACAGCTTCCAGGGCCAGGGGCCTCGCTGGTGGTGTGGTTTCAAGGAGATGAGTGGCTTCGTTAGCCCCCAACTCTCCTCATCACCACTGCTGTCCTGGTCTTTGAGGGACATGACAGGGCTGCTCTCTGCCCTCGTGCAGCAGCAGCCCCTTTGGAAGTGTGTTTCTCTCCTCTCCTGCCCTGGGCACCAGACACAGTGCCAAGGAGAAGGTGGCCACTTGTGATGTCAATTCACCCCAAGGGCGGGCAGAGCCAAGCACCCCACATCACTGAGCTGACCCCCCCAACTCGAGAGGAGCCTCCCCAGCTCTGCTCTCTGCTGAGCCACAGAGCTAAGAGCAGCAGAAGAGAGACTGCTGGAGGAGGAGGGGCAGGGGGGCTCAGATGAGTCTTAAAGGTAGGAAGAGAAACCTTCCAGAAACCCTGAGCAAGGAGCTCGTCTCTCTAGGAAGGGAAATCCCAGCCCAATTCTTTGCTTGAATGGGATGGAGGGGAGCCAGGGAGACCCACTGCACGCCAGCCGTCCCTGCACAAGGGAAATGCCAACAGCAAGGTTGAGCCAAACATGCAGCCCAGATCCTTGAAAGACAGACCCTGGCAAGGCAGGGGAAGGACTGAGCTGCCTCAGTGAGGGCTGGCACAGAGGAAAAGCCCTGGGGCAGGCAGAGAGGGAAGGACTGGCCTTCCAGGGGGAAGGGAATACCTCTCCCATCAGCTCCTGTGCTGTCTGGGCACTGAGCCCTTCCCAGGAGAGAGAAGCACAGCTCCTAGGGGACAGGACAGCAGGTCCCCAGGCATGAGAAAGACCGACCCTTTAGCGAAGGGAGCACCAGCAGACTCCAGACACTTTGGCACTGAGGAGGACGCAGCCACAGGTTTAGAAGGGTGACCAATGCCAATGGACCAAACGGAGGAGACCTGCCTGGGGACATCGATCCCCCCCATCTCTCCAGCTCTGCTCTGGGGGTTGTGTGTTCCACTGCAGACAGAGCAGAGGACTCGCTGCAGCACGTCCTCCAAACCCAGCCTCCAGTCTCCATTTTGGGGGGCTGCGAGCCCTAAGGCAGGACCCCAATTACTCTGAGAGCCAATCTGCCAGCCAGATGCCACAGGTGGATGAAAGATTGATCTTCAGCCTTCAGAAAAGCGAATCAGTCAGAGAAGCTGGTGTGGTGCCTCAGGGCCAGCTTACAACCCCTGTCCTTATCAGGTCTTGCAAGCTGCGTGCAACTGGGCAGGCAAGCTGCCAGGGGCTGCTCTGCACATAGCAAACTTTACATGTTGAACAACCAGCCAGGGATGCAAAGCCACCCTGGGGTGGGACTTCACAGGACAGGAGCAAGCAGAAGACCCTCCCCAAGGACCATGAGGACCCACAGCTTACGAGGGTAACCTCAGGTTGAGCGCTCCTAGGTCACAAGCGCAATGTTGTGACTCTCCTCCCCGGTGCTCCCAAGCATGGCAGTCTACTGCCTCTCCATGCCCAGGGACCCCACCACACCATGGGAGGGAAGCAGGAATCCTCACAATACACAGACCATACGTTACTCGAGCCATACCACCCACTGGCATCAGTGCTCACAGCCCCCAACACAGGGGAGTCACCTCCCCAGATCAACCCCACCCCACGGGAGGGAACACGGTCCTCTGCAGTGCAGGGAGCAAGGGTGGCTGCCGATCCCCAAGGGAAAACCTTGTTATCAGAAGCACTGACATGGTCCTGCCTTTTGCTCTCCCAGACGGAGAACATGGGGCTGCAGACCCTGCCTCGACACCAGGAGCAGCTGGAGAGCATGGGCTCCAGCTCCGCAGGGGAGGAAGAAGGAGGCTGCTTGCCATTGTGGCCACACAGGTCCCAAGGAACTCATCAAGTTCCCTCTCCAGATTGGGATGCGAAGCACACCCGTCGCTAGAAGAGCTGTCAAGACTTGTCTCTGGCAGCACATAAGAGAAATCGGGGAACCTCGGGCAAACTGAGTCACATCTGGACCCAAGACGGCCTTTCTGCCACTAGTCCTACCAAGAGAAGCCTGTCACTCCCCAGCCTGGCTTCTCCTCCCCTCTGCAGGTTCAGAGTCACCCTGTGGTCCCTTGTCCCCTGCCCTCTCCTGGAAAAAAGCCGTCCCTGAGGACACCTTCCCCACCCTGCCTGCACCCCTGGACTCCGACCCGCCGCCGCTGGTGCCGGCGCTGTGCCAGGGCTGGGCTCACCTCACTGACCTGCTGCAGGAGGGCTGGACTCGCAACCTCTCTCTCCAGCTCTCTCAAAGCCCTCGCTGCAAACACAACCCCTGCTCGCTATGACTGTCACACAAGTTTGGGCCCAACTAGGAGCATGCATGCCACCCTTGTACCAGAGGCACCGCTGGCTCCAGGGACTGCCGCATCCTACCCTGGCATCCCCATCTTCATGCCTCTCCTTCCTCTCTCCTCCACTAACGCTGGAAGAGGTGAGAGCTCCTTTCCCAAACAGGTGCATTTCCCTCGCAGACTTCCCAGCTGCAAGGATGGGAGGAAAAGTCAGGGTCAGAGGTTTTGTGGACAGACTTACCTAATTGCAAGAAAGAGTTTATAGTTTTCAGGCTTTTATACAGCCCCAAAAGCCACGCTGAGCCGTGACCATGAGCAAGAGTCAAGGCAAACAGAAGGGAGAGGCCAGCTGATGGCACGCTATCCAGAGAGCCCCTGCTAAGGGCAGCTGGGGGGTGCTCCCTGCTTCCAGAGGGGAAGGAGAGGCTGAGCACCAACTGCATGAGGAGCAGGGACCAGTATAGGCCAGGGGGGAGATGCAGAAATGGACAAACTGACCCCAGGGGGGAATTTCGGTCCTAAAGCAGCACCTCTCAGAGACCCCAGCAAGTCAGAGACCCCCATTCCTTCCAGAGGGAGGACAGGAACATCCCCTCTTCCTGCTGCCCACTCCCTCCAGCACAATCAGCCTCAGCTCATTTCAACTGCCACATGTTCTGCAGCATCTCCTCATTAAATTAATCAATTAAATAGAGTTCTTGGCCCAGAGATACAAATCCTGGGCCAATGTGGATGGACCAAAAGGTCTCTGGTGGATATGCTAGAAATAACACAATCAGAGCCTTTCAAGAGAGCTGTGTTGAGCCCTGGCTGCTCTCTGCCTGGGAGGAGGCCCCACTGGAGGTGTCCCAGAGCCCCCCCCCACCTCATAACTTCCATTTCACCTCCCAAAGTACGAGCTTCAGGTCCAATGCTGACAGCGTAACCCTCCCGAGCAGGTCTGCGGCAAGCACGCCAGAGACAGCAAGTCTGTCCTGCTGCCGTGTCAGGTGGTGCCCAGCATCAAGCGTGGCCAGGCTGCAGGCTTGCAGCCGTGTTGCCTGTCTTTTGCCAGGTGGGGAAGG
The DNA here is from genome assembly GCA_026212715.1 of Elanus axillaris. Classification (NCBI taxonomy): domain Eukaryota; kingdom Metazoa; phylum Chordata; class Aves; order Accipitriformes; family Accipitridae; genus Elanus; species Elanus axillaris. Next base: position 29,959,364 of record JANZLQ010000022.1, on the reverse strand, counting down.
GGAACAAAGCGATCCACAGGAAACCAGTCCTACAGCGGTAATCACACAGGAGGCAAACCTTGCTGTGGGTCTGTATGTCCCTTCCACCCCTCCCCAGCAGACAGATGGAAACTGCCCCAAGAGAACTGTAACGCCAGGGAGCAACGCCATTCCCTCCCTGCCGAACAACCCGTGTGAAAGTGTGCTGTGCTTTGCCGCTCTGCTTGAGATTTAATTTGATGTTTTAAAGTAGGTTAAATAACATCCACTGACCTACAATTAAAGCAACCCTGCCCAGGTGTTCCTGTTCCGAACAAACCTGCTCCGCGGCACCGGTGCCTGCTCCCAGCGATGCCTCGCACCATGCTGCTCGCTGATAAGTGGCTGCTACCAGCTGCTGCGGGCTTGGCCGCAGCAGTAGTGCCTGGGTTTGGGGGGTAGGGCTGCCCTGCTATTCCCCCCCAAAGTGCAGCGTGCAGCCTGCCGTGACAGACCACAGGCACGCCTGTCCCCCCAAATCACGGTGTGTCATGCCCAGCTGCTCAGAGGACATAGACTACTCCCTCCTCTTCTCCTTCATCCCCCTGAAGCAGGAGCACAGGATCAGCGACATCCTGCAAGTGTTTGACAGCCTGAAGCAGCAAAACTTCCAGCCTCAGGGGTGTCAGCAACGCCGGCCTGATAAACGTTGTGTCTCGGCGGGGGGACTGCTGCTCACTGCTGAGCGACACCACCAGCTGCCTCCTGTCACTGAAAGAAGTGAATCAAACCAGCTCTGTCCTTTTAGTCATCAAATTACTCTTTTATTGCCCGGTTGTTGCCAGGCATTAAAGCCACGGTGACCTTCCAGCCACCGATGGCTCCATCCCAGGGAGCGGCAGCAGCCCTCACGTCTGGCCCTTCTGCCTCCGAGGAGGAGCTGCCTCCTGCAGCTCCAGCTAATCCCCGCAGCCCCGCCGGCCCAGTGCCAGCAGTAAAACCCCTCAGCGGGAAAAGCTCTCACCAGGGCGCAATGAAAGGTGCCCCGCAAGAGCAAGCCACCCCAGGGAGCGCGAAAGGCTCCCTGGGAGCAGGGGCTGCACCTCCCTCTCTGCACGGCCAGGACCCTGCCAGGGGCAGCTGGCAGCGAAGAGGAACAGTCAATAAAGCAGGGAGGAAAAAGGGAGCTGGGCTCATCTCCTGCCTCCCTGGAGAGAGCTGGAAGGACAGAGCCCACCTTCAGACCAGAGTGTGCTCTGCCCCTCTGCTGCGCTGGGGCAGGAGGAGGAGTAACCAATGGACAGGAGGAGGAAAGGTGGGATGCTCAAGAGGCAAAGCAGAGCTGAGGGCAGCTGGCTAGCTGGAGGGAGCCGCTCAACAGGCACCCTGCTTGAGGGGATGCAGGCAGCAGTCACCCGCTGCCTTCTCCCCTGCCTGGGACAGTGGCTCCCTGCACCCCCAGGCCAGCAGCCCGCACATCTCTGGACTGCCAGAAGAATTCCAAACCCTTTGCACGGAGACACCACCAAGGCCTCCAAGGTATGAGCACAAAGAAACACCTGTCTTATCTACAGATCTCTCTGTTGTCCCCGCAAAACACATCCCCTCTCAGACCCCAACCCCAGGAACACACTGCAGGATTTGGTAGCCAGTCCCGGTTGCCATGCTCCAGCATTCCTGCCCGGCACACACTGCCTCGGCACAGGATGCTCCCTGCCAGGGGCTCAGCGCCTGCACAGCAGCTCGGCAGCCGTCTTGGTACCCTGAGGTCCTGCCTCCCCGCCTGCTACCAACCCAGAACTGGCTCAGCTCGGCCCCAAGCGAGTGTTAATAAGCTGTTTGTCATCCAGGAAGGGAAAATGTTAATGTGAGCAGCAGCCCTACCCCTCTCCCAGCCCAGGGAGATCCCTATGGTACAGTCTGGCACTCTCCAGCAACTGGTACCATTTTAAACCCTGGCTTTTCTCCACTGGCTCCAAGGCCAACACAGGCATCTGCCTCAAGCCTCAGCGACCTGCTGGCAGGCCACCTCCTTCAGGTCCTCTCCAGAGATACCAAACCCTCGTTTCCTCAGGGCAAGGCTGACATCAACAGCAGCGAGAGATCCACGCAGGGGTCAGAGTACAAAGTTCTCCTTGAACTCTCCTTTGTGGCACACAAATCAGTTACAAAACTCTAAAAATAACGTGGAGCCTGCCCCAGTCCACCAAACCACTTCATGTAGCTCCAAAGGAGAAAATTAGCTCTGCCATTTTCTACCTACCGGTCACAAACTAATTCCCAGCCTGGCTGATTTGTGAGAGAGTTGCCAGCAAGACGAGCGAGTTGTGCAAAGACCCGAAGACAGGAGAAGAGTGGCTGCCAGGAACTGGAGCCGAGCAGTGGCAAGGTGCCTTGCTGGCTTCTACCGCGTCCCGCTTCCTCTCGCTCACCCCACAGGAAAACCGAGTGAAATGGGTCTGGCTGAGGCTGAACTGCTCCGATGGACTGTGGGGCTGCTCCATCATCCATCCTTTAGCACTTGGAGCACAATATCCCCCCTTTAGTCCAGCAAGAAGTCACAGCTCCTCTCCCAGATAAGTCTCTGCCCCCCCAACCTCACGGCACTGCACAGAGGGGGCTAGGTCCCCCGGTCTCCCTTTGCCCTCCCCACTCTAGTTGAGTAGCTGGGACTCACGTGAAGGCAAAGAAGAGGGTGGTGGCTCCCACTAGGAAGATGGCAGCAGCTGAGACCGGGACGTATTTGCTGGGTTTGAATCTCTTTCCAGATACTGCTGGCATGTTGGAGCTGTGGTGGGGGATCCGCCCCGCAGCATAGCCCAGGCCCAGCGGGAGCCAGAGCAAGACGAGAAGGGGAGGGGAGAGGGACAGGGGCAAACCGCTACCCAGTCTCTGTGCTTGCTCCCAGGGTGAGCTCTGACCGGAGCGGACAGTCCGGAGAAGTCCACGGCGCTCTCTGGAGTATGACCCAGGAGAGGAGTCCCTGCTACACTCTGCCCCGCAAGAGTTCGCGGGCACAGGGAAGGAGGTTTAAAAACATTAAAAATTCAGAACCGAGAACTGGATTTAGGTTTGAAACAGCCACTAGGGCAGGAATGCTGAGAGCTCTTACGAGCTTCCCTCTGTTGGGCAACAGCCTGCAGAAAGCAGGTCCCCACACAGCTGACACTGGCAACCAGGCTCCAAGGGAAAGGGAAGCCTTCTCGGCTCGGGCAAGGGGATGAGCACAACGTGTGAGGTGAGGAGCTGAGCGCACCTTCCCACCCAGTGAGCACCCTGGGAAAGAGCAAGGTATTGGTAAACTTCTTGCAAAAAAGCCACTCCGGGAGTCTCGAGGAAGCCACTTCTCCTTTTTAATCTGCCCTCTGATATGCTGCAGCCCCCTCCAGTTGCTGCACGGGAGGAGGGGGTTGTCTCACAAGCAATCTACCCAGCTTCCTCACAGCACTGCTGTGCCGCTGCTCCTGCCTCCTCCCTCTCGCTGGAGGGGGTCACAGAAACACTCTCCCTGATTTCACCAGGATCCGGGACTGGCTGGCTGGTGGTGGCCGTTTAATTTTATTTATTTCTCTCTTGACTGTTAAAGCCGAGGAACAGCTGGCGCAAGGTTGAGCTGTAAATCCTTTCTTTGCAAGGGGGGCAGGAGGGAAAGGTTCAGCGGATTGTGTGTTTTCGTCCTCTTCCTACTTGTTCCTTTCTCCTGAGCCTCCAGGCCTTTCCATGGGCTTAGTATCCACTCAGTGGCTGGGAATTGACAGGAATTTCATTAAATCCTTTCTGTGGGAACCATTTCCAAGCAGCGCAGGGTAGGTTAACAGAGAGATCTGGAGGGGAGCTTTCCAGGAGCACTTTTACAACGCCAGAAGACAACTGGTGGTGAAAACGGTGCTGAATAGGTCAGTCTCAGCCATGGCCTGAGCAGTGCGGGAGAAGATCTCAGTTTGTTCCAAACTGTTCCATTTTTTTCCTCCCCTTCCTTCACTAAAACTCTTCTTCATTAATCCTTTCGTCTTTTAAAAAAACTATATAAAATCATTAAAACTTGGCACCTGGTACGCCACGCCACACCTAGGGGAAAAAAAAAAAAATTAACAAGGCAAGAGAACAGACACAGTCATGTGAAAACACTCACTTAAAGTAACACTGAGTTTCTTCCCAGGACAGGGAGCAGGCATTTAGTGGAAGATGGAAACAGTGCCCGATAGATTTAAAACCCTGTTGGCAAGTCCCGATCAGCAAGTAAGATGCCAATCTCCAAGTCCAGCTCTGACACAGATTGATGCCGTAGCCCCAGGTCTACCATCTAACATCAGTGTCCCTTTCCACATCTGCAAAGCTGGTGTAATGACCACCCCGTGGAAGCTGTGATTAGCCAAGGGAGCCCGGCCACAGCCTCCTATCTCCCTTCCCACCCCAAGGCCCTGTGGCATTTGCTGCAGAGAAAGCTGAGTCACCTAACCCATCTGAAAATACCTGAGAAATCCGTGCCAAGCCCTGAATAAGATGAGGGACCCTAAAACTTCTTGCCTAATGCCTTTCTGCAGTTATAGCTCAAGTCCGAATGCTAGAGAATTCCTGCTCCCCTGAGGTGAGGAGGCTGATCAGAGGCTTGGAGACTTAATACGAGGGTGGAGACCGCAAGAGGAAAAGACAGACGGGAATCATGTCCCCTTCCCCTGGAGGGCAGGAGACGGAAAAGGCCTGTGGAAAACACTAGTGCCTCGACTGGAGGAGTTACTCATACCTCTGGACGAAGGAGAGCTGGGTTCTCACTAGGTAGCCCCAATCGTTTTAGAGTGCCCTTGGAAACATGCCACCCTTGGCTGATCGTGAGGACACAGGAGGGCATGCCACAGAAAATGTGGAAAACCAAACCTTTCTGGAAACGGAAGCAGGATACACCAAACTGCTCCAAACTCCAGACACCCAAGAGCCCATCATAGCTCAGGAACGAGCTAGACACTGATTATATTGCACCAATTATTACTGCCACAGCAACCGCTCCTCGATTTGTCACTCGTTCTCCAATTTGCTGCTTCCTTGTTTCATGGCGAGGTCTCCCTTGCACTGCAGGTCCAAGTACAGAGCCCTAATCACTTGTTTGTTTTCTCCTTCCAGTTTTCTCCTCTTCTGCCTCTCCAAGTTTTTTTCTGCAGGGTGGACAGGAAAATACCTAGTGCTGACTAAACACTTGTGAAGGTTGAGAGAACTGCAGCACAAAATTAAAGGCACATTTAATGACAAGAATGTATTACAATTAAATCGGTTCAGTCACAAAACAAGGCGTCAGTCACTCTGGCTGACTAATGAAGAAACCGCTCCCACTGCGGAGTGGCTCTTCCTTTGCAGAAATGAAGCTCAACTTCTCAAACCAAGTTTTTTTGCCCTTTCGACCAAGAGGCACTGGACTGATGCTAGACTGATACTTGTGAGCCAGCTGGGGAAAGCTCTGGTTTCACCTGGTAGCAGCTCTCGACCGTGGTGAGTTTAAGAGTAACAACAGAGAAAACAGTTTTTTTTCCCCAGCAGGCGCAGAGCTCCCTAGAGAGCAGCAACTCCCCGGCCTCGCTCTACTCCCCCCCACCCCACCCCCCAAATACAATACCAAGCTTTGAGCACAAGCCCCAACACACACAATTCGGGGAAAAGCCAGACACCCCACAGAGATGAGTCCTGCCGTGCCATCACCCAGGGAGGGAAGTGCTTGTCAGCTGAGCTAGCTGCTGCTTCTGCAATACAGGCGGACAGCAGTTCTAGGGATAGGTTACTCGGAAGTTTAAAGATGACATCACTGCTAATTACTTTAGCAGAAGCAATCTGCTAACACGCTCCTCTGCTGTAACAGAACACCCCAGCCCTTTGAAAGGCTCCGCCATGAAAACAAAGCCACACCTCAAACAGATACTGCCAAATTGAAGTTTTTTCCTGTGATGTTCCTCCTCCAGAGATCATCTTCACCCCTGTCCTCGCACAGCGCAATCAGTGTCCTCCTCGATCAGGGAGAGGTGCTTCCCTCAAAGGTTGGAGTCCAAGCAGCCACCCCGAGCAGGTCCTGCTCGGTTCCGCCTCAGCTGTTCCACCTGAAATAGGAGCATGCATTCCAAGTGCTCCAACCCTTCATGCGGGGTGATGCGGCACACTGTGTCTTTGCGAAGATCTGCGTGCCACCTCAGCGCAGTACAGAAACAAACACCAGGCAGCGCAAGAGCGAGCTCCTCATCAAATAAAGAATGTATGAGTTGAGATAATTGCTCATGGGACAGTCTACCTGAACAAGCACTACACGTGGGGGAGAAATCCCAAGCGCTGTAATCAGTGATACCCAAGTGAGATGCAATGCAAATATAATGCCCAGCTCCTTGCCGCCTTTGCCCAAGAATAACTCCACAACTCATAGAACCTGTGAAAGGCTTCTGAGCCCATCCTGCCCAAATCCCAGAGACACCACACAGCTCAGAGACTCCCTCTTCGAGCCCCATGGCATGTTGCACCCCTCCGGAGCCCGTCGGCCTCAGCCCTGCTGCAGAGACCACCCTCCTGGAAAGGCCCAGGCAGACCGGTGCTGTAGAAGCACAGCCTGCTGCCCTCCGAGCGGCTGAGCTGCCAGGACACCCGCATGCCCTGACCACGAGGGCATGGTCCCATCCTCCCACGGTTGGGAACATCCAGGTTGCTGAACCCATCGAGGGTGCGGCATGGCACGGTGTGCCAGAATCTCTGCTGTGCAAACTTCAAGGTATCTTTTTCTCTTTTCTTTGGGCTAAACTACATGACTTACCTCAACCTGACTATCTGTGTTGTTTACCCTGGCATCCAGGAGAAACAAGCAAAATCCACCCAGACTTCCTACAGATTATGCCAATTCAGGCCATGTTCACACCGATTCTCCCCAGTATGCACTTTCTTCCCTAGCCTTCCCCTTCTGCAGCCCTGCAACCTGTCTACCTCCAATCAGCCCGTCCTTTCCAAACTCTTTGTCTCTCCGGCCACTTTGTCCCCATCCACAAAGGCCACTCACAGACTTCCCTGCTCTAAAGAGTCCCCAGCTCATCTCGCTTACCTGAGGCACATACAGGCTCCACTCCTGCCTCCGATTCCTTTCCTTCTGCCACTTCCAGCCCAGCAACTCCTCCTTTCCAGCTTCTCTGGACCTGCCCTCAACTCAGCCCTACTCCTTCCTCCCCCAATCAAACTCCACTGAGCATGTGTGTCACTGGTGTCTTCCCTTTCCCTCTCCCTTGGGAATTCCACCTGGTTTTCCAGTCCTAGCAACCCCTTTTCAGAATATTTTCCCAGCTCTGCTCTCCTCAGTCACCTCCAGAGCATGCTTCCCCAGTCTCAAGGGTTTCCCTCTCCTCATATGAGAGGCTGCTTCTATTTTCCCTCACCCCCATTTCCATGGACTTCCTTTAATTTTCAATTCCTCCCCTCAGGACGTTTGCAAGTACAACTGCTGCCACCTTCCATTTTTCAGCCTAAGTCTCCTTTTGTTTGGTTAAGGCCTGTAAAGTCTCACTCTAATTTCCTTTTCTTCCAGTACTTGCTTCTTGAAGCCCTGTCCTCCTCCTTTCCTTCCTACCACACTTTCCACCCTGCCTTACTTGGTCTGCTACAAGCCCTCTTCTCACTGTCTTCTCTAGCAATCTACCCAGGCACAGCCTGAAGAGCTGGGTGCTTTGTGGCTCGATCTTTCTGAAGCATCAGGCAGGACATGAAAACACGCTTCAACAGGCTCTCCCTAACTTTTCTGGGTTGGGGAAAACATGTGTAACAAGCTCACAACACTCCCTTCCTTATTTCACTGTTGATAACCACTGCAGCTCCTCAACCCCTGGAAGGAGGAAACATGCACATCAACATTACAAGCTTCCCCTGAACACACTGCCTTTCACCACCGCCTGGGGACAGGAGCGTAATGGCACAGGGAGGAGAGAGTTCACTCTCAGTTAGTGGTTCCTAAACGTGCGTCACTTCACTGCAATCCGCAGCTACCTACCTACCCCAAACCAGCTGAGTTTCCATGGCACAGGTCAAACAGACAAACAATTCTTTCCATGTGAGGCAACTCCCAGACAGGGCAGATCCAGGATCACACAAGACAGGATGTGCTTTACCTGTTCCCACTTTGTTTTGATTAACTACACCCGGGAGTTACATGGAGAAGCCCATTCCAAAGCTTGCTGCTGTCCTCAACCTCAGCACCCCTGACCTCTCACCGCTGAGCCCAAGCAAGAAGGCCAGCCTGAGATCAAGAACCCCCCTTTTCTCGCTCCACAGGCTCTCTCTGCTAATTTTGACATTGCACATCATCTACCGCCGAGATTTAAGACTCTAAAAATTAGCAGAGAGAGCAAAAGTGTTCTCAAACCTGCCAGCCAGCAACACAACTGAACCGGACCAAGCCTCTCACACTGCAGACCACCAGCACGAGAACACCATTTCTCTCTGCCACCCTCCCCATCCTTCGGCAAGGAGAGATACCGATGAGATCGGAAACAGGCTCCAGCCAGCAACCCTCTGCTACTGGGGTTCCCGGACAGAAACCAGACAGCGAGAAGTCAAAGGAGGATTTTTTCAGCTCAGACAACAGGACTGGTCATCGACTGCTGAGATGCAGACTACAAACTGAAAGGCAAAGCCATCATCGTCAGACAGCTGGATGTCATGGGGAAAGGTAAATGCCGAGACTCCCACCGCAACATGAAGCTGCAGGGCCTCCCCACAGGAGACGATTTTCTTAATACTCACACCACGGTAACACAGAATTCAGGCCTTACTGCGCTCAGCGCTCTACGTAACTAGGAGTCCCTGCCTCAAAGAGACGATTTGGTGACACTTTCCTGCTTTTAATTCAAAAGCAGGATGCACAGCAACATGTATCAGACACTTCTGCTCTGCGGAGAAGTTTGTAAACCAGGCCAGAATTAGGCTTCCATGGCCGTCCTCCTGGCTTCAGGTGAAACGGGCCACATCTCACATAACTGCACTTCTCTCCACAGTTAGATGTACAGGTTTTTCAAGGAGAATAAGATACAGAAAATGGACAATAATGCAGATAATGGCAAGAAGGCTGGCATCCACTCAGTGCTTATCTCCTGTCCTCCTTCCCCTGCCCATCTCGCTGGTTTACACGGGATTAGCCCCATTTTACGGACAAAACAGGGAAGAACATCTCATCCATCGCAGCCGTGTCTCACTCTACACACTGCAGCGAGGGAGGAACAAGTCCACCCTCTTGCCATTGCGTTATGAGATGCAACAGTTGGTGATGGAAACAACGGGCACAGTGACAGATGTAAACGTCCCCAAACAAGGCTCTAAAACAGGAGTTAGAAGGTCTCCCGTTGTACCCCGTCAGCTCCACCTAATTACCACCTTCTCCAGCTCCAGTCGGGGCTCGTACCTCAGAAACCAACAGGAATAAAGCACTCTGCTAAATAACAACTGCTGCCTCAACCAGAGGTAGCGAAGGTGATAATTAGATTAAGCCCACTAAGACGCTCTAAGATCAACTCTCCTTGTTTTGATCCAGACAAGGCTCTAGTCGTACTTTATATATCCCCCCCAAAAAATATCAGTAGCACCTAGTACAGAAAAGCCTGCCTTGCTAAACACCCAAATTCAGATCCATGCCAGAGAGAAAGCCGGCAGATCGTGGGGAAACTGCTTCCCAGGCAGTCACCAGGAAGGCAACACAAGGAATGCAAGAGCAGCCAATCAACTCCCAAATCAGGAAGACGAAGTGGGGCAGAACGCTGGGGTTTTCGTCTCATCTCGGGGAGATGTGACCAAATACAGAGGTGCAATAATTTGGGATTTGCACAAGCTCACATTTAGAATTTGGAACTTCTGAGGAGAGGTCAGCTGAACACCTGCCAATGCAACCCAAAACACTGCCAAAACCAGGGAACACAATGCGGAAACACATGTTGAGGAGGAATTACACTTTGGAGGCGTGGGACAGGACTCTGCGGCTGGAAAGTGGGGTTTTAACTTCTGGTCCTCGGCAGGCCATGAGAGTCAAAGCGCGTACGTTCAGACAGCAGGCTTTCAAAAAAACAAAATTACTAAGATTTTGTCAGTGGCACTGGGAACAGTTCCAGGGACAGGAGAGCAAACGTGTCCACGTGAAAGTTCCCTGCTGCAGGCCACCGCTGCTCCACCCGCCCAGGCAGGAGGGAGCTGCAAGCTGCCAGCTGGGGCACGGGAGGCAGAGCGCTGCAAAGCCAAAGCGACGCGTGTCGAGGCCGAAGGAGCACGGCTGCACCCTCCGCCTGTCTCAGGGGGGTGCGCCTGACGCAAACCACTGTGGAGATGAACCCCGTTTAGGTGTGCTCGTCCCCCACGCGTGTGCGGGAGCGGACGGAATCCTAGGGGCCCTTCTCCGCTCCCAGCCCCCGCATCGAGACTCCCACCGCCCGAGTGCTCGCCCCCAGCTCCCCCCTGCCCTAGGGCAACCCCCACCCTCCAGGCCAGGCTTCTCCAAAGGGACGGGCACAGGGATGAGGGGCTTCAGGCGAGGAGCAGGAGCAAGGGCTCGCGGGGCCCAGCAGGACACACCAGCCGGGGCAGGAGGAAGCAGCGCTCCCGTGCAGGCGGTAACCGGGGCCGTCAGGCAGGTCCGGGTTACGGGAACCGGCGCGGCAGGGGCGACCGTGCGGAACGGCGCCGCGGTGGGGCGGGCACGGTCACCGGGGACGCCCGAGGGGCGGCCGGAGGGACAGGCCAGCGGGGGTGCTCGGCGGCTGAGCCCTCCCTCCGCGGGGCGGGCCGGGAAGGGGCCGGTCCCCGCGGCCGCGGCCCCGCCGGGGCGCCGGAGGCGGGGACGTGGGCGAGCAGAAGGCTGGCCGCCGGGGTCCCCGGGCGAGCGTGGCGCGGGGGAACCGGGGCACG
>JANZLQ010000022.1:29831877-29854178 GCA_026212715.1 Elanus axillaris | reverse complement strand
GGGGGGGGATATGACTTGTCTCATCAGCCCCAAAGCAGGCAGCAGAGATGGTTGCTCCATGTGATGGCACCTTTCTCGCCCTGAGGCTGGCCCTGCCAATGCCAACTCCTTGCCCAGTGTGGTGGGAAGAGGCGAGGCAATGCAGGGGTTGCCTTGACCCAGCCGAGTGAATACTGGCACCATGGAGCCCAACTCTGGCTGCCAGGGCAGGACCCTGCCGGGTGCCCAGTGCCTTGGTGGAGCTGTGGTTACCCAATGGAGAGAGCTCCCGTAGACCAGCCCTAGCCTCCATCTCCCCCACACTCTCTGCTTGCTGAAGCAGAAAAAGCTGGCTAGGACAGGGGCCAGAGAACACCAGAAAAAAAACCCACCCTAGCTGCATTTTGTCCTTTTTTTTTTGGCTGTGCAATACCATGGCCAGCAGTCGATAGCTTGGGTGGATTTAACCTCTCTCCTTCTCCTCTCTAAAGGCTGAAGAAAGCTGGATTAAACGAAGAGACGTTACAGAAGCTGGCTGCTCTCGAAGATGTAAAACCCAAACTGAATATAGAATACATCTGACGAGCAGAACTCGCTCCAGCGAGGGGCTCTGGCCTGGCAGCTCACTGACAGAGCTTGCACATGTCTTAAGAGGGGATGAGGGGTCTGGGAGACGTTTCCTCTATTTCTGAGAGGTCCTTTTAGTGCTGAAAGCACCTCCCAACAGGAATGGCTAGGCTCTGGTTGATCTTCCTGAGGAGCGCAGGAATTACCACCCTGAGCTGAGATGTGTTCATGCGTTACAGGTCCAGAGAGGACCTGCTCCAAGGTCCTGGGTGGGTGGGAAGGAGCAGGGCTGAGGCTGTGGGAAACCGGCACGAGGCGATCAACAAATCTGAAACTTCAGTGTTTGGTCCCTGCTGCTGGGAGTCCCCAAAACACACCTTGGCTGCAGAGATTTTTATTCACTACCCATGGTTCATTCACTGTGATTTGTATATTGATGAGGGTTTCTGTCTGATCCTGTACTTCCAAGAAGGTCTTCTCCTTCTCCTTTTTGGCCATGTATTTATTGTGAAGAATGCTTGCATTATACCCATGTGAAATAAAGATCCCCTCCCAGAAATCTCACAATGCTCTGACATTTCCATTTGTTCCTGTGTCAGCAGCAATGCCCCAGGACACCGCAGTGTCCAGACCCATGGTCTGGTTTCTCTCCCATTATCAGGAACACTGCTATGCAGCCGAGCAGAGAGTTGGATTATCGGAGCACAAATCTGTTTAAATTTCCCGGTCACTCTGAGGAGCAGCACAGCTCCTACCATGGGTAAGAACGATGCTTCTTTTCCTCCCCCATGGCCCGGTTCTGGCTCTCAGCCCCAGCCCTCAGCTCCAGATTCCTGTGTCTGCTGAGGTGACACCTGGGACCATGCTCTGTCCCCAGAGCCTGGTCCCGCTCAGGGCCCAGCCCTTGTCAGAGCCCTGCAGGCAGTGGGACCAGCAGCTCCCCTCCCCAGGTACCGGGAATACAGAGACGAAGAGGTGACAGTGCCAGCTCCCAGCCTCCAGGCAGCGGCACCGGCCTGATGCCCAAACTGGGGCTGCACAGGGGACCAGACCTCCCAGGTCCCTTCGCAGCCTGGCAGGGCTCTGCTGACATCTCGACCCAGGCAGTTTCACATCCTCCAAAATTGCTTTGTGGCTTTTGTTGATTGCCTGTCCTGGAAACACTCTGGCAATAGCTGTCGTTTCAGCAGGGGCCCTCCTGGTAACTTCCTGCTCATGGCCAGAACATCGAGCCTGTGGTTGATGGGTGCTGCTTGTACCAACATGGGGCTGAAACAAAACCTGTTCATTCCCAAGCATGGTGCTGGCTGACGGCCCCCGTTCCCTTCTGCCAGTAAAACCTTGATCCTCCTGCAGCCAGGCACCTCTAGCCAGCTCCAGAGGAGAGCCTGACCTCCAGCTCCCATCCTCTGCCAGCTCCGGAAATCGTTGCCTCCTTGGCCATGTCTAACAAGGTAATTTGAGGACTATCATGAGGGACAGAAGCCAGCTGGCAGGGAACAGCTGGAGTCTGTGCTCAGGGGAGCCTGAAGTAGCCCGAGAGGGCCTGGGGAAAGGGCCACCACAAGAGCACCCCAGTCTGCAGAGATTAGGAATGCTCAGAGGTACCACAGCCACCCTGAAAGCACCTGAGAAAGCCACTAGTGAGAGAAGTCAAGAGAGTCCTAGAAAAACCAGAGAAACTGTGGAAAAAAAACCTCCAGGGAGATCGCAAGAGAGCCCCAGAAAGCCCAGGTGAATCCAAGAGAGCCCCAGAGAGCCAAACCAATGGAGCCCAGAGCACCCAGGAAAGCACAGAGGGTCCCAGGAGGGCTAGACAGCAAAAAAACCCTGGCAAATCCAAGAAAGACAAAGTGAGGGTGTTGCCGGATAGGTTGAAATCAGCTCTGCAGCACCCTGTGTGAGAGGGAGGAGCGGGGTGCGGCTGGGCTGGATGCAGCAGGGAACAGGAGAAAGGTGGGAATGCACCGAGGTGACCACTAGAGCTGTGAGACCAGCAGGACCCTTCGAGTGCTGCTGCCCTAGGGAGAGCACTGCCAGTGCCCCCAAAATGTAGTGCTCTGATGAGGGCGTAGCAAGAGCACGCCCCATGGGTACAGCGGTGATTGCATCCGAGCACGTCTCCCCTCCAACAGGCTCAGCCTCTTTCAGTAAAAACCAAGTCAAATATGTCTTATACTATGTGAGTTATTCCTTTGGGTAATACTACTGAGGGAGGCTGCAAGACCCAAGGGACACTGAAATCCTGGAGGAAACTAAGACAGCCCAAAAGACACAGAGATAACCCCAGAGAGCCCAGGGGGACCCAAGAAAGACAGGCCAGAAGAGCAAGAGTCACCGAGAGCCCCACAGACATCCAGTGGGAGGATGAGGGAGCCCAGGATGAATAGAAAAGCTGGGGGACCCAGCAGTTGGGAGGCCATCCAGCAGCTGGGACAGAGCTCCCAGCGAGCCACTTTAAACAGCGTTTAGCTGCTGCAGAGCTCTGCTCACACACTCTGAGCTGCTCTGTGCCTCTGCAAAGCTGATCTCAACCACTGTCACCAGCTCTAAAGACCCATCAAAAGCTCTAACTGCTTGCAAGGCTCTTTGACCAAGACACTTGCAAACTCTTCTAAAGTACTCAAAACTCTCCCAGCCTGTCATAAAGCTCCACAAAACCACTCTGACCAGCTTGAAACCTCCTCTGAATGGAGGCAAGCAGGCCTAGAGAGCTCTGAACAGGCCCATGGCTGCATTTCTATATTTGCTTTTGGCAAGCTGTACCTGAAGGTCAAGGGGAAGGAGACCTTATGGCATCAGCCCAGTGCTGGGGACAGTGTAAGGCTGCACCTGCTAGGGACAGGGACCTTCCTCCTCATTGCAGCAGGCTCACAGCTCTGCTCCTGCAGAGAAAGTGAATAGCCCCAGCCCTGTACCTGCACAAGGGATCCCAGAGCAACACAGCCCATCGCCTAAGGTGGGACAGAGTCCCTCCCCTGTGTTTGCATTTGTACTAGACAGTACAGCCCGAGAGAAGTGAAGAAAGAGGAAGGAAAGGTTATTATGGCGAGTGTGGGACTTGGCTTCTACTCGGGGACTTTCAATTTTCATCTAAGCACCTTCCTCATTGCTACTGTCAGCAGGGTTTAGTAAGCTGAATTGCTCTGGGAATGCTGCTGGATGCACAGTCGAGCCCTCATGGGCGGCCGAGGCACAGCCTGGATGCACAGCCATCCCCACACAGCCCTGGGGGGCCCTGGGACCCTCCATGGGCGTCTCAGCGTGCCCTACCAGTCCCCAGGCAACTGCTGCCCTGGGCGCAGGATGTGCTGCAAGGGCCAGGAGGTGCCTGCTGCCACTAAGCATGCCCCAGGGAGCACACGGGCAGGGAGCACTCCGCAGGTCCTAAGGAAATCATTTTACCACTTACCCTTTCCAAGCCACAACTTCCAAATAAATCTGCCTCCTGCCCAAGCAAGACTGTACACTAAACTTTCCTAGAAAACAGGACCAAGAACTTAGCCTGGGCTTCATTTTTCCATCAGAAAATAAACAGTGACAAGACATTTAGACGTTGCTTAAACTGTCGAAGCAGATTTTTCTAACCGCAGGAAAAAAAGATTCTGGCTCCAAGTAACAAGAGGTCACAAGAATTCTTGAAGGAAAGCTACTTGCAGACAGAAGCATTGTTAAATAAATATAGTACAGAAAAGGTTATGAAAACATTACCCCCTCAAGTTGAGTAAAAAATTTTACCTTCCCCACAGCAATTTCATAGCTTCCTTGTGTAAGGTTGTGCAAGCAATCCGAGGGAACATGTAACAGTGCAGTATCATATCTTCAAACATCTGCATTTTCACTTGAAGAAAACCACAACCATCGACCTCAAATCAGCCATCCAGAAGCATCATCTCACCACAGTGGGGGAAAGGAGAGACAAACACTGACAGTGTTCATTGCAACGGGATTTTATTCAAAATTATTAATTTTTGTATAAAATAAAAAGCTTAAAATTGTAAATACACTGCATGCTAAGAAAACAAACTGATACACCATGTTGGCATAAAACACATTTCTTTGCATTTTCTCAGTTTTTGAAGTTGCAAGATGGGCCACAAGTAGATGTGGTCCCAGGTGGGGAATGCCAAACTGCTGAGCTCGTGCGCTTGAAGTATCGAGGTTTGCTCTTGCCAAAAATATCCTCCAGCTTAGGGCTTGGAATTAGCCCAAAAAGTTGGTCAACATTCACTGGGTGATAGTATTGATGTAAAATGGCTTGATTAAGCTGAGACCCTGTGGAAACAACCATATCAGAGAAGCAGACTCATTATAAATAAGTTCTCAGTGCTCTGTTTAAGGTGCCCTTTCCCTTAAAGCCTGCAGGACAGTTACTCTTCTTCCACACCTGAAAAACTATTCCTGTACAGTGAGTGTGATCACCAGTTTTCCTGCTCATTGCAAAGCTTTGAACCCCACACTCATCTTCAGGTTGCCAGCAGTGCTTGTTTGAAGTTACTTGGCACACTAGACATATCCCAAACCCACCACACCTTGGTTTCCCTCAGGAGGACAGGCTGCCTCATCACTAGTGAGCCCCCACCATTCTTTCCACACCCTCAGATCCAAACACATGCATGGAGGACTTTGGTTTAACTTCAACACAACAGCACTTGCAGGAAAGCAGCTCCAGTCCCCCTCACCAGTCAGAGCCAGCAGCTGCCAGCACTGCTGAAGTCTCACATGCTCCTGGACTGCAATATGGGGAAGCTGAGATTGCACCATGTGAATCTGGAAAGCTCCGGCTTCCCAAGGAAGGAATTAAAGGAAACCAAACCAAACTAGGTGCCTACCGTCAGCCCAGGCAGGCACAGGCTTCCGAGGTTCATTCTCATCATCTGTGGAGTCATCACTGTTCAGATCCATCCCGTAGTTATTTTTGTTTACCTTTGGGGATCTGGATTCCTTTGTGCCCTTTGGGCACTCTAAGTAGGATGTGGAGATAGATTTCTGAAACCACAGAGACAGCATTGATTAGAGCAGGAAGCAAACCTTCCAGTCTGGCAGGAGAGCTTGCCTTGCCAGGGCAGGCTGACTACCAGACCCGTGCAGCCTGACCCTTTGCAGGCACCTCAACGCTCTGGCACCAGCAAGACGAAGAGACTGTGCTAAGGTCCCAGGTTTGATCCCACAGCAAGATGCTGTTAAGGTATTTAGGTAGTACCCTCACACTGAGCATAAGCCATGAGTGAGTTCCCAATGCCACAAGCTGGACAAGGAACTTCACTGTAAAGGGAAGGTAGCCAGAAACAAGAGCTGACAGCTGACTTCCTAGAGCAGATGTATCATTCACACTCATTTTCACCCCTAGTTCAAAAAACAGGAGCACCATAAAGGTGACCTACCTGTGTATGGGAAGCCTTTGATCTACATGTTAAGTGGAACTTCTATAATATTCCTACTTGACAGGTAGCTTGGGCTGAGATTTTCAGTAAAACCCACAAGTGCTCAAATCCTTTTGGCTTTTTTTTACCAGACTTTGCTCTGAAGCCATGGCCCGCCGAAAGCCAAGCTGTAGCACAGAACTGCATGCTGCAGCAGGGACTACAAACCGCAGAGCCAAAACAGCCACTTGCCTACCCTGCAGCTTCCAAGCTGCCAGGAAGAGCTTGCCAGTACCCAGCCAGGAAAAAGCCAGGGCTCTGCTTCACATTGAAGCTGCAGGTCGGAACAGCGCAAGCCAAAGCTCAGAGACACCTCCTGGCTTTGGGGGTGAGTAGCAGACCTGACAGTCATATGTAGTACAGGAGTTCCTAGAGGTGCTGACCAGAGAATAAAGCAGGAAGGCAACCCTAATTCCGCAGGACTCTGCCTTAAGGAAATGCAGAAGTATATACAAGTCTGTACAAATGCACAAACTGTCACTGTGCCCAGTGACTTGATAACTACTTTTAACCCTTTTCCCCTCCTGTTTTTTGTAGAAAGGTCTTAGAAGAACATACTATGTATGTCCAAGGACTTGGCTTTTGCACACATGGCTCTACCACTCAGACCCCTTCCCAGATTTCACGGCTGATCTGGTTTTCATTCTCCAGAGCTCTGACATGGAGTTGCAACAGAGAAATCGAGCAGAAGTGGAGCCAGTTAGCCCCAAGACAAGAGAATTTACCGGCAGAGGCAGTAATACTCCAGTCAGACTCTTTGAGCAGCTTTCCACCTCTCCAGTTACCAGGTTCAAGCAGCTCCAGCTCAAACAGGCTTCCGGAGAGCAAACAGCCTGACGCCTCGTGACGTGCTGCCATCCTGTGGCCATTTCCAACATCTTTTCCAAGGTAAACCACTTGGTTTTCCGGCAGGTTCCCCCTGTGCAGAGCTTTTGGCCAAGCACCCAAGACAGACATCCCCATCCTCTGCACAGATGCCTGTTAAACCCCAACAGCCTACACTTGAGGATTTAATTTCCTGCTCCACCACTGATAGATAATAAATCTGCAGGCTGGCTGCAAACCACAGGAGCCGATTAGACACCACCAACTCATCTTATTTGCAGGCTCTGCTGGAACGGGGACTCACCTTTACAGTTTTGCTCAGCCATGTGCCAGAGGCAGCAGTCAATGCTTCTGGTTGCTTGGTTTTTTTCTCCTCTCCCAGCTGCTGCTGGGGCTCCTGCAGACCATCTTCCTTCTGTTAAGATGCAAGAATTAAGTCATTCTTCCTTCTTGTTCATCCAAGCAAAACAACCAGACCATGTCTGGAACTCAGCCATATTTTCTGAGGCCCTTGCAAAAAATTCTCTGTGCCTCTGTGTCTGCAAAAAAAAAACCAACTCAAAAGATAAAGCGACTCCTGCCTTTGCTCAGATCCAGATCAACAAGGTCTCTACAGCCCATGCTCACCTTTACCGCTTTGAGCCAGGGATTAGAAGCCATGGCAATGGATTCTGGTTGCTTGGCTCTCTTCTCCTGCCCAGGCAGCTGGTGCAGCTCTTTTGGGCTCTCTTCCTCCTAATAAAGAGAAAAATTTTCACTGCTTAAGCTCCTTTGCAACCAAACCCACTTTTTTCCAGGAGTTTCTTCTCCCATACTACTCAGTAAGGAAGAGCTAACAGGAGGGCAAGAGCTGCAGGCACTTTGAATTATATTCAACTTCTCTCATCTGGAGGAGCTTTGCTGTGGCTTACTCCAGCCCAGTTGCTGGCAACATGTGAAGAATTTAGACAGACCTTAATTAAAATTATATAGCACAAATATGAGTTTGATTGTCATGGACCTGGTGAGTTAGAGCAGCAAGAGCAAATACAGAAGGAAGAATTTATCCTTAAGAGGAGTAGCATTTGAGCGGTTGATTTTTTACTAATGAAGAAAGCAGAAGAAAGAGTGATGTTAAGGGTAGAAAAAGAGCAGAAAGAAAATGTTACTGTGATATTTTGAGACAGCCAGCCTTGACTTTAAGCCATAACATTCTTTGTATAAGTGCAAATGAAGCTACATGAAGCCATGATACCTGAAGTTTGTTATGGGGATCACATCCTCCAAATACAGTGAGTGAATGTAGTAGGGGAAAAAAAAAATCTCTTACTAATTTCCATATTCAGTATCAGTGAATGCCATTTGGAGGTGTTCTTCAAAGTGCCATTGTATGGCTGCCATCCATCTTGTGATGGGGCTGAGAAGGCTCACCTGTTAACAAGAAAATAGTCAACCCCAACTTTATCAACAGAGTTGGCTTATTCTTGCACAAACCCCAACTCCTTACACTAACATGTTTGGCTTGTTATCAGTTTCACTGTATTTGTTCCTCTAAACATAACAGTGAATGTGAAAACCTCAAACACTAACACAGCACTTGGAAAACAAGTCTGATCTTAAAATAAGTCTGTGTATCCTATACCTCACTAGTTTACAAGAGAGAAGTTCTTCCAAGACCACTTTAGCTCCCCACCTTTATGTTCTTCTCAGTGAACAGTGCTGACTCCAGCTGTGGCTGGGGGGCCTTCTCTTTCCCTCCCTGCCTGTGATCCCTGGGGAAAAAAAAATATAATTTAGTTATAGAGGAAAGCATGTTGGCCCACCCTCCCAAGCATTCTTATAGCCTCTTGCTTCAGCACCCCAAACTTTGGGACAGCCAGACACTCACACCAGTCTCCCAATTTCAGCAATACTATTTAGGTTTACTGCTTCACCATGCCTGTTGCCAAGTCCTTCCTCCAGGATAGAAGCAAGCTAATACCTCTCCTTCACTTGTTCCACCTGTTGCTGCTCTACAAGATTTTTCAGTTCTAAGACTTTCCTTCCTTTTTCTTTCATTTCATCCTCTCTCCTTTTCTGCAGTGGTTTTTGCTGCTCAAATTCATCTTCCTCCTGAAGAGAGAAGAAAACCCTTGTAACCCTCCAGCTCAAGGGGAAAAGATGGGAGGATATGAAGTGAATGCTTTTACACAATCTGTGCTAGTTATACCTCATTCTGACCTTCCATGGCCTGCCTACCAGTTGGGCAGTCTCTCCCTTCTGTACCCTTGCATTCAAACCCAACATCAACTGTCTAGACAGAAATCTTGCAGCATGGACCCCAAAATCCCTGCAGCAGGAGAGGCAGCAACCTTTCCCCCTCCCACCAGTCAGAACAGCGCGTGGGTTCCCTGCTACTCCTTTCCTTTTCCACATGCAGGAGGGACCTAGAGTTGCTCTTACCACACTTGGCACTTTCTGCTTCCGTGCATCAGCTTCCCCATGCTTCTTTGACAGTTTTTTCTTGCTCCGCTCCTCTGCCACTTTCTCTTCCCGTGCTTGTGAGAGGCGCACCTGAGAAAGCCACACGCGTCTGCTCCATGCCCCTGAGGACACACCTCACAACCTTGTCCAAATGGAAGATGGGGACTGCTTCTGAAATCTGAAGCCTGTGATATTCCAGGTCCCAATACCCAGCAAGTGGCACATGTGCATTGGATTTAGCACCAACCTCATGCAGCAAGTCCACCACTTACTATTGGCCATGCGGAGACACCCATCGCTTGGAGTGACAGGAGAAAGGAGCACATAGACCATTACACAACCCCAAAATGCATGCCTCCATCTTGTAAGTAATTCTCTGCAGAACAAGGGGCTCTAGCATCTGGTTTCTGCTTTGCCTGCAGTGCTGCTGTCGACTAACTGAACTGCAGTATGAACTGGGGATGTGAAAGCTGACCGAGCCCCAGAGACACAGTTCCCTCACCCAAGCTGTCTGTCCCAGTAAAAGCACTAGCATGTCTACAGCAGCAGACTAGCCAGGGCTGGGTGTACTTTTAGCTGCTCAGGTTTTGGGAAAGGCTGAAAGGAGCACGATTCCTTTGTTTTCTATGGCTGACCCTTTCCAAAGGTCACTTTAGTCCACTCCCCAAAAGAAGCACCCATCCTTCTCCCAAAGGTTGCTAGGGCTCTGGGTCAGTGAGGCGCAGTGTCCCTCAATCCTGCAGAACCTTCATGGTTGTACAAAAGCAGCAACACTGTCTGCACGCAGCCATCAACAACCCACCCTAGCATGCTCTTCGTCTTCTACCTGTCCTCCAAAGAGTACCAGACAAGGCTTTGAAAAACAAAGACAATAAAAATACACACACGGCCAAGGCTACTAGTCACAAGCATCTCTTGCATGCTTGGTAGCTATTCTCTCCCACCACATCTTTGCAACCCCCGGCAAGCACCACGGCTTCGCTTGCTGTAATGTTTTGTGCAAACAGCTTGCTTGGAGTACACTGTAAGCTCAGTAAGGCTGTCTCATCTGCAGAGCCTGTTCACAGGACAGTCGAGGGATGCTGCCACATTCCTTAAATGCAGAGCACCATAAACACTGCATGTCAGAACAGGAATGTTTAGAACTGCTGCAGAGGTATGGAGAACAAAAGCCTCTTCTTGTTAGACAGAGAATTTCAACGTCTCTGATGCAGACTTACCCACCACCCGATTAGTCACCATCAGCAGCAACCCTGTGCTTGCACATATCATGCCAATGGCCTGTTTGCACCCTCCCCCTCCTGGTCTCACAGCTCACCGAGATAATGTCACTGTACTGAGTGGTCCAAAGCTCGGTCAGACTTCTTACCTTCTCTTCATTCTGTAAAATCTTCTGCTCCATCCGCTTTTTTTTCTCTTCTTCCATTTGTTCCACCCGCTCTCGAACCTGCAGTGCCTTCCTCAGACGCTCTTCCCTCTTCCTGGGCAGTGTGTGTGTGCAAGAGGGGCTTGTTAGCTTTGTCTGCTCTAGCACAGAGGATGATGGGGGAACAGGGACTTGTCATGGTAATTGGGGAAAACAGTTATTTTGCTTGACTTGCTTTGGCTGAGCTTAGCCTCAGCTCACTTCTGGATTAATTTCAGACATTAGCCAATGCTTTGCATCAATGCAGTTCTTACTGCCATGAGCCATGAACACCTGGGCTCAGGGTACCCAGGCAGCGTACCATGCAAAATGTTCCTTCCAAGTGGGATGCACAAAGCCCAGTACAGCAGTGCTGCCTGCCTGGCAGGAAAGGTCTCCCAGGCAATTCTGTGCTGAACCAGGGAAGGAGCAGAAGGTTAGGGACCCAACTCACTGTTTCATTTCTGCCTGCCGCCGTCTCCTTTCCTCTTCCACTTTCTTTCTCCTCTGTTCCTCAGCCTCCTGCTTCTTCCTGAGGCTTTCCAGTCTCTGCCGCTCCTTCTCCTAAAAGGATATGAGTTCAGACTGTACCAATTGCTGGGACCTGTTTCTACCCTCAGGCTGATTGTGCACAGGCAGCTAGAGGCTAGGCAGCCTGCTAAACAAAGAAGTCACTGTCAGAGTCATATTCACCCACACACCAGGATGGGAAGTGAATAGTAGGGAAGAAACAATGCAGGTTTGGCAATAGTGCTTATTCAACTAATAAGAGCAGAAAAGTCACAGGTATAGGAGAGAAACATGTCAGTCCTTCAGCTGTAGAAAACATGTTTAGGCAAGGAACACCACACTCCTGCTGTAGGTGACCACCTGTAGCAAATGCTTCTTGCCTGGGACAGCATTACCTACACAAGCAGCTGGGAGAATGGGGGAGAAGGAGCACAGTGCAAGTAGTCTTGCTTAGAGGCCAGAAGGTTTCCTAGCAGTTCCCAGCCCCAGCAGAACACACCGGCAAAGAGATCCTGCCATCTCACCACTGGTGTGGCTAGTTTACTTATTTGGACAGAGAGCTGCACAGATGCCAGCGTGAGGGGAAAGATCTGTCAGTGCCCATGAGGCAAGCAGCACAGCTGTTATAACCCCACCCCATGGTTAAGGGTGTCATTACTTACAACAAATTCTCCCTGTAGAGAAGAGACAAAAAAAAATTATTAAGAGTTTGGAATTAACACTGGAACCCCCCTTTGTAGCACATACACCCTGTTCTTAGCTGCACCTCCTTACCAGCCTGTGGTAGAGAACCCATTGCCTGACCCCACACTGCCTGTCTTTCAGCCCTGCAGCAGCCAATTACACAAGACAAGGGCAGATTCCCACTGCAAAGATAAAAGCTTCCCACTTTCTTACATTTCAACAGTCCTAGAATATAAAATGTTTCTGCTGACTACAGATAGAGCAGCAGAGATATTTCTGCATATGAGAAAGGTTTGAGAACTGGTGCTAAAGAGCCCCAGCCAATAAGTGTGGACAGGTGATGCAAGGCAACACCAACCAGTGTCCCTTCCCTGGGGAGGCTGAAGTAGAATTGTGAGGCCAGTTTGCTATGAGGACCTGCACTGATCCATGGTAGCAGACAGAACTAGGAATATGTTTATGCTTTTCTAAGTAAACAGTCCCTCCTGCCACTCCCCCAAACTTGATTGCCTCCTCCAGCCCTGCGAGGGAAGGTGGGACTCTGATGCACCTTAAAATCAGGTCGGGTGGGAGTATTGCGTTTGATGAAATTCTTTATGACACCCCCACGTCCTGTGGGCCCTGGGCTCATGAGCAGATGGTTTTGCTGCACAGCCTGCAGGAAGTTTTTCAATGGTCTAACAACCTAAGAGGAGAAGACATAGGGAAGTCAGTACCTGCCAGGGAAAGGGAGGCAAAAGGCCATGCCACCCACTCACCTTGCTAGCTGGAGAGGAAGAAGGTGCAGCCTGGTTTGCTGAATTCTTGTGCTTGTCATCCCAAGGGGAAAGGGTATGACCCCCTGGCTGCTGCTCATTCCATGTAACACCCATTGCTTGTTTATAGCTTCTTGTCCTGATGGCATTAGCAAGAGGAACATTAGGTGACCATCACGCTCCCCAATCCTGCCAGAAGCAGGTACTTGCTGTTAGACACTTCCCTCTGCCCACTCGCTGCTCCCAGGGGACATGGGCTTCCTGTGAACTCAGTAAGCCCTGTGGCAGGCACACCATCCAGTCCTGAATGAGGACAGGAAAGGCACGTGACAACTTGGTAGGGGAATACCCAGGTTCCAGAGCAGTGATGTACAACATCATGCTGACTCTAATTCTCCACTCTGAGTCCCACCAAGCAAGAAGTCTTTGTTCTATCTGGTATTAACAGCACAAGATAGACATAACCCCTGTGTGTCTGCAACTAGCCAGCCCAGCTCACCTCACTGGTAGGGTTTCACGCACTTTATAAATACTTTGGATGCTCACAGATTTACCTGTGTCAGAAAAGACTGCACTTGCCTCCCCTAATTCCAGGGAAGAACAGTGGGAACTGCTTCACTGCACAATCAGCCCAATCCAGTAGCAGCCCTGAGGAAGGCTGCAGATCCTGACCCATCACACGGTGCTAAGCAACCACATGAGAACAGAGGTTACTGTTATTCCCCTTCCCATCCACTACCCACAGCAAATTCACCCCAGAAAAATCAGGACAGGAGACTGAGGGCCAAAGCTGAAAGCAGCTGAAATCTCACGTGAAACACCAGTAATACAAGCAGTGAGGAAACAAGTCAGGTATTCCAGACACTTGCACAAGATAAAAATAAATAGGTCTGTCACCAACTCACATTGCCTTCTGAAACTACTCCTGGACCACCCCCTTATGAGCCACTCAGACTCACATCTAAGCTGCGAGTTATCTGTGCAATCTTAGTCACTTTTGCTGGCTTGTGCATGAAGTCATGTGTCTGCTTCCCAAGCCAGACCTGGGTCCCAGACCCAAAAAGGCTCAAGAAGTCATAAGAAACTCCCAGGAGACAGGATTTGGCCAAAGAAGATTTCAAAACTACATTGGAAGCAGGGGGAAAGGTAGAGAAACAAACACCCAAAGCTTTTTTAAAACAGATTACTTAAAAGGCCAGGCCTGAGTCCTTCTAGACCACCGGCTCATTCCTCCTTCTTGGAAATGTCTCATACCAGATGTGTGAGGGATTCTCCTGGGACTTGGCACAGTGCGGTTGTTCCTGGTTCTCATTCTGGGGTTCACTGTTTGGATTTACACAGCTTCCTGTGAAGAAACCTGTAATTAGCACCATGTATAAGGCATTCTGCAGGGCTCCGGTTCTTGTCTCCAGCTCTTGTGTGCTCAGAGCCCCGTGGCACATAACCAAAGTGAGGAACCAGAAGCCTGGATGGCTACCTGGAACATCAGTGTTGTAGACGTACACTGTGCAGCATCCTGTACAGACCTTTCCGAACAGGCACAACCTGTCTCACCAAAAGGCCTCCAGTTATTCTTCCCTCCACTCAAGCTACAGCTGCTTATCAGATCCTACAGTTCCCACAGGGGATAAACAAAAAGCCTGAATCAATCCCTCTCCTTGCTTTAAGGCATAGTAAATAAATGGGACGTGTAAATCCTCACAAAATGTAGACCCAGAGGAAAGGGATGTCAAGGTGCTTTAACAGAACGTTACGCTAGGTGGAAGATATCAGGTCCCAGAGCAATCTCCTTTCAAAATGTCCCCACTTACTCATTATGCAGACTGAAGTTGGTCAGGACAGCATTTGTCTCAAGGCTTGGACACATTTACAAGATATCCTTGCTTATCTAATTGCATGTCTCACCTCTTCAAGAGATCAAAAGCTTATCTGAAAAATTACCTTGACTGGACAGAGGTGGTTTTGTTTAAACACAAGTCCCAGATTTTCCACAAACCCTCAATGCTGAATCCCTGGTCTGTGTGTCTTTGGGGCTTCATGCAAGAAAAGCAAGACCAGCTCAAAGTTACCTTCATTGGTCCCTGCCTGCTGCTCAAAAGGAGATAAGTGCTGTTCCAGAGGGCTGGCAGCTTGTATATTTTTGCTTGAAATGAGGACATCTTCAGGAGTCTGCAGGAAAAGGAAACAAGCATTCTCTTAGCACAGTTGCTCCAAAGAACAAGGCTACCATGGGCCTGCTGCCCTGAAAAAGCCAGTTACTTCCAACTGCAATCCAACTGCTAGGCTAGGGTCTGCTTCTCTATCAAATAGAGCTGTGCTGCAAGGACACTGACTGGCTCGTTTCAGTAACAGGGGGGTCTGCTCATGAAACACCAGCCTCTGCAGGAAGGACAGTTGCCCAGCACTTCTCAACCAGAGCAGGAGCTTTACTGAACCTGGACTCCAAAGTCAAAGTGCCTTGAGAATGACACAGATCTTCTATACACCTTGGAGACACAATTTTTAAACTACAGATACTCCAGTCCTGAAAGACAAGTCCCTGTAAAGTGTTTCAGGTTACAAGGTCATTAGGCACTTTAAGTACCATTAAGGTGCATTCACAGGAGGACAAGCAAAAAAGTTGCTGCAGCACAGCATCCTAGCTGACTGCACACAGGCTGTGCTTTCCCCAACCTGCTAAGCTACCACCACTACGACCCAGAGCAGAGCCACCTGCCCATTCCTGCTGCTGCTGCTTCCCAACAGCACCAGGAAGCTGTTCTGAAGCAGAGCCCACCCCTCTCTGCTGGGCTAGTTTTCACCTCAGCTTATTCACAGCACAACCACACAAGATGTTTTTGCCAGCTCAAAGGAGGGGATAGGTTTCTTTGTCCTGCTAGCACTGCAGGCTTACACTAGCTTGTCGCATATGTAGCCTCAGTGGCCAAGGAAAGCACATTAATTTGAACTGCCCTCCTGATTTTTGTAGCTCAGACCAGCCATGCAACAGAGACAGGCTAAGAATACACACAGTCAATTATCATGCCCAGCTGCCAGGCAAAAGCTTGCTGACTCCTGGGAACCTGGCCAAGCACCTCCAAAAACTCCATCTTGAAGAGGTCTTATCAAGGCACAAAATGTCTCTGGAGCCAGAGAGCCAACCGGCTTAACTAGCTGCCTAAGCATTAGAAGGGCAGCACTGTCCAACTCAGCAGTGCCTTCACTGAGCTTGAAGGGATGTGACAGAATGATCCTTGGCCACATTCCCTGCTTCCAGTGGCAACACTCAGCAAAAGGTATCAACTCAGGCAACAAGATGTCCGGACAGATAGTTTGTAGGTTGTTCTTTAGGACTTACCTTTTCACTTGGGGAATTCCATTCCAGTCCAGGTCTGTAAAAGAAAAGCTATTTTAATTATTTCCACTCTCTGAAGGGCAAGTTACAGGTGATAAGAGTATGACGGAGCCAGCATGTGGGACCCTAAGGGAAGTGCAGACAAATCTAAGCACAACCAGAGGCACAAGCCTGTTTTAGCCAGGCCACGCAGAGGTGGAGCTGTAAATTCTTCTGATGGACCGTTCCATTGCATTACTGAACAACACACTGACAAGCTTTGTCCTCTTCTGCAGAATTTCCACGCAGCAGGTAAAAAGGAAGCTCTATGAGCCTTAGGCTGAGTCTTACCAGTCCACCTTTTAGGTCAGACCACAGCTGACTTACCTCCAGCACCACCAGGCATTTGGAGGCTCGTTACAGCCAGGAGTCCCAGGAGATAATTGACATGACGCCAGCCAACACCAGGCAGAGCAATGACTGGCAGCCTCTCAGGCTTATGGCATAGGCTGGACACCACCCCCCCCAGTGCAGTGCTTAACCTCAGCATACCCTGAACGTACTTCTGAAAAGAAAGGGCTGTGCCTGAACAGCATAAACTTTGAAGTCTCAACCAGCCCCAGGTGACAACATCACCTCAACAGTCTGTTACAAAACCAGTCCTATATCTGTAAGACAAAAGTGACCCATATAGCTTCCTTGCAGGGTTTCCTCCCACCTGCTTTACATGATAGCCTCACCTCACGCTGCTGGTCACATCTTCTTCCACAAAAACCTCCAAAGAGCTTTGACCTGGAGGAGAAAAAACATAAGCTAGCTTGGGGATTTCATCATGAGGCTTCCCAACAGCAGCAATGGGTGTGTGGTAGAGCTCAGGTCTCTGTGCAGGCTTTCCTCCCAGGGAACACGCTGACTGCTCATCTCAGCTTTCCACGCCAGCACTACCACCTCCCTCAAGTGCCACTGACAAACCGGTGTAGGCTGGGAAGGCAGAGAACTGAAGCAGCAGCTCCTCTGCCTGCAGACTGCTCCAGCTGCACAAACATGCTCTTGCCTGTGTCAGAGATAGCATTTCCCAGTCAATTGACTTCAGCTCCTGCCTCCCTACATGGTTTTATGCAGACTTTTGCTGGATTTAGGCTGATTTCATTCCCCCCATAACACCACTTAGCTGAAAGTGTTATAACAAATGCCTAGATACAGCATGACTCAAAGCTGACAAAACTAAATACCAAAGGCCTCAGTGCTTTATTAGAAGCCAATCCGACTTCAGAAGCAATGATTTTTAGAAAGTCCAAATAGCAAAACCTTCCCAGGAATAGTGGGAACAGAGGATATGAAGAGTTTAGTGCTACCAGGAATAGCCTGGATTTCTGAATCTTGTTTCCTCCAATGACTGTGCTATTTGGTTCTCAGTCCATCCACTCTATCTTCACCCAAAAAGCATTTAAGTTCCTCTGCCAATTTTGGCCATATTTCAGGGGGTGGAGACATTCAGTTCCTATAGGTTTTTTAAGAGTTGGCAGAAGACACACAACTTAAAGCCCCTCCTCGGGGATTGCGACAGCCTCTTCTGATCGGCCAAACCTTGCAGGTGGCAAGAACCAGCCAGACCACATTTTCCTTTTCACTTTTGGTTTTTTTAGCCCATCCACAACCTATGTAACCCAACCTTCAATCACTTCCTTCACCTGCTGCAGCAAAACACAGCCTGAGACTTGGTCCGGCTGCAGATGAGGACCTGAAGATTGGTCCCCAAGTGGGTGGAAGCCACAAGGCCCATCGACAAGGAGATTAAGACTCAGAGACAGAGTTAATACAGATGAGCAGCTCCACAGCTGCTTATTCCCCACACCAAAGCCAAGAAGCTGATTTAGCCAAATAAATGCACTCGACAACTGAAAGAAACTTACAGCTTACTCTGCTGGAGGCAGAGGATGATTCTTGTGCCGC
Source organism: Elanus axillaris (assembly GCA_026212715.1). NCBI lineage: Eukaryota > Metazoa > Chordata > Aves > Accipitriformes > Accipitridae > Elanus > Elanus axillaris. Next base: position 29,836,322 of record JANZLQ010000022.1, on the reverse strand, counting down.
TGCCTTCTTTGAAATGGCCCTGCTGATAGACCTCCGGATCATGCTCTCTCTTTTGCTGGCCAGTGAATATTTTTCTGCCAAGGAGGCCCCATGGCTCTTGTGGCAGCCACCCGCAAAGCTTCGGCGTCCAGAGCGATGGTGCATTTTGGATCTCACTGTAGTCATTTTGCTGTCAGAGTCCTGGAAAAGCACCTTTTCGAGGCTTTGAGGAGACTGATCTTCTTGGAGCATAGCAGGATCTCCACCTCTAGCAGCCTTGGGAGTGGATGTACTTGCTCTTCTCTTGGGGGCCTCCTTCCCCTCCCTTTCTATCTGGCCAGCAGGGATCGCAGCATCAGAAGAAACATTATGCAGCTCAGTGGCTGCACCCTCCTTGGGCAGCTGCTCCCCTCTGACAGCCTTACAGGCTGCATCACTGCTGTCAGCACCCTGAGGGCAGTCCTGACAATCTGTCTTTGTCACAGGACCTTGTGCTTCTTCCGGCCATTTCCCAGTCAGTGCTGGGAGCTTGGTTTCAACACCGGCCTGAGACCTCACCACACAGTCAGGCATAGACACCTCTTCCCCCTGACAGCCAGGTTTCTGGGGTTGCTCTTTGCTGTAGCGCCTTTGGGAACTTGCCTTGGAAGATGCTGACTTGATGCTGCTTCTCCTTCTGGACAACCTTAAATAAAAGCAATTTTAAATGAAGTGATGAGGAAGTCTCCCACTCCCAAATGATTTTTAGAGAAAAAAAAAAAAAGCAGACAACAACTTCTGAAGTAAACCTGCAGGCTTCTTCTCTCCACCAGTCCTCCTCGCAACACAATTTTTATCAGCAGGAGCTGAACCTTGTGAGCTCACAGATGTGCTCTGGCAGATTTAGCTGGAATAATTTAGAAATTACTTCTTATTGCTCTCTGCTGCTGCAGGATGTTTTTTTGCTGGATGTTACCACTCTACCATAGGCAGGAATGCAGGGCACATACCCTCACTGCAACCCTCCCAGCTATCAGCCTGGCATGCTGGGCTGACTCACAAATAAAGGTTGTATTGTATGGACACAAACTGCAGCAGCTGAGGTACCAGGACACTTATTGCTGTTTGCAGAGAGTAATCCACAGCCCCAGGCAGAGCTGACACCAGGGGACAGTAAAGTCATACTGGTACAACCAACTCCAGTCTGTTTGCCTTGAGCAAAGTACAGACATCCACACAGGGAAGGATTTTGGACAGAAGATATTGTAATCTCCCAAGATCAACTCCATATGGAAGTCTCCCCTGTAGAGAGGTACAAGATCCCAGCTAGAAACAGAAGGCTCTGCTGCTTTCTGGCATGCTCCTCAGTATAAAACACGTCCTGAGCACTGGGGAGGCAGGGACCCAAGTGCTGAAAAACATCCACAGCTCTAAACACAGAGTTTGTGAACAAGCTGGGAAACACAGCAATGCCACCACACACGGTACCTGTCAGCATAATCCTGAGGAAGGCAACAAAAAAACCCCTCACCTGTACAGTTAGGACTCACAAATTCTTTAAATTACTGTTATTTAAGAGAAAGCTTATCCAGTACAGTAACTGTCTAGCTCTGTTGCTTCAGTTAAATCTGACCCACTATGTAGAGGCATTGGGAACTTTGGCAGTGAAATCCTCTTTTCTGCATTAGGTAACCTGCCATGAGGATGGAGCCACACACTTGATAAGCAAGCTGAGGAGATCAGGTGGACGAATCCAAAACCAAAGGACAACTTTGGTTGTCCAAAGAAAGACAGCTTCTGATGCCAAAGTGACCCAGAGGTAGCCAGGTAAAGGGTGGAGATTGGAGGCAAAGATGAAACGGAAAGCTAACATGGAAGTGCGCAACAGCTAAAAGCACCTAAGAAAACTCACCGTGGTGCAAGAACGAGGTTTTACAGCCCCTGGGGCATGACCAGCAGCAAGTAGTGACTTGTCCTACTGCCAGTATTCCAAGTTGATAACCTCTGTCCTCCTTCCAGCCTCATTCTCTTAATTTCTCATTCTGATGTCTAGCAAGAAAAGGGACTTTTTGCTAGAATCAGCAAAAAAGACTACTAATTGGGAAATGTGTAACTGACAATATACTAAGAAATGGGTTTTAAAATACACACTGAGAAAAAGAGCAAGGAAAACAACAATGGCCTGACCCTGCAGGATGGAGCACAACACAACATGCTGAACTGCATTGTGGACTTCCTGTTGACAAATGACCACCCGCCTACACATTTTGTTGCATGAGCAGATCTTTCTCAAAACTAGGTTTAAATGAGGAAAAATACATGCAAGACCTGTCTTCTTCAGGGGAGCAATCCAGCTGCTACCTGAAAACTAACAGCATGCCTTAAGAGCTCTTCCGTTTAGATCTGCAACATTTTCTTCTCCTGCCCTCCTTCACCACACACACAAGAACTTCCCACGCTTCCTTACTATTCTTGCTGTTCTCTCCATCCTCCATGTCTGGTTTCTGACAGTCTTTTAGTTCTAACTCTTCCTGTCCAACTTCTGTGGGTTTTTCACCATGGTTATCAAAATTTAAGTGCCTTAACGCATAAACAGTTTACTACTGCGTGCCCAGTGATGAGGTTTGGGTCACACTACAGCAACTGTCAGTGTGAGCTCACAGCATATGCTTCTCTAAAGGGAAGGTTACATTAACCACCTTGCCGCTAAGCACCAGCTGAGAGCAGATATGCAGTCAGCTACCATGAAGCAGTGACATCAAGGAAGTTAATTAGCATCACAGCCATCCCTGACTATACATGCAATTAAATCATGCCCTACACCATTCTGCTTCGGCATCTGTTTGCAGACAACTGTTGTCTATTTAGGACTGGTTTTTAAAATCTCGAGTACAGTCAGTTCTAAGCACATCACTTGGAATTTCCACTTCAGTTTCACCACTAATCCCTTTGAGCCTTTCTGCCTGCCAGTTCAAACAACGACCGTGGATGTGCCATTTCTGCACACTGTCACTGGTAGCAAGTTCCATCCTCAGGTTCTCTCAGGCACCAGCACAAAGGTTTAGGGAGTGAACACTGGTAGCAACCTCAGGCCAAAAATCATGCTGAAACAAAACAAAATTCAAACAGACAAGAAAATAAAGTATTTATTATTCTTTGTTTCTAACCAGAAAAAAGAAAAAACAAAAATTAAAGTGCAGGAAGGCAGCCAGCTCTATCCCAAACTTTCACAAGAATCAGAACATTGATTGATCTTGACATACCCTTTTAAATGTATTTGCTATCTCAGGGAATAAACCAGCTATTTTATGTTCTTGTGTATGTGGAAACAGTTACTGGTTTGTTTCATTCTTAAACACTGTGCAGCAGAGCCAGAACAAACCGGCTCACCTACCTCCTCCTGTTTGGCTCCTTGTGCTCATCTTTCAGGCAGGAGGACTGCCTTTTCTTGGGACGCCTCCTCTGTGAAGGTGTTTTGGGCATTAATTCAGGTTCAGCCCCAAAGTTGCTGTTGAGCAGACAAACGCAGAAGGCAGAGATTGCTTCTCCCCCCACTGCCTAAAACAATACTACTCACAAAAAAAGGGCTGCTCATTGAAAAGGATGAGTGCTAGGTGAGAAATAAGGGAGTGAAATGGGCCAGCCACCTGGCACCAAGGCCCAAACAGAGCTGTCGAAGCCACAGCTATGTCAAATTGCAGTCGCTCTGCTGCGAAACCCAAGTCCCACCAGGCCTAGCACCAGTGCTAGCTTCCCAGCAGCTGCGAGCACACCCAGCCTTAGGCTCACAGGGGCTGGAGGCATTTTGACACCAGCCAGCTCCCTGGGGGATGGGGAGGTCCCCCTGAGGGCAGCCCCTACCTATCCAGCATCCTCATGCCCTGCTCCTCCACCTCCCGCAGCCAGGCCAAGTGCTTGTGCTGGGCATCATGGAGGAACCGGGAGAGCCTCTGCCCGCACACCTCCAGCAGCTGTGTGGGACCGCCAGCCTCGGCCATGGCCCTGCCTGAAAAACAAAGGGAGCGGCGAAGGCTGGCAGGCACCCGGGGAGGCCCCGCCGGCGGCGGAGGGGGAGGCACCGGGCCCGCCTCCGGCCTCACAGCGGGATGCGAGGGTGGGCCGGGCCCCAGACCTGCGTCCCGGGCAGGCGCAAGGCCGGAGCTGAGGCGCGGAAGGACCCCCAGGCCCCTCCGCCCACCTCCCCTGAGGCACAGCCGGGCCCGCCGGCCCCAGAGCAGCTCCGGCGCCGGCAGGGCGCCCGCCGCGCCCCCGCGAACACGGCTTCTCCTTCCCGCCCTCTCATCAGCTTGGCCACTGCCAATCACAGCGCGCGCGCGCGCTCTCCGAGGCAGGGCCTCTTATTGGGCGCTGCCCACATCCATCACCCCCCCGCCGTTAAAGTCCCGCAGCCTATTTGCCTGCCCCTTCAAGCCCCGCCTTTCAATCCGAGTCCTCCACGGCCACAGAGACTGGCGAGCAGAGGGGAG
>JANZLQ010000022.1:29783201-29831812 GCA_026212715.1 Elanus axillaris | reverse complement strand
GGCGGTGATAGGCTGGCGGGGCGGTGACGTTGGCGGGGCGGAAGGCGGGCGCTCGGTTTGAATTCCAGGCGGGCGGTGGGGCTGGGCTGGGCTGGGGGCGCGCGCGCGGGCGGTTGGGGTAGGGGCGGCTGAGGCGATGATGGCGACGGGTCCGGCGCAGCTGCCGGCGGCATGCAACCGGCGGCTGGCGGAGTTCCTGCGGCAGGTGGACGAGACCGACCTGGTGTGGCTGAAGGAGATCCGCGAGGAGGCGGCCAGGATGTTCAGCAGGTACCGATCCGCTCCCGCACCGGGCCGGTACTGGCTGCTCCCTGCGCTGACCCCCACCCTCCCTCCGCCTCTCCTCTTCCTCTCGCAGCCACTACAGCGAAGAGCCGGAGCTGATGCCCAAGACGCCGTCGCAGAAGAACCGGCAGCGGAGGAAGCGTCTTTCTGCCCTGCAGGAGGAGAACCAGGAGCCGAGCAGGAAGAGGTAGGCCCGCCGGGGCCCTCCCGGGTTCGGGGGGGAGCGGGGGGGGCTGGAGCCCGGACAGCGCCGCGCTGGGGAGAGGCTGGGCCGGTGGCTGGTGGAGCCGATCGGTGCCCTCGGCGCCCGAAGGAGGGAGGGAGCTGGCGGGAGGCTGAAAAGCTGGCTGTAGGAGGCCGCAGGATGATATCCCCGCCGAAGCCTGTGCCCTGACGTTTCCTCCTCCAGCCTGGTTAAAGGCCCGGCCAGGGGCCCAGCCCAGCGGGCCTCTTAAAAGGCGCTGCTCTTCCTCACTCGGTTCCCTTTTATGTCTCTTGTTTCCTTTCTTTCGTTATCTCCTCTCTAAAGCGATGATGTGCACTTGCTACTGTCTGCGTGAGCTGCTTTCTGCAGCTCTTAGAGCGTTGACCTCTTCAAGGGGCTTGTCAGACGTGTTTTAACTTTGTCTGTCTGTGCGTTCTTGTTTGTGGGCAGAAGGGCTTCAGTCTATCCCCAAATCCAGTTCCAGTCTAACCTGCTTTTTCTGTTGTTAGATTATCTAGAAGGAAGAATAGCAGTCTCAAGGTGGTACCCTCCATACGATACTCTCAAAGACTCCGAAGTAAAGAAAACCTGGAACTAATCAGGGCTGAGGCCACGGAAGTCTGTCCACCTCAACGTATGACAAGATCCCAGGCTGCAGCATCTGCTAAAAGCTCCCAGGTCCTTCCTGAAGCCCCTCCTGTCCAGCAAGTAGAAGGGAAGGTTCCCTCAGTAGAAGCTGATGTCAGTGATCACATTACCACGGAGCTACATGTCCAGAAGAGTGCATCTAAACCAGCAGAGAATCTCTCCACGACCTTCATCTTGAGCTCAGATGATGGTTCTCCCAGGGAAAGCAGGGTTGCCAAATTGCCGCCTGTGCCCGCAGCCTTTGAGCTGATGATCCCTCATACCCCCAAGGCAAATGATGCTGGAGAAACCGAGGCTGTGTCTGAGCTGAAGACAGCAAAGGCAGCTAATACTACAGTTGTTTTAAGTGCAGGGCCTAGGCTGGATGAGGTAGATGACTCTGCTGAGGTACAAGAGGGGTCTGATAAGGAGCCTTCCCAGCACATAAGGGATAGCCCAGGGACTCCGACAGGCTCCAGGCTGAGCCGTCGCTCAGTGCGCAGGAGTTTGATGGGTAAAACTTCCATGACTCGCAGAACCTCCTTGGCAGAGAAATACTCACTAGCCAGCAAGAGGGAAAGTATGATGCGGAAATCTGTTGCTAGGGCAATGGTTAAGAGGAAGGCAGCTCAGAAGTCATCTTTGTCCTCCAGTCACATGGATGGTAAGACTGAATGTCACCAGATGAGTTTGCTTTGTACCTTTCCTGCTCTATTTGTTGATGTACTGCTTCTTGCTGCTGAAGGAAAACAATGTTATGGAGCTAGTTCTTCACTTTGGGTGTAGCAGATGATCCTCCTAGGCTAGACAAGCTGCAGTTAAGTGTGGGTGTTCTGACTGGCTTTCTAGAGACCTATGTGAGTAGAGAAACCCAGGTAACTGCTAGTTTGTCGCCTGTGAATTCAGCCTTGTAAATCATCTGGGAGAAAAACCTTAATGTCTCAGAGTTACTGTGGTGGTAGCTTGCAAAGCTAAGGAGGAAGCTGGTGAACAGGGTTTGTTGCTGCTGGTGGCCACTTAAGGGGGGTATGGGCTCTCACAAAGGCCTGCATCCTTTCTGGGAAATGAGGTAGTTATCACAGATTCACTGCTCTAAGCAGAATCTGGTTGCTAGTTCAAAACCCCCTTTTTTGAGAAGGGAATTTTGAGGCTGAACTTTTTGTAAATTTTATTAAAAGTCTTCTAAACTTTCACAGTTTGCAATAGAGTCAGGTTTCAGTGAAGGATAAACGATTTAAATATTCTTCCGTGCTACTGGAACACAAGCATTGAATTTGGTGCAGAACAGTGATGGATATAGCTTCACTTTTTTTTCAAGCTGAGGGAAAGAAGTGGCTAGTAAATGGTGGACTGGTAAATGGCTCCTGAAATGCAGATGGTGCAAGAGAACCTCTTCCACACAATTTGATGTTGAGGAGAGATTGGCTCTTTTGCACAGCATACTTTTTTGTTTGAAGGGAGAACTAATACAGCTGAAATAACATCACTGTAATTTGTTCGTCTGCAGTGTTATAGCTTTGTGGGATTTGTGCTGTATAAAACTGACTTTTCTTGAGGAGTTATCCTATTTTTGTTGTAGAAGGATATGTTTGGACAAACACTGTAGTATTTTTTTCCATACCAACTTAACTGTTCTAGCTGAATGTTTTTCCAGAACCAGAGCACTGCAGTCCCCAGTAGAGGATTTCCTGTGCCGGTAACAGGGTAGTGTGGAGTGCTGTGTAAGCTTTTAAGTGCAGTGTTGAGAGCTCCCTCAGTAAAAAAATGAAACTGTAGGGAAGTCTCCTCATCTGTAACTTTGAAGTAGCTTTATCTACATAGTTTAAATGATCAGTCCGTATTGTCCGGACCTGGATTACCTGGGAGGTTTAAGGAAGGCTTTATTTCTTCCCTCCGTGCTACTTGACATGACTGTTCTTCTGCCTAGTCAAAATTTCCAGGTGTAAGGAGAGGAACTGAGATGTTTCAGGCAGCTCCAGCTGAGCTGGCGAATGTCTGAAAGCTCAAAGTACGTTAATTGACTACAGAGTATATCTGCTGTGGCTCTGGTACAGCAGATCTTGCACTGGATATGTGTACACAGCACGTGCATTTGTGCTTTCCTCGATAACATCTGCAATGGAGGTATGGGAGCGGACTGCATGCTTTGCGTATGGAAGTATGCCCTTGTGTACTCCACCCAGGTTGAAGTTGCATTGCCACCTTAATTATTAACAGCAGTTCCCGGCTGTGCTGGTACTTAAAAGCTAGCTACCATTGAGCCAGCTGGAATGCTTAGCAGGAAGCAGCACTCGGACTCTATAAATAATGCTGGTTTTAAATACTGCTGATACCTGGATGCAGCCCTGCAAAATGAGACTGAGCCCAAACCTCATCACTCTTAATGTAAGCTCATTGAATATCACTTAGAACTCATCTATAATTGAAAACATCTGTTTTCTTCTATTAAAATTGCAGGCAGCATTTTCTCTAGGGCTACTTAGGTATATTCAGCTGCCCTTACTTGTAGCAGTGTGCATTTAAATTGTAGGCAGTAACCCAGGAGGTAGAGCAAATGCCTCTACAACAGTTGTGAGTGAACTTCACTCCTACAAAGAGGCTTGGCCTGCACCTGTATGTTATAGCTCTGGCATTTTTTTCTTTTCCTGCAGTCTCCAGCTCTGGAGAGGTGCCAGAGGATGAAGAAACAGTTGTCAAAACTGGGTGAGACTACTTTAAGATATTTCTTTATTCTTAATATCCTGCTTGGAGGACTTTTACAGTGATATTCTTGGTATAAAATGCACTGCTTGCAGATAACAAGTGGCTTCCCAGTTTCCTTGATGTTATTAAACATGACTGCCTTTTTTTAATTTTTTTTTTCTAGGCCTCCTCCTGGACCTTGTACCCCCTCCAAGTTGGTAAGATTTGAGCAGAGATTTAAATCAAATCTGTTTGTGTGGACTGGTGAGCAAAATGTGTTGAAAACACCTCTCATTTGTTATTGGGGAGTTAAGGAGCTCTGGCCACAAATTGCTGGACTTGGTCAATGGGCTGCATAGCACTTGAATAAAGAAGGCGTAGAGCACTTGGCTCCCATACATGCATGAGCCTATCCATAGCCTCCCTGGTTCTGATACACAGAATAGAGAAAGTCTAGATTGTCGAGTCTATTTTAATCACAATGTTCCAAAATCAGCAAAACAAAACCCAGTAAAGTTTTCTTTGGAAAATGAGCACATGTGACCCAAGGCTTATTTTGGATGCAAGTAGAGGTATTCTGTCAGTATGGTCTTACAATCTCGGGCGCTTTCAAAGCCAAGGCTAGCTTTGACTGCAAAATAGCATTCTCTGTCATTTTGCATAAACATACATAAATGTAAATGGTGGGTTGATGCACACCAGCACTGAATACCAGCCTTGGTATCACTGGCATTCAGAATCAAGTCCTGCTTTCTGGCTCTTGCTTCTTAGCCTCTTGCTAGAGATCAATTATATGAAAATTCAATCCTGAATCTATACAGATAAATAACCTTCTTATAATTCAGGGAAGTTTTTTTCCGTTGGGCAGAGTTTGTACAGTATTACTATTTCTGTATTTTAAAAGCTTCTTTTGACCTTTTCTTTAGTCCTGCAGATTATTCAAAGCTTGTCAGTTTGTCTTAAGACAACCACAGAAATTTGTAAATATCGTTAAGGTCAAAACGTATCCCTCTAATTCTCACTGCCCTCCTGAGGAAGAAACCCCAGGATTATGTCAGTGTTTTGTCCAGAATAATTTTCAGTAAGCAAAAAATGAATTGATGGAGCGGAGTTCTGTGACCTTAAGCACTTCTGTAAACAAGGACAGGTTTATATGTGCTTCTATGGCTATGCTTGTCAGTAAATCTGCAAAACTTCAAATAAACAGTTTTTTCTAGTGCCTTTGGATTTTTAGCTGCCTGAGTTACAATTGTAGAAAAGCTTAAAGGGAAAATGGTGAGAAGAGAAAAATTGACAGACTGCTTTGCAGATCTGTGAATAGAGGACTTATCTTTTGTTTCTGTACCCTGATGAATTTATCCATGTAGTGTATTTGATCTATCCTTGATCCTCATCTTTCATTTCTATACTGCTGCTGATGGGAGTGGGACCTTGTAGCCTGTCCCATTCTTAGCCTATGTCACCAGATTACTGCCCCCCCTTTCCTTCTTTCTGTTTGTATGTCTGTCTGTCTATCTATCTATCTGTCTATCTATCAGTAGTTTTCCTGGAAAACCAAAGTTTGGTTTTTTTCTGCGAGAGACTTCCTTTGGGAGGTGTGAGCAGCATGAAAATGTGGTGACTCAGCAACCTTCTCAAACCAGAAAACATCTTTGTCTATAGAAACCTGTAAAGACAGTACCTGTATGCATGCTGTTACTTAAAGGTCAGATTCTCCTCAGGCCTGATTTTGAATGAATTAGATCTATGTCCACCTGCTGGGCTGCAAGATGCTTCCTATACCTAGCCTTGGGAGAAGACCCTACAGAAGCATTTGGGGAGGCTAAAGTTTCCATACTTCTTTTTTATTCTCTTCCCAGCTCCTTTGTGTTTGCCAGCCTGCATGCTGGCCAACGTGGGTTTGGGGAGTGGAGTTAATGCTTGCATTGCTAGCAGAGTGCAGATTTCAAAAGCCATTGCCAGCTCTCTCACATGCATATAAAACCATTATCACAACAGAAGTAATTTTGTATCGGTCTAAGTGCAAAGGCAGCAAATAGCAATGCATATCACATTCATAACAGAAACATAAATCAAGGCAATGAGCTGTTTGCTGTCTCCCTGTTTGTCCATTCATCACTGCTAAGTAAAATGAGCACTGCCTGATTCTTGCCAGAAGTCCAGCAAGCATAAACAGATTTCCAACTTGAAATGTGTTTATCCTTAATAGTTTATGAGTTCAGTTTAAGCATTGCATCCCTCGTTGCAGATACAGGTGTTCTGTTAACAACCCTGCTTCTAGTGATGACACGACATCAAGAAATTTACCAAGATGATGTCCTGAGGTATTTTTCACAGCTGGAGGTTAGGATTTCACTCTGGGTGCTGGCACCAATACTTTATGCATGGGGTTTTGGATTCTCTGGTAATATTGCAGAGAGTGTCCTTGTCAGAATGACATCGTGATTTGAAACAGTAATTGGCTGTTTCTGTGTGAGAATTGTGCTGACACCCATTTGCTTTTCCTACAGAATCCTCAAAGTCCACAAATGTCCCTTCGCTCTCGAACCATCAACAGAAATGAACAGCTGCAGGAGACGAGCAACAACGGTAGCTTCCAGAAAATTTTTGTGGCAGAATTTTAAAAAGTTGTCACTTTGTTGGGAGGCTGACTGGGAGGTTTGAAAACTTGGCTAGTTAATTTGACAGCCCAGTTTGAAAGACTAACCTTTGCCAAGCAAGGATTTATTCGAAGAGTTTAACAGTTAGGAAATTCTGTGCTGGAGTTTTCCACCCTGGGAAGCACATGGAAATAGATGTAATGAAGATGGAGGGATGCATGTTCTCCATGCGAGGCCTAGTTGAACCCCATTTCTGAAGCAAGCAGTTGCTCTGTATCTGTGCAGAACACAACAGCATTGCATTAGTGCAAACTGCATACCACAGATTACTTTAGACAGCTTTGCTTTATTTTGTATTTCTAGGTTTGAATGGCGCTGTGCGGTTGCTTGCTGAAAGCAAGAAAGGTCCTGCTGTGCATAATTCATGGCAGGTTTTTTTGCTATTTAGTGAGCTGCTAAAGCTGTCGTCTGCTTTCAAAGCTGGGTTGGAAGGGATATGTTTTTTCTGCTAGAATTAACTGTGTAACTGTTTGTTTGTTGCTTTGGGTTTTGGTTGTGTATTTGTTTGTTTTCGTTTTGTTTTTTTTCCCAGAAACCAACTTAAATAAGAATGGGGAGACCCAGGAACCACCACAGAGTGCCAGGTATGTTTGTAGAATCATTCTGGTTGGAAGGTGCCTCTGGAGACCTGTATTCCAGTTCAAAGCAGGTTCAATGCTGAACATTGTTAAATGGCTTCAGTGTTTTGTGACTAAGAAACTTTTGCAGTAAGTTTCCTCTGCCTCTATAAAAGAGGATTTAATTTGTATCTTCTATCACATTAGAAATTTTTTATTTAATATCTACTTGTGTATACACAATGAAATATCTTTTAAGCTAGGATAGTTTTATGACCTTTTTTTAAACCTGATTTTGAGACAATCAAGAGGATTTGCCATGTGTGATGGACTGCATTTTTCTCACAGGAGAAAGCCAAGTTACAAAAGAGCGGTGGATGAACGTTATGACAATCAGCAAGCAGAAGATGGAGGGCTTTCTCCTCCGAGAAGAAAAACCCCATCTCCTACCTTTCCAGCCAGCAAAGTAAGATCCTTGTAATCCTGATGGTACTTCACCAAGATCTGTTTCATACTCATGCTCCAGAGGATCATTTTTGGATTTCCTCTCATAGGTTGTACGTCCTTTCAAAACGTTTTTGCACACTGTGCAGAAGAACCAGCTCCTCATGACACCAAGCTCTGTGGGGAGAAATGGAGTAATAAAATCTTTTATCAGGTACAACACTCCTCTCCAATCTAATCCCAAGGTAAGATGAGACTGTTTTAAGCTAGTACATGATGGTCTGATGGGTGTCTAAGTTAAAGCATAGACATGAAAGAAACTTTTCAACCCATAACAAACTAAGAAGTAAATTTAAGCAGTCTGTTTACACTTACATAAACTAAATAAAATTGTGATTATTCAGCTTCCTAAAGAGTTATAATTTGGACTCTAAGCTTTATTACTGTAGCATTCCCCTGTGGTATTAGCAAGTAACAGTTGGGAATGAAAACTGGGAAATGAAAATCACGGGGATTTTGAATACTGCAGTTGAGTTTTGTATATATAACTGAAGTCTGTTTGCACATCCACGCTCTCCTTTCCAGGACCTTTCTAATGAGCGAGACCTGAGCAAATGCCTCTTAAATCCAAGCTTCTGGTGTTCTGAGTTTTGTCAGCCCTTTGAAGCAGGAAGAAACATGAGACTGTCCTGAATAGGAGACTGCTGGGTCAGTGAGACGAGTATGCCAGTATCCAAATCTAATAGGCATCAATATCAATGTAGTATAATTGTTGCAACCAGCAAAGACAAACAATGCACCTTTGTTGTTTGCAGGCAGATGCCTCTACCTGTGCAATACCACAGCAAAGTTTACAGCATCACAGGGCAAACACCTGTACCCCAAACAGACTAGTTCTTTGGGTGGATGGGATTTGAGAAGATCTGGTTCTAGATTTCCAAAGGGAGTTGGTTTTCCCTGTGTTCTGCTTAAACAGGTCATAAATCATGATAATTTCATTACATGGGCTGGACTTGCAGTAGGAATACTACCTGCATCACTGATGGGCAGCCCTCACTCTTACCTGATCTGCATTTAGATTTGGTATTTAACTCTGAAGAGAAGTCAGTGTTCAAGGAAAAGCAGGTGTCAATCAGTGTGCTGTAGTTCCTATTCCAGAACAGCTCTCTGTCAGCGTCAGGCAAGCACAAGGGTGTAGCTTCATGGATGCACCTAGGGACATGCTAGAAGCTGGCATGCTGAGCATAGATTGCTCATACTTCTAATACAAAAATAAGCAAAATAAGGTAGTTCTACGGCTTGTTTTCACTTGCAGGAGAGTTGGGGAGAGAAAGGAGGGCATACTGCAGAAACAGGTTTTACTGCATCTTGCTTCTATCTGGCAACCCAGTATCGGAACTACTTTGTGTTGCTTAAAGCTGTCAGGGTTGTTGCTGTACTCCAGCAGATAAGAGAAGTCTATCATGAAGTAGTGAAGGATTCAGGCTTCAATCTCACTGGTGTTCCTGCTGATGTTAGTGTCTATATTGGCAAAGGAGCTAATATGAGAAAAGAGTCTTCTGACTAGGGCATCCTTTGTTGCTGTCAGTTGGTTGAATGTTACGTTTTAGGTTTCATTTTAGTGTGGGCAAGTTCCCCTCAGGATTTTTATGGTGTGGAGGCTAAATGTAACTAAATAGCACTGGAGCAGTAAGATATAATTGTTAGTTTCAATTAGCCAGTTTAGATACTAATAACACCAGTCATTTACAACATGGAGCCCAGCATAAAGTAATGACTTGAATATTTCACTGTGCTTATCAATGGGTTTGTGCTAAAACCAGGCAGGCCTGTCATAATTAGGCATCTGCAGTATCAAATCTGGCATGTTTATCTTAATCTGTTTGCTCTGACTATAGTGATGGCTGGATCTTGCTCTTCTAATTGACAGTACAGTTAGGCAGACTTAGCTGGACTGTTTGGAAAAAATGGGACAAATGTCCTGCATTTCTGTCTGAATGACATATGGGGCTGACTGTGTGCTTGAAGCAAGCTGTAAGCACTCTGTCTAAATGGTGGTGGTTTACCATGAGATAAAGCTTTGTGGGAAGCAAAGACGCCAGTGGGAGCTCTGAGTTAAGTAAGCAAGGTGTTTCCTAGAGCACCATCTGTCCCCTACACTTGCTACAGGAAGTCAGTATCATTGCCAAGCATTAGCACTGCTTTTTTTGGTTCTTTTTACCAACATAAATCACAGTGCTGTCTGTCTGCAATCTCTGCGGAAGCTGCCTGGACTTCAGGAGCTGATGCTTCCATTTCAGCTGCCTAGCTTCTTGTGCTCTCTAAGATTAATACCACTGCCTTGTTTTCTATTGTATCTGTTCCCAAACATCCATGACCACATCACAGGCTACCTGAGCTCTGTTTCAGGCTTGTTATCATCCTTTGGTTCTGGCTGCAGTTCCTTGGTGTTACCTCCAGGCCCTTAACCTGAGCAAGTTGAGGTACAAGGAAGCCCTGGCAGGTAGGTATAATCACATTTCAATCCACCTAGGAAAAGGAGAGACAGAAGCTAGAGACTCTGAGGAAAAAGCAAGAAGCTGAGCAGCTGAGAAAACAAAAACTGGAGGAAGAAAAGAAACGGCGACTAGAAGAGGCAAGGCTGTGAGTATATGCTTTGTCCCTTGTCTGGACTGCTCTCTCTGCACCTGTAGGTCCCTATATCTACGTCTTTTATCTTGCAGTGTTCTTACGTGCAGCAAAAATTCTTGTTGGCTTGCTCTCACACTGCGAAACAGTATTTATTCTCATAGTATCTAACTAGAATGCTAATAAAAAGTTAACTATCCTAGCTGACTGCTAGCTGACTGCTTCTTCAGCTTTTTGTCTTAAGTCGTCTGTCTCAGGTGGAGCTTAAAAATATTGCTTAAAATATGTTTAAATGAATGGTGTATTTTGTTCATTGAATTTCATGCTGCCCAAGAGCTGTCTGCTTGCCTTGTATTTGAGTTGTAAAGAATTCATCTAGCTTGACTACAATGATGAAGTTGGGCTGTGTCCTACAGGAAGCGCGAGGAGCGCCTGCGCAAAGTGTTGCAAGCTCGGGAACGGGCAGAGCAAATAGAGGAAGAGAGGAAAAGGCGCATTGAGCAGAAGATAGCTCTGTTTGATGAGAAGACTGAGAAGGTAATGCTCAATATACCTACAGAGTTTATTTGTGAGAATGAAGTCTGTTGAGATAGATGATGCCACATGACCATGCCTTCCAGAAAAAGAGGAAATGAGGCTGCTGAAATCTAGAGAATGCACTGGAGAATGGTTGAATAAAGATCTTTCCAGAAGCTTGGTGATTCTGAGTGACTGCCTTTCTCTTGGTTACAGCAAATGGCAGATGAAAACCCTTATTTTCCAGAATTATGAATCTAAATGGGTTTTATCAAGGCTCTGTTAGTCAAATGGGAGAAGAACTTCAAGTAGATAAAGCCAGCCTAATGGCCCTGAGGCTTTATCTATTTGAAATTGTTCTTCCATCTGACTAACAGATGCAGAGGTGAAAATAAACATACTTCCTCCAGACCCTTTCGTGTATCTGAGATTTTCAGACAATTTGCACATGGGACCATAGCAGTCATTTCTCTGCTTTAATTATCTCCATCTGCTTTTCTTATTTCATGGTTCTGAGAACATAATCTGATTTTTTTTTTTTTTGTGGCATTAGGTGTATAAATACCAGAATAGGATCAGCTTTTCCTATGGAGAAGTAAAAGAAGGCCATTTCCCTAAATATTACCTTTTTAAAATAAAGCACAGGTCCCATTGGCTCCTGGTGGCAAAAAAGGAAGCCTTTGTTTTGTGAGAGGGTGGGAGCTCTGCATCTTTGAGACTTGCTGCTATGATGTTTCATAACCACAGAGAACTGTCCCATCTGAGATTAGGTATTCATCTAGCTACATGTGTGTCTTAGGTGCGGGAAGAAAGGTTGGCAGAAGAGAAGATGAAAAAGAAAGCAGCTGCCAAGAAAATGGAAGAAGCAGAGGCCCGGCGCAGGCATGATGAAGAGGCCAGAAAACAAAAAGCACTGCAGCAGGTCCGTGCTGGAGCCCATCCTGTATGCAATTAGAATGGCCGCAATCTGCCACAGTCTTTGTAAGCAAGGAATCCAGTGGGAGTACTAACACAAAACAACTGAGTGAAATTAGTGTAGCGGAGAGTTTTTGTCCTTAAAGCTCTCTGCAGTGTTGTGCTGTTAGTGGTGGTCGTGACCCACATTTCTTCTGCAGTTCTGGACACATTCTTACTAAAGACCTTAATCTGTGGCTTGGCAGGTATTAAAATCTCAGTTAAACCTGTGTCTCAGAGATCCAAAGCATGGTGGCCATTAGGCCCTTTGGGGTACACTGTAGGCAGGGGAAGGCCAGCATTGAAGTAGATGGAGAGATGATGCACCTGCCTTGAAAGCACTGGGACTTTAGCCCGGAGTTGCTTCCCTGCTGTGTAGTGATAGGTGCTGGTGACTTGAGTCAAATAAGGTGTTCCTACTCCTTTATTCTGGAGCCTGCTCCTCTACAATGTGAGGTGTGTAATTGCCTTGTTGGGCTTACCAGGAGGAGGAGGAACGTCGACACAAAGAGCTAATGCAGAAGAGGAAGGAAGAGGAGCAGGAACGTGCCAGGAAGATTGCTGAGCAGAGACAGGCAGAACAGGAGAGAGAGAAACAGCTGGCTGCAGAGAGAGAGCTGGAGAAGAAGAAGGAACAGGAGAGGATCCAGGCAGAAAAGTAAGACAATATCCATTTATGTACTAAATTCTGTGCTGGGACTTTGAAAAGAAGCAGTAACTGAGGGCACTCTTGAAATGCCCAAGCAGTGAAGAGCTACTTTGTGCTGTTGGTGCAACTCTGCATCATTATGTGTACTGAGATGCCAAGAAGAAATTCTGAGCTTAATAACCTAGGAAGTACGGTGGGATGTGACCTGAAAAGCTTGAGAAAGAGGGGTTTGCAGCAGGCACTGGGTGGGACGGTACCCCTGCGTAGTTTTGAGAGTAATGGTCTGTTGCTTTGGTTCTCAGGCTATGTGAACAGCAGGAGAAAGCTGCTCGCCTGCAGAAGGAAGTGTTGTCTGCTAAAGAACAGCTCCACAAGGAGACGGAGAAGAAAGAAGTAAGTACTCTCTACTTGTAGATGGGTAGAGCCACATGGATCTGACTTCAGTAGCTGTTACTGTTAGGAGCAGCTAAGCTGTGAAGCCATCAAGAACCCTGATGAGTGAGTTGTTGCACTTCTGAACTTGAGCCAACCAAAGGTGCTTTTACCCAGAGTCTGTTCTCTGTCTGTTTCAGAAGGTACGCTTGCTCTCTTTAGATGGCAGCAGTGCAAGAAGAAAGAACAGATAACACACGTTGAAACTGAAGTGAGGTTTTCAACTTTCCACCCTTTCTGTGCCCAGGTGTATCCTCACATCGCTTGATATCAATAATCTATCCCAGATTTTTCAGAAGCAACATCTTAATTTTACATTTGTGCCACCTTCAGCAGAACCACAAGTACAGGCTGTAGGCTTTGTCAGGTTATTTTCTGCAACAGTCATGCAGCATAGATAAACTAAGCAGGTGTTTTTGCTTGTGGTGTTGAAGAGGGAACTTTTGATGACTTGGGTGTTCATGCTATTTGAATAAAGCAATTGCAGCTGGATAGGCTCAGGTTTTTGCTTAACTTGCAGTGTGCATGTTCACCAGAGCAGAGATAAAGCCCACAGGTGTTGTTCAGGTAGCTTTTGGAATGTCCCTTCTGAAGTATTTGCACACAGTAATTGCTGGGAATTGGTAGCAAACCTTTTGCTATTGGGACTGTTGCTTTTTGGTTTATATAAGTTCTGGGAGAACTTCAAGATGATTTGTGAGAGAGAACAGAAGGTTGGAATAGTTGGTTGGAAATTTTCCAACATTTGCCTGAAATCATTGTCACTCCACTTAGCTAGCAGAGCTGTGGTATTAGCACACTGACAGCAGTTGTCCAGCTGCCTTCAGGGAGCTGAATTCCTTGGTGGGGATCCCTGCATGCCCACCCAGCAAGCCCCTCACTCTGTTAGCTTTGTGAAGTTGACAGGCAGCTGGTGGTAGACCTCAGTACAACTTGTCCTGCTGTTAAGACTGGGTGGGATTTATTTCACTTGTTTTTCGATGTCTACTGTTTTGAGCTAGCAGCCTCTTGGTTTCCTTTAGATTCAGTAGGAAAAACTAAGGACTCGTAGGGTGAGATTCTTTTGACCTGTTTGGGATGGTTACTGTACAATGGGATAACTTGGTCTATAAAAATACTGTTTATTAGCCTAAAAAGAGGCTAAGATCAGTAGCATAGACTTTTCCATCTGCAGATGGTCAGCTGGATTCTGATGTTTATAACCTGAAGATAAAGTCAGTAGCAAGTTTTTCAAAGCATGAGGTCATTGCATTATCAGAGGAAGGGAACTAATGCTCTTAAATGGGAAGGTCAGCTTGTGCCACATTGTGAGGAAAGTTAACCATTGCATTGCATTTCTTCAAAGTGCTGCTTAGCATCACAAGCAACAAAGACTTGCAATTAGGTGCTTAGATTTTTTTTTTTTGCATATCAAAAAAAAATGGGTCCCTGGATTAACAGTGTAGCTTAGTTCATAAGATTAATTAATTTGTGGTGTTGGCTTGCCAGCAGGAGGAGCAGAGGCTAGCAGAGGTGAAGAGCCAGGAGCAGGAACAGAAGAAACTACCAGAGGAACAGAAGGCTAAAGATATAGCCCAAACACAGCACCTAGAAAACAAAGAGGTAATTCTGCTCTCTCTGGTGAAATTTCTTTAGGGGATGACATCAGAGAACTTTAATTCCAGCATTGACATGCTGTTACAATGGGCAGTTTTACCCTCTGCTTTTTATATTCCCTTTCAGTAATGAGGGGATTCTGTAAATGTTTTTCCTGGTTACCTGAGGTTGACTCCTGGTGGCCTTGAGTATTTAAATTACTTTTGGGGAGTGAAAAGGAGGGAAGAAAAGCAGCAAGTATTTCCCAGGGTTTTCTTGTTGTCAGGATAAGGCAGTAGCTGTTACAGTTACCTTGCCTTTCTAAGCTCCTCTTTAAATACTGGATGAACTTCACAGGCAGAAGAGATGCTGTAATAGTGTTGTTTAAGTTCAAAGCTGGAAACAGCCACAGGATGGCAGCAGAGTCTGTGCAAGAGTATTGCATTTGGGCCTCACTGCTGGTGGAACTTGAGGAAAACCTGCAGGTGAACGTACAGGTCTTGAACACTCAAAACAGATATATGGATCTTTATCTCCTTGCAAAGCTATATATTCTAATCTTTAAGTGCAAAACTAGTGAAATATGAGTTAATGTTTATGGACACAAAACCATGAGGGCAGCCTCTTATGGGGAAGAAAAACTTTCCAACTCTCTAGATAGATTTCATGGTTGGTTTTTCTCCATCACTTGCATTTCTCTGTCATGCTGTTCCCATAAAAATTCATAATACTGTTTGTCCTGAGCCATGTGTATTCTCTACATGGTAATAATCAGTTTAATATTATTGAACAAGCCCAGAAGTTTGGTTGCAGAGTATTTAAAGCACATTACTAAGCTCCAGCTTTGAGGACATAACTCCATTTAAGCCTTGCTTGAATCGAATGGGACTGCTGTATGTATATTAGATGCATCTATTGCTGGCTTGTTCATGTCATACATATCCAGTGAAGCAGCCTAATTAAACCGGAGAAGGCAATGCAAAGTCATAATTGGGTCAAAACTTTGGAACTTGGGTCAAGTTCTTGGGTCAAAACTTTAGAACTGCCAAACTTCAGGTTTTGCAATTATGTGATAAAGCAAGGTGTGCAATATTGAGGTACGTTAGTCGACAAACATCCCGCTGCAACTTGGAAGCATAGCAGTACTGTTGCATCTAATGCCTGTGGAATATATTTGTCTTTAGAATTCACCTGCCTGCAATTCATACCAGATGACTCCACAGGCCCCGAAAGATCCAAAGGTCCCCCCGGTAAATCCAAACAACTATGGAATGGATCTGAATAGTGATGACTCTACTGATGATGAAAGCCAGCCTCGCAAGCCCATCCCTGCCTGGGCCACTGGTATGTGTTAGCAGGTTGATATCTGTGCTGAGTTCCCTTGACAAACCCTACTGCAGCTTTGCTCCAATAGATAGTAAGACCTGGTGTAAGACTTCTGCCCAATTCTTCCTACTTGCACACTGTAGTTAAAAGTACTAATCTCCAGCAGTGTGGCTGGAGCGCTGAGTCAAGGCCTCTTCTACCACTTGGGGATCTTCTTGCGACAATCTTGGGGAACAAATACTCTGTTAAACTGCCTTAACAGAGCTTCTAGTGTCATTTTGCCAATGTGAGAGGAATAATTATGAATTAGTGCTGTGGCCTTGAGCCTGCTTGACATTGATTTGGCTTTAAAAAGCAAAGTAATGCCAGATGTCATGGACCAGGTTTTAGACTGGCAGTTCTGGTTCTGAAATACTCATTTCCATGATTTCTTGTTCTGCCTACCCCAGGGGAGCTAAGAAGTTGTGGGGAAATTAATGGTATCTGCAGGAAGAAAAGCTGAGAAACATTGCCTTTTGAAAACTTATTCTAGTTCCTGGACCAAATTCAGCACACACAATATTTGCCCTCCAAGTTAACTATGGTGAATCTTTAGGCTTAAACAGGGTGCTTTAAAACATCAAATACTGCAGGATTTCTCCCATTTGTGATCTCTGATTAGAGATGAAGAGAGCAGGGACACATTGCATACGAGCAGCCTGCACAGCAATTTCAATTAAAAAAATTAATGAAAATTTAATCTTTTGTTTCTCCAGGGAATCAGCTTAGCCAAGCTGTAATCCGCCAGTACTACAACCCTCCCAATGTTGATGCACTCTTTGGGGTGATTGCAAGCCCCAAGCTGGAGGACATCTTTTACAAAAGCAAACCACGCTACTTCAAGCGTACAAGCTCTGCTGTGTGGAATTCCCCGCCGTTTCCAGGTGCCAAATCGGTTCTAGGTCTGCCATACAGCCTGAAAAAGTACTGAGGTGGGCAGTGGCTGTTTCTTGTGGACCAGTGGGTATGCATTTCTGTCTCTCTAGGTGAGAAAAGAGTTACTGTTCAGTATCTGTAAATCCTTAGGTATTAGCATTGAATAAATGTCAGCTCTTACTGGGCCTCTTGCATTTTCAGTTTTTGGGGCTTATTTTCTCACTGTTAGGCAAAACAGCAAGCTTTTGGGAAATACTGCCTTGGAAAGATGCTTCGCCTTTTTACCCTTAGCTTTGTGCTGGCAAAGATTTAGACCTTTAGGTCATGAGAGTACGTCACCTAAATCTGTATGATCCTCCCCTGTTCAGCCAAGCAGGCCTGGTAGTAGCTGCCAGCAGTAGACAAAAGCTGTATGTCTGTACTGTCCCTGCCCACCTCATGGCTGAAGCCAGAGTACTTGTACAGCTAAGGACCACTGCGGGCATCTGGGGTAAAATCCAAATATGCACTACTGATGTTCTGCAGAAGCAAGGTATTAGCAGCTGTGGTCTTCATCATCTCCTGAAACTTGCAAAATTATTTCATTGTTTCATTTTTCAGCAATACACTTTATGCCAACACCAGGTGCAATTATGTGCATAAGCTAGATTGATGCCAATGTTACTACAGCTCGGGCTGAAATACCCAGAGGATTTTATTGCCCTTCCTTCAGCTTTTGGAGAGTGATGTGACCCTCAGTGTAATCATGTCTCCAGGAATACCCAGAGTAGCGTAAGCAGGCTTTGTTGTTCTAGGCTTTGTTAAGAGAAATTGTACAAAGGTTCTGATAGCATTTTGTTTCTCTAATTTAAAATTCCATGCCTGTGGCATAGATTGGATCAAAAGAATGAGTTTAACCTATGTTTCTCTTTTCTACCCTTGGCTGTTTCATTTGTTCAGCATTGGTTTTATATCTGGGCCTGTTTTGCACTTCATGTTCAATCAGACGGTGTCAAATGGACTGTTATCAAGACAATTTCCTCCTAACAGCAAAATATCAGCTCAGAATTTCAGTTCCAAGAGCACTTGGTGTTTTAGTCATATTTTCTACACCTAACTTGCAAATGGCACAGGCACTTGTGTTTTCTCTGCGACAAGATCCTGTACAGAGAGAGTAGAGGTCTCGGTACAGTGCTTACTGGAAGATTTTAAGGGAAACAGTTACATTAGTTTCTGTAGGTTGTTGTGGAAGTCTGTCTTCTGCAAATTAGGCAACCTATGTGGTTCTTACCTCAGCTTCATCTTTTTCTTGTGGCCTGATTTATTTTAAAGATAGGTGAGCATTCATAGCTGCAATTTCAGAAAGCAAAAGAACACTGTTTCTCTTTAGATACAACTCAGTCTTTTAAACAAAACACTGTAAGGAGATTATACAATGTGTAAGGAGATTTCTACTGTGTGCATGTAATTAATGAACTGTTTGCAAGCAAATGTCTTTAAAATGATGTGGGATTTTATATTTAAATACATCAACTGCTAGATGCTATGCTATTGATCAGTGTTTATATCTGTGAGATGATTGTACTTTGATAGAAGCTCTGTAGATTGAATTTTGTACTTAGAATGAGCATAACCTTTTTGTAAGAAAGCTTGCTGAAATGGTGAAAACTTCGAAGTCGAATGCTGTTTGAATGTCTGACAGTTTGATAAAAGTGAGTTAAATCATCTCTGGGCTTCTCTTCTGGACTCATCATAGCTTTTTATTAGAAAAATCTACAGTATTTTGGAATCTGTCCTTTTGGGTTGCTTTTTGCACTGTTTCCTTAAGATAGGAATGTTCTGTCTAGGAAGAACTTAATAACTCCTGCTACAGCGGAAAATATTTGTGCTTTGGTAACCCTGCAGAATTTGCTGACTAGTTTTACTTTTGTTTCTGAGGGACAGTTTGGCATGATGATATATTCCCAGGAATCTTTGCTAAGGAATACATGACTTGAATTCATCTTGAACTACCCTACATCACTGTAATTCACTACTTATATAACTTCAGAAAACTTTCAGAATTGCTACTACGAGCTGGAGCAAGAACTTCACTCACAGTATACAACTGGAGCACTGGTATTTAAAAACACACAAACAAAAAAACACAAGTAGAAACCCCAGGAAATTACAACCTCAAGATTTTCAGAAAGATATTTTTGCTTTTGATTTCAGGTATTTATTTTTATTCCTGCCCAGGCAGCCTTTCCTAAGCTCTAAGTGCGTGTGCTTTCTGGTCCAGCCTGACTAGGTTTCTGCCTGACCCTGAGCTGGGCCTCCCTGGAGATACTGCTCTAGATGACTGTCCTGCCTGTGGGCTGAATTTCAGTAGGTATTGCACAGGCAGGTTTTAGCAGCTGCTCCTAAGTGAAGACAGTCTTAACCATAAAACCCCAGTTATTTTGCTATTCTCCAAGACAGATTCCTGGCTGCATGCTGAGATTATTCTTCCCCCGTCCCTGGCTCTGAGTCAGCTCCTGTATTCTGTTGCCTGTTCTCACTTACAGAAGAGTTTGATAAAAGCATAGGTGACAGAATGGCAAGATCCACCTAACCTGTCACTGCAGCTAGTGCCCAGGAGATACCTATTAGAGTATAATGGGGCAAGTATAAAGCAGTATTTCCCAAGTGAGTGAACTTGGCCATCATTTAGTTGAGGTCTTGAACCTAAAACTGCTCCAAGAAAGAACAAGTAAAAGCAAAGATGTTTCTTGATGAGAATATTAAAGGGCATGTTGTGCTTGGCTTTGGCTTGACGAACAAAACACTGTCCTGTACCTGAGGCTTTCCAGACACCACATATGCAGATGACCTCCATTCTCACAGGTACCCACGGGCAGGAAACTAGCAGCGATACAGCTGTGGTGCCTTTTCCAGCACGCTGGTTATCAGAGCAGGGACTGGGAAGACAGAAGAGCTCTGCAGGTCTGTACAAATCTGGGGCCTTCAAGGACATGCTGAGTGGGTGCCAATAAATGAGTCTGGCTGTTAACAACCTGACTGGCTTCCTAGTCCACCTGGCTTTAGGACACTCATCTACAGATCTGGGAAGCAACAGCCCTCATTGAACAGCCTTCTCTGAATAGCTGTTGACAAAAAGTGCTCTCTGGTTAGCCTGGGGGCCCACAGGACAGGGAGGTCACATCTGCAGGGAAGACTGCACAGACCATGTACAGGCATGGTGAACGATACCCCCCCTTCACAGAACTGGGGGACAGGCTCAGGGTTTTATGACAAACTCTCCTCACCGTAGACCTCCTAGGGTCTAAGGAATGTAAGTGCCCTTGGGATACTAGAATCTTTTCCAGTACCTACCAGTTTATGGCAAGTTACTGAGAAGTCAAAAAAAAAAGGGGGGGGTGTGGTAGGCTGGTTAATATTGTCTTTTTAATGATGATGAGTGTTAGATACCTTGTGAAAAAAGAATACTGGGAATTCAAACAGCCAAACAAAAGGTTGAGGGCAGATTCTTGGCCAAGAGAAAAGCCATTTCCAGTCTTCAAGGACCACTTAAGCTTCGTATCAATGGTAACATCTATAACTGACTTTTGCCATCAGATATTATTTGCAATGATGAGACAGATTCTGGCCTCAAGAAGGCCTCAAAGCAAACGCTCATAGTATTGCTTCTGAGCCATTTAACTCTTATGCCACTGATCTCAATAAAATTACCTAAGATTTTTGCTTCTGAGAGATGCTTCAGACTCATCCTTGAAGGTAAGCAGAGTGGGACAACATCTTGCAAACTTCAGCAGGTATGTAGAAAAAACAGTTAGCCCCTCTGAGCTAAGCTATTGTGGTACAGCTTTGTTTAGAACAATTTAAAAAAAAAAAACAGAAAAACAGGGGCTTTTCTTACTAGGTCTTCTCAGTAGTACATGGTCAGGACTAGAAACATGAACCAGGGCCTCTCAACACATCCCTCAGGATCACTGACATTTCAAAGCATTTCCTTCGGGTTTGCTTTCAGGTGGGATCCAAATCTTCTCTGGGTTCAGAGGTGCTGAAAATCTAGCAAGAAACGCTAGTTTCAAGTAAATAGAACTATTAAAAATCACTTTTAAGCATGCATGAAAGCTTGGCATCACAGACAAAGCCTTGCTGAGGTTTGGTTCCTGTTGCCTCTGCCCATTTACACTTATGACTTACTCTGGCATTCCCTTTCCTATATTAAACATCTAAGTATCCTTTATTTGAATTAAATCTAGCATATGTGGCTGTTCTGCAGCTGGAGCACAGCAACTGTGTTCTTCATGGCTAATGCCTTTCTTGGAGGATATAGCTGCATCCAGGGAGAACAACCCTGTCTACGGTAGCCTGCTACTTGCTCAGTGCTAAACCATGAGATGGCAGCCAAAAAAACCATGAATAGATTGCAGTTGTGATTGGAAACAGGCCAAGAGGAGGAAGTTTTGAAGAAAATGGAGCCACACTGGAAGCTGTTTGGGTGTAAAACTGAGCTGAAGCACAAGGCCTGATTCAGGGGCTGCACCCCCCAAGGGGGCTGGCAGAGATTTGGGGAGAGGGCTCTCCACAAAGACCTGACTGTGGGTCTGTCATCTCCCCCCATGGAAATGACCGTGGGAAGAAACTCCATGTCCTGGTGAAACCAGCTTCTCCGATTTCGACTTGTAACTTGTTTCCAAGTGCCAAGAGTCCTTTCTCTACCTCACCTGCTACTGCCTTTGACTCCAGGTGGCTACCTGTCCTCCAAGGTACTTGTTTGCACTGCACAAAACACTGACTCCTGGAACAACAAACAAATGAACAATCCCCCTGTGGCAGGTCAAGCCAAATTCTGCTGCTTCTTGCCTTGAGAACACTCTGTTAATCTTCTTCTGTGGACCTTTAGCCTAATAAGGTGGTTGTAGGTCTTTGCTTACATCCTGTAGGAAGGTTAAGCTGTGTGATCTCATGAAGGGATGTGGCTTCAGTGACCTTCTAGATGCAGCCTCAAACCCACAACTAACGTTCTCTGCAGCTATGCCCCTGCCTTGTACTCAGGATTAGTGTTTCGCAGCCCATGAGCTGTGGGTGGTGAAGTGCCTGCAGGATACCAGAAAACAGCATGCAAAATGGTTGCAAAAGTTGCATGCTCCTGGAAACAAAATAAGAAATAAAAGGAAAAGTAAGTTTAGCCTAATGTTTGTTTGGTACAAAGTGAGAACCACATAGGGAATGCTGCTAGAAATACTCCTTGGGGCTGAGGGAGAAGGAGTGGTATGTGCGTGTACATTTTCCCTTCCCAGATAGGTTAGGTGGTTCTGGAACCACAGAAAATGTGGAAATAGGTGCATGAGGCTTGGCTCTGCTCTGGCTGGCCTCACTGTCATGGAAATGAACTGCTTACCTGGCTAAGTTTGGAGCTGTGCCCCTCCTGACCTCTTCAGTGCTGTCACTGAAACAGAACAGCTTTATTTACAGGGTCTCTTCCACAAAGCAGAAGCAGGAAGAATTCCTAGAAATTAAAATAAATGCCCTAGAGATGTGTTGACAGAGGGTCTCACACTGCATTTTCTCTGACCCGTGCTGCTGGCTCAGCCCTGAGGTGTGAGAACTGCAGAAATCAGGATTTTGCCCAACCTCCTGACACAAACCCTCCCACCAGTCCTTGCCCCAGCACCCTAAAGACAAGAAAGGAAAACCCACAAAGAGGAGCTGCAGAGGTCACTGCGCACAAGCAAATTCACTTCTGTACTGATCTGGTGTAAGACAAGCTAATAGTTAAATCTTTCAATGTTTGGATTATAAATGAGAATTAAGCCATTAAGATTTTTATCTGCGTGCTTGCTAGATTATCCAACCTGCACCAGCAAAGACACACAACCCAAAGTATCATTCATCACCTGCTTTTGTGAACTACCGTGTTTTCAACAGCAAATTTGTTAAAACTTACCTGTGCCTTAACACTAGGAACATGTGAAAATAACTGTCTCAGTTGCATCCAGCCATAATCCTTTCATGCTGCCCTCTTTCTACCAGACACAGAAGGAGAGCCATTACTAAACTCTCCAAGTCATCCCTGAATCAGAAATGAGATCTGGCTTCTGCGGACAGGCTCTTGCATGCTCAGCATCGGCACCAGCTGCAAATGGATGTAGTGGAGTTGGAATAACCAGCACAATGGCTGTGCGAGCAGGGAAGGGAGACGGATAGACGGCAGAGAAGCTGGCAGGTGGCCGCAAAGGCATCGCGTGTATCCCAAGAGATCCATACCTACATCCTTCCTAAATCTCAAGACTTATTCATGGTGGAAAGACTAAACCCAAGGCTACAGGAATGTCAAACCAGCACAAGGTGCTGCTCATGATTTATAGCCCTGCCAAGCTTTTCTCTTAGCTGTCGTATCCCTTTCTCCCTTGCACAGGGAGCAGCAGAGCCTTCGTGTCTCCTAGACAGGATTCCCCCCAGGGAATGTGGCATTCCCGCCTGGAGCGGCACTGGACAGACTTCAGCGGTGGCTGAGAAGCGAGTAGGTAGTATGGCTGCAATGTCACTCAGGCAAGAAAACCCTGCTGTCTTTTAAAGGGCTTTGCTGGGTCAGAGGAAAGGCTTTATGATGAAACAGATGCTAAATCCTATCGTTTTCACATCCTCCCCTTCTCACGGTCCCCGATTTGTCATCTCTGTGCACACAGGGAGAGACACCAGCTTTCCCTGAGCTGGCACGCTACAGGACACACTCCCAAGTACACAGGGGTCTTTCCAATCAAGTTTGGACTCAGACTTTATCTTTAGATTGTTCGGGGATTAGCCTGAAAATATTATTATTAATTAAAATGGATTCTAGTGACCTGATTGCTGACAATATTGCCAGCAGTAGGACAACAAGAAAAAACACACTTTTAGACAAATCCCTGAATGACATTAAGTAGCTTACAATGAAAATCCAGATTAGCAGTTCTTGCCAAGGTATACATATTTCCAAATACTATTTCCTGCCTCCAGGGCCATCGCGGGTCTCTTTGGGAACTCCAGAAGCTTATTTTCATCCAAATACATCTGTGAGGGGCAGTTTTCTTCTTTCTGGTGGGTAATGGGGAATAGGACAGCTGTTTTTTTGCAGTCTCCCCTTTTGAGAGCACTGAGCCCTTCAGGAACAGAGGCACTCAGCACTTACACACCTGGCACAGGAATAGTTCATGGAATCACAGACTGATTGAGGTGGGAAGGGACCTCTGGATGTTGGCTGGCCCAACCCTCCCTGCTCAAGCAGGGCCACCCAGAACCATTTGCCCAGGACCACAGCCAGGCAGCTTCTGATTATCTCCAGGAAGGAGACTCCAAAAGCTCTCTGGGCAACCTGTGCCCACCTAATCACCTATGCTCAGAATAAGAACATATTCAAAGAAGAAAACCACGCGGGCTGAGTGCAGTGCCATCATCCCACAGCACTGATGTGTCCCGGTAATAGGAAGGGGGTATTTAGTGTCATAGTTCCAGCGTGAAGATAATAATAGGCTGCATATGCCACGAAAGGATGTACTCCCCTCCCATTCATCACAGACCTCATTAAGCTGCTTGTCACTAATTGATGCAAATCTGAAATTCACACCCTTTAAAAATCAAATGATATACATTCTTTGTTTAAAACCAGAAGGACATGAAAAAAACCCCTCATTTTCAAGGGCATCCTTGTTCACTCCCAGTGGGATCAGCTCCAGGGATGCAAAAACCAGGACAAGCTCCTGCCAGGACAGCTGGTGGTAAAACCTCCCTGGAGCTTTTCAAACTGAATTCTTTAAACTTGCAGCTTAGAAACTGAACAGCCGCAAGACTAAGCACGGACGTAGCCTGTGTCCTGGGAATCCTGCAATACTCTTCTTTCATTTTGCTTTCAGGTGGCCAGACCTCCGAAGTGGAACGAGACCAAGAGCTCGGCTGGGTGGGGGATTGTTGCAGCGCAGCATCTCTGCTCAGGCTGCCTCCAGCAGGGATGCCACAAGGGGAGCAAAGCCAGAGAGGTACACGGGTACCGCAGGTGCCTTCTGAGACCATGTTTATTATTTCAACAGTCAAACACTTCTTCTTCCTTTTAAAGTGTGATGAATAAGCAAGAGCATTGAAGCCAAGTGGCTAATAAGATCCCTTGGAGCTCCCAGCTCAGTTCTTGCATCTCTCCTGTGGTCCTGCCATACACAGTCTGATGGTTGCTGCCAGGCTCTGCTTGCTAAACATCACAGCTTGTTCCTAGCTAAACAGAATCCATTTTTTAGGCAAATAGGAAAATGAAACCCCTTTCCCCTTCTCTGGATTTCTCTGCCAAGAAATTCCCCACCTACAACAAATAAAAACATCTTGAGGACTATGTGGCTTCCTCTTGTGCTGCAGAGAAATGCGTTAGTGTGTGATCCAGAACACACAGTACACAGCCTGCCCCAAAGGGCACTTTGCTCACGTGTTTCTGTGGACATCGTCCAAAAATGGTGAAGGATCTTTTCTGTACCCTAAGAATTTCTGACTGTCATGTAGACATGTTGGAGCACAAAACAGAGAAACCCTCAGTGTCCTAATTTAAACTGGGAAAATAACCCTAAGCAAACAGACCCAGCACTGAGGGGAAGAGTACAAAAGCAGTCTTTGCAAAACCCTTCCGATTTAAGCATCTAAACAAGGAGAGTGAAGTCTGCAGCACCCAACGATTCACACCTGAAGTCCAGGTGAGCAACAGCTGATCACATTTGTCCAAATCATAGGACGGTCCCTAAATTCAGCACATCCTGCAGGTGCTGCTTATTTGCTAGTTCCTGTGGCTGCCGCATTTTCTTACAGTCCACAGCGCTTTGATTCCAGCTCCTGAGACATCCACACTGTATCCATCTCTTTGTGTGCATTAACTGTCAACCCAAGGGAGTTCAGGCACTCCTCTGTGCTTCTCCTTTGCGGCCAGATCATGTTTGGTGAACAGCCTCCCACTGAATCTCAGGAGAGGGAAAACCCACCTGGAGAATGAATCTCAAGACTTCGTTAACGTGCTTTAAGCTAGCTTACCACTTGAAGTCCTTTACTGCCAACCTGTCCCAAAAATGGCATGAAAAACTAATGAGAACATTTTCAGGAAGGAATTTTATGTTATAATTTTGTATTTCAGTACTGTAGTCAATGAACTTCACATCATAAAAAGATTAAAATGATATATTTTTACAGTCCTATATGAAGGTCACCACGTATTCACAGTTTATGTAGTTCTTTACACCTATCTAAAAATAAACTGTATCCTCCAATAATCCCTTGAGGCCCTCAATGCCCCTCCACAACCACATAACTTTTTAAGAGGGAAGTGGGGGACCTCTTAGCTTTCAGGCCCCCCACTACTTCATCACATTTTACTTGAATGCCGATGGACTTTGAAACCCTCTGCTAAAAATCAGGGCTAATGACAAAAGAACAACTTGAGATGTAAAGTTACTCAAGCCTACACAGACAAATCCAAGAGGGAGATCTCAGAAGACGTATTCAGCACAGATACTAAAAGGGTATATATAAAAGGGTATAGTATAGCAGGAAAATAAGTGTTTCTTTCAAATGCTGTTGGTTGCACGTGGACTATGTAAGATCTCAGAGATAAAGCATATTTTTCTTATGCTCGGGGGGGCAGAAGATAGGGGAGAGAAGAAGATAGGGGAAAATTTTTAGTCTTTGCAATACCGTGGTCATGTCATTTTACAGTCGTAGCTTGTATGTGTGGTAGCTGAATCAGTCAAAAAAGTCCCGTCCCCCCCCCTACCCCCCATTTTATTTACTGCAATACACTATTTTTTCAGCTGAAGATGTAGCCCTGTCAAATCTACTGCCTCTTTCTTTCTCACAGAGGGGATATGCTGAGTGTGCAGCATTTCCTATTACCCAAGAGCCAAAAAATGAAATCCCAGCCACAGGAAGAGTTGACCATGACATGCTGCCCCCCTCAATGTGCTAACCATGCAGAGCACTTTCTTTTGCAGAAAGCATCTCCTGACGTTTCTGGGGGGGCTCTCATGCTTCCCTCTTTCCTAGAGAAGGAGTCAGAAGGGAGGATACCCCATGTCCACAGAAAGACCCTTTCCTTCTCCTATTTCATTTCCTCCCCCCCCCCAAGACATACACTGCCATTTCTGCTTCCCTTTTGCCAGGGTAATTCTAGATTTTAGCCGGTTAGCTGAACACAGCGCCATATAGTCAGTAATAGCTTGCATCTTACTGGGAACGTCCATGGATCTGAGCTTTGCTCTCCCAACCTCCCCACCCCGTCCACCTTTGGGCTCTCGTGGGGTCCACACATGCACCAGGAGCTCTTCCAGTCACGTGTAGCACAGAGCTGAATGAAAATCCTCTGGGCTTTCCCAACATGGGAGAAAAGGATAAGGAGGCTACTGATCCTTCCTGGCTGCCAGCTAGCAAAATTAGGTCTGTAACTCAAGAATTAGCTGTCTGTGCTGAACGTCGCTTCGGCTGGGCAACAGTCCATTAATTTTGACCTTAAAAATCTGCTTCGCTTTTTTTAAGTTCCGGAGTGACACTGTGATATTATTCCAAAGATTATCAACATATCTGATTCAGCTGCCAGTTCAGAGTTTATTGGAGGCAATTTCTCCATGCCTCAACAGTGCACACTTGGTTAAGAGCACCTGAAAAGCTCTACAGAAGCAGCTGTTAAAGATGTTCTTCCTTAACATGTGGTTATTTCATTCACACATCAGCCTATCTTTTATATAGATATATCTTTTTAATATATACCTCTATATCTTTTATATATATTTTTTTTTGGGTCACAGATCATGATGTTTATAAAAACATGAGTCCCTGCAGAACTGAAATTACAGAAGAGAAGCAGGGAAAACAATAGAAGAATAATTATGCAAGAAAAGTGGCAGCAGTTCTGCATGAAATCACATCAGAAGCCTGGACTAAATTAGCTTGAAAGTGCCTTGGATAAAATGGCTTGGTGCAGTTTATTGGCCGCTGATTTTGGAGTTCTGCATCTTACAGGGACAGAGCAATCTCACTCCTCGTGCCGAGCTTCAAACCCCACACGTCCCCCACGCAATGTCAGCATGAACTCTCACTAACAGAGCACCACGTTCGCTGTTCCAGGGCTGGTGGCAGCAGCTGATGAAAGCAGAGGTCACCCACATTTTTCATCTGTCCACTTCATAAACAAGCATGACCTGGATCCGATTTTAGTGCAGCTGCATGACCTGTTGGGCCCATTCCTTCCATCTCATTGCATAATTCCCCACATATATATCCCAGGTCTTTTGTGCTCAGTCGCAAAGGACACTCACCGGCCTTCACAGCTTAACACACAACATGGAGAAAATGGCACCCTCTGCTATGAACCTGACTCTTACTCTCCTCATCACTGTGGTGCTCTGCAGCTCCCTTGGTAAGTGTTGCCAATTAAAAAAATAGGATTTTAATTATTTTTTTTTTTAATAACCTTGAACTTACTGAAGTTCTGCACAAAGTCTTCAAACTATTCAGAGTACTATTAAAACACCTGGTGGAAACTGCTCTAGGAAGCAAGTGAAAGGCATCCTGATGCCTCCTTTAAAATTTGCAGAGAAAGTGTGCTGTGTCCCTGCTGGCAGAAATTATGTCCCTTTGATTCCCACTGAAGACTTTTGGTGATGACAGGGAAATTTAGGTACCTGGCCTCCAAGAAAATATGAATCACAGCAGCTCGTATAAGGTCTCTGAGATTTTTTTCACTTGGATACGTACAGTAGGGTTCATCTGCCTAAATTTGGTTAGGCTCCACAAAGGTGCCTAATCTGAGGCAACGTTGATGCCAAAGTGTCAGAAAACAGAAAATAAATATAGGGAAAGAAGTGAACTTGGAAGGTGAAAACACAGGCAATGTAACTCAACATGTTGAGGGCGTGGTGGTGAACTCACAACCTGGTTAATCCCTCTGAGGTTATTAACCAAGAATACAGTTATGTGCAATTAGAGTGAGAGAAACAGCAGAGTGATAAAGAATATGCTGTACACTGATAAGAGTCTAAATTATCTCATCAGTTGAAGAACCTAACAATTTTATAAAAGCGGGTAAAGAATATGGATTTTAATCAATTTGACTCACATTAAATCTCATAAATTAAGAACAGGATGACAACAAAAGAGGAGAAAAACAGGATTTTACTAGAAGGGACAGAACTTAGCAGACATGATTATTATTATTATTTTTTAAATCAACGCTCAGTGAATAAATCAAGACAGTTCATACAAAGACAATATGGAAAGGAGATCAGACTGCATGAGTAGCCCTGGAAAAACCTAGCAAGGTCTTGGAAGAACAGCATGTTATGTGTGAATTCAAAATCAGCCTGTGTAGGCAGCACTATCAGAAGGTGACAAGATTTGCACTTGAAGAAAAGAGATTAAGAGAGCAGAAGCATTTTCAGTTTACTTTCATCTAAATTGCTGAGAATTCCAGAGACAGGAGAAAAAACGTAATTACTGAATATTACAGACAACCTGGGTGACTAATATGCAAACATATTCAGAGAAGGGAGCTGAATAATTTTTGGTATCTAGTTAGGGAACACCATAAGGAAGCAAAGGTGCTTTAACCCCCCCCACCTCAGCGGAGCTGAGAACACACTCTGCAAAAACTTGGTGTGATTTGTAGATCATTGGGATAGAGGGGATTAAAGGGTAGAAGAAGCCGAACCTGAGCAAGTGAAAGGCTCATTCATTGCACTCCGCTTTGTCCTTCCCGCTCCAGGAGCTGGCTCTGCTCACGAGATTGTCCCTAGCTTTCTTCAGACACTTCTTGAAGGCTCTGCTGAACAGCTGTACACTGGACCGATTTCTCAGTATAAAGTCGACGATTTGACTAGAGCTGCTTTGACCGCATTAAAGGAATGTATTGATGCGCTTTCTCCTGAGCACGTAAAGGCCCTCGTCAACCTGCTGGTAATTCACTCCTTTTATCATTATCATAAATGTATGTAACTGTGCAGCCTTGTACCAGATTTTGGACAAAGAGCACCCAAATACGTTAACTTAAGGGTCCCTTGGGCTCAGGTTTAGTTGCAGACCAGCACAAAGCTTCCAAGTGCTTTGAGAGGTTGACAAACAAAAGATGGTCTCTACACCAAATACTATAAATTTTCTTGTTGGCTAGAGTTTATGGAGATGCTAACTCCTGCTGTGGAAGAAGCACCTGCTTCATGCAGGTGTGTTTTTAGGAACAGAGCCAAGAAGAAAGAAAACTTCTAGGTAATACCAAGAAAGACTCTGGCGTATGGGACGTACTTGCTCTTTGTTAGCGTTCACATATGAGCTCACGACCGGTACTGACCTGGTGAGCACCTGCAGGTGAGCGACTAAGCCTTTGTCTTCACGCAACTTCTGCCAGCGGTTACGACTTTAGTATATAGTTCAGGTATCACAGGTAAGTCTGGCTTTTCTCTGCAGTTGTAGATTTTGGCATGCTACATTCACTGCTCTCTGACTTTCTGTTTCAGAAACTTGTTCGGACAGAGGCTTAAATTGGCAAAATATTTGACCCAGCTGCTGACAACACTTCCTGATGACTTCCAGTTTCTCATATCCAAAGTCTCTGGGAGAACAACAGATATAAAAAATGGAGAAAACCAGGATGCTGGAAGCTGTTTTTCTAAACTCTGTGTGCTGAGTATTACACCCTGTCACCTTCCAGTCTATTTTAGATCTTATTTCTTTAGACATAACATCTCAGTTCTAAATAAAATTCAGATCATGTTTTAAAATTATTTCTGTCATGTTTTTATAAATGAAGGTCTTTTTTTCTCCTTCTCACTGTTAGGACAAGATGCTGTTTGTTTTGATAAAGTCTAAACAACAGCATTGTTGTATATAATGACTCACACACAGACACAGCACAAACATGCACAGGGGTCAGCAATTTAACTCTGAATGACCTGAGGGAATAAGGTCCTCAACCAAAGCAACTTTCCAAGTGTTGACCATTTTTCAAAACAGATGCAGTGGTTTTGATCGCAAGGGATCCAACACTCACTGAGCATGAGCTGAACCGTCAGCTCATTCTGGACCACCCTACCGGCCTGCCAAGCATCCCCAAGAGGCACACACAGAGTCACCTGGAGGAGAAGGCATATTTCGGTGTCAGCACTGACTACAGCAAAAAAACTGAAAGCAAGCTGGATGCCCAGTGACTCCCAGAGTACCGCTCCTTGTCTTGCAATGACAGGATCAAGTTCAGTGATAGGAGCGACAAAAACCAGGATTTGCTGCTTTCCAAAATTTGCAGAAGTTTTGCACAGGTGCAGAAGCCACCCTGACAAAGAACAACGTTGTGCACGTTGGAAAATCTTTTTGGTTGAAGGCGGCAAGGGCTGAGTAGTTTGTCACCATGGCCAGAGTGTAGCCTGACATTTCCAAGCCTCATTCAAGTGACTGCAAAGGACAACATGAAGGAAATTCGTGTTAGCAATGGTCTGGATCATTGGTATTACCAAATGATCCCAGCTGAAGGGGATGTACATGACATGCAGAGGGCAGCCAGGCCCATGAGAACTTGCATACTTTACCAAGGGGGTTGCAGGGAGCCAGTCTTACCAAGAAAGGCAATCTGCAAAGTCCTTTTTTGCACCGATTAGCAATTGAAAGTCCAGGATGCTGATGTCCTGCTGAAGGATCACAGCAGGTCTTTCTGAAGACAAATAATGTTATCTGAATCCAGATCTCTGCCAGTTTGGCCCAATAATTTTAACAAAAAACTGCTCTGATTACAGGAACTGCACAAGAGCAGATTAGACAATTGCCAATATACAAGCATCCCATTTAAATATACTGTCCATATGGCCCGTCACTCTTGCTACTAACAGAAGCAACTTAACATCAGACCTATGAGGTCAAGGAGTTCACCAGCTCAAAAAAAGTGAAGGGTATGTCCACGTACTTCTCGTCCTACCAAGGAATCAGTTAAACAATAAAACTGTTTATTAAAAGCAGGATCCAATTCTTTTCGTATGAGCGGAACTGAACACTATTCTGTCTGTCCCAGGAACATGAAAAATGGTTGTTGTTCTTGCTGCTTTCTTGTGAACCAAAATGAAATGGTTCTTCTCTGAAATCAAAAGTAAAACCAATTTACTTCTACTTTCTCCTTCCTTCTCTTCCAGCTGAGGATACTTCTAAAAGAGCTAATTTTGCCACCACGCACAAATGCATTTGAACAAAAAGTGCTTGCCAGCTCTTCTTTCTCTCTTAATCCCAAACCCAGAGATAGTCTGCAATTATCATACAAGCCTGTAGAGTGAGAAGGCAATGTGAAAAGAAATGCAATCCCATAAGAAGGCATGATATGCCTCTCAGGATACCTCACTTTAATTTTTGGATCTGCCACAGAAATCAGTGATGTCACAATTCGTATCTGCCCCCATTCCCCTGAAAGCAAGTCTGATCACTCTTAGTAAAGGTCGTCTCTTAGTAAGTGTGAACACTCACACTCAGCAAGAAAACCAGGACTAGGGGAGGCTTTCTGAGGCAGCTGTTGCCTGAAGGTGGCTGGGCATCCGTCTGCTGGTGAGAGGTGGTCGGGGGATGCCGTTGCATCACTTGTTTTCCTTTTTTTTTCCCCATACTTGTTAAACTGTCTTTATCTTGACCTTCGCATTCTTCTTGCTTTTGCCCTTCCAGTTGTCTCCCCCATCCCGCTGTGGGGGTAAAGGAGGGAGTGAACGGCTGGCCAGAGGCAACCCTCCAGTTTCCAACCTTGTTTAACAAACAATACCAAAATGGCCTTACTCCAGGGTGGATAAAAGTTATGAAGGAGCTGTAACTGCCAGTTGCTGTGCCTGCAGTTGCTGGCAACGCAACCTGAGCTGGGGAGTTGATGATGTTGAATTCTCAGCTTGTGCTTTCTATTTTTGATGCTTTTCCAAGAGGTCTGTCATGATTTTAATGTTAGAGGGAACTGAGGGAGCGAAGCTCTCGTTTCAGTTGCTCGGGCTTCTCTATTTGAGGGACCACAGTGTCTGCAACACCCCTCAGATGCTCCTGATCTCTTCCAGCAGGAGTGTCCATCTGTCTGTTCATGTCTCCACGTTGTCTGGGCAGTCCATAGTGACCAGGCTTTTCACCGGAGGCAGATGAAACGAGTTTTCCAAAGTCACCCTGGGAGGGCTGGGACAGCGATGAGACGTTTGATTCTTCTGATTGTATCAGTAGTGTGTAAGCATTCACACCAGCAGTGTAAGTGTCCCCAGGGTTTCACGCCACAGGGTTTTGTGCCTCTAAGGGCCCCAGGGATTACCCGGCACTTTGTTTAGTGCCCACTAAGGTTTTTGGTCCCTGACTTTTATGGTTTGGGACCCTTATGGGTTCTCTCTCTCATTGCTGTTGGTTCATTGCTGTCTTAACTCTGCATGGGACAGGTCAGGGTCTCCATTCAGCTTACAAACCCCTGCTGTGCTGGCTATCCCTGGCCCCTGCAGATATCCTCCATCCCAGCCCACAGGTAGGGAATCCCTTTGTCCAGGGCCAGGGCTCAGGACACTGCTTCTCCAGCACAGACCTTCCTCAACCTCAGAGCCAGGGCATTGCCTGCACCCCTGACCCTGCTGCTGTCCCACCCCTCACCCCTGAGCACCCCAGGACCCTCTTGCAGCGCCTGGCAGCGATGAGCACGGAGCTGCATGAGTAGCACTGATGCTGCTGAGGTCCCACAGCCAGCTCGGGTGTGCACAGAGCAGCCCCCTTGCTTGCGTGAAGCCCCGGGTATGTGTGAGGTGCTCGTGAGAGGTGGCTGGAAGGGCACTGGCTGCTCGTGTGAAGGCTGGACAAGGCGCTGGGTGCACACAGGGTGCAGCAGGGGGAAGAGGAAGGGTCTTTGTACAAGGGGCTGGGTCTTCCCCCTCCCAAATGGACCATGGGGACACTGGTGGCCAAGGGAACCAGGCATCTAGGCAACCCCTCTTCATCCCTACGCACCCCCACTGCCTCCCCCCAGGAACACAGGCGTCTGTCCCTGTTGTGTCCCATCCCCACCCCAGGCACAGGCAGGGGACGCAAGGCACAGCTCACACATACTCATTTATTGTCCCCAACTGTGACAAAGGGGCTGTGCCCAGTGTGGTCCCAGGCATGAGAGGATGTCACTAAGGTGGGGGTGTGACATGGTGTGTCACTGGGGCTGCAGGACAAGACGGGGTGTCAGCACACATTGAGGGTATCACCGGGGTTGGGGGGACAATGTGGGGTGTTACCAGGGCTGGGGGTGGGTGACATGGGGTGACCCTGTGTGGGGGCATAGGACATTCTTGTGTGTTGTCGTGCAGGGGAGGACACATGGGATGGCCCCATGTATGCGTGGGGATTCACAGGGTACAGTACAGGCCCGTCCCCAGATATCTAACAGGACCTAAGACATGTCTCCCTCTCAGAGATGTCCCCACTTGGCAGTGCCCCATGGTGACACAGATGTCCCATGTCCCTCTGTCCCTCCGCTATGTGATGCCACGTCCTGTACCTTTACCCATGCCCCTGTGTGCCCCCATGTCCTACCCCCGCTCGCAGATGAGCTCGACGACACTGTGCTCCATGGGGACGGGGTCAAGGCAGCGGTGGGCAGCGCTGGCAGCCACCTCGTCCAGCAGCCCCTGGACCACCCGCTCATCGGCGGCGAAGCGCCAGAGGTAGAGCTGCAGGTAATGGCCATCCACCTGCACCTGCTGCAGCCCAAAGCGCCCCAGCGTCCGCAGCCGCACACACTCCAGCAGCGTCTTTAGGCTGATCTTGATGATCCCCGTCAGCACCGACACCTGGGACGTGGAGGCAGCAGGGACATGTGGCACAGAGGGGCCAGAAGATCCCTCAAGTCATATCTGCATGGGCAGATGGGGACACTGGGGGCAGCCCTCTCCAGGCCATCAGCTCCTAGGATACCCTCATCCTGGTCACCAGTCCCCAGGGATCTCGAGTCCTGACTCATGGGATGTGGAGACACTGGGGACGTGTCATTGGGGAATGGGGGCTCCTTGGGCCTGGATTCTTCAAGTGCAGGGAGGTCCCAAGTCCCATCAGCAATGGGCATATGGGTGACAGGAGGAAGACCCCTGTCCTGGCTGCCACCCCCAAGCCTCAACACATGGGACAGTGGGACATAGGACACCCGTGGCCTGGCTGTTGGGAGCACAGGGAGGCCCCCAGTCAAGTCGGAGTAGGGACAGGAGGACACACTTGCCCTCATCATCAGCCACAGGGACCCCCTGTTTCCCAATACCTAGGACAGGGGAGCATCGGGGGACAGTGGGAACATCCTTGTCCTGCTCATGGCTCCTGTGGACCCCCTGGGCCCCAACACCTGGGTCATAGGGAAACCAGGGACATGTGACAGCCAGGAAGGTGAGCAGTTTAGGGCCCTTGGGGACATGGGGATGTTCCCATGGCCTCACCTTGTTGAACTCGACAGGGCTGAAGATGTCAATGCGTTCAGAGAAGAGCTTCTGGATGTTGCTGAGCAGGTGGGTGTCCATGGGGGCACTGGGGATGGTGACACCAGAACAGTTAGGGACACAGGGCCAGTCACACATTTGAGAAAGCCAGGGGATGTGGGGGCAGGGACACAGGGACAGTCAGGAGACACAGGGATGGGGACACTGAGATGGTCAGAGGATGCAGGGACAGTCAGGAGATATTGGGATGGTTTGGGGACACAAAGACAGGGGAACATGAGGATGGGCAGTGGATGTGGGGACAGTCAGGGAACGTGGAGGTGATCGAGGACACAGACAGACGAGACAACCGCGGGATGCAAGGCACCTGGGGATCATCAGGGGATACTGGGACAGTTCAGGGGGAACATGGGGATGGTTGGGACATACGGGGATCAGAAATTATTGGGACAGTTTGAGGACTTGAAGAGGGTCACGGGGAAGATGTAGCAGGTACCGCAGGGGTGACAGAGAGCACAGAGGTGACATGGCAGCACTGGGGTGATCAGGGAAGGCCCAGGGGGTGGCTGAGAGGTGCCCGGGTGACAAGGCTGACCTGGGGGTGTAGCTGGGGGCGTAGCGCCCAGGTGCCCGTGAGCTGCTGTAGACGGAGAAGGCGCGCCGGCTCGAATCGCTGCTCTGTGCCCGCCGCACCCCCTCCTCGAAGAGCTGCCCTACCTGCAGCACCGCAGCCTCTCAATGCTGATATCCCAGAATCCACCCGAAATACCCTCTGGGACTGCGTCCCCTCCATCTGCCTCCCCCAGGACCCCTCAAATCCTCTGTGACCCTCCCAAACCATTCTGGGACCCCCAAAGATCCTGATGGGCCATATGGGGACCTCAGCCATCCCCCTCTTGACCCTTCAGGGACTTCAGCTCTCCCCTGGCAAGACCCTCTGGGACTCCCAATTCTCCCAGAAACCCTCTGGGAACCACCACAGAACTTCAGGGACGCCTGCAGAGGCCCTCTGAGGACTTCCTAAAGTCCTCGAGGACCTTATGGGGACCTCAGGGCCTCTCCAGGGACCCTCTGGGACATGTGGGGCCCCCGGGGGACTTCAGACCTGCCCCCAGCTCCTCTGGGCTCCTGGTGCTGCCCCAACCTGGACATCGATGGCGGTGATGTCCTCAACCACGCGCTTCATGACGGCACGAACGTTGCGGGGCTCGACGGTGCCCAACCAGTCTCGTGTCTCCACGCTCTTCCTAAGCATCTGTGCCACCGCGGCGCCCTGGACCTGCACGTAGTGGTCGAGCAGCCGCTGCGCCGCTCCCCGTGCCTCTGCGCACAGTGCCGGTCCCGGTGTCACTGCTGGGCCTGTGTCCTGGGGGGTGCAAGGGACATGGAAACGTGTGGAAATAGTAGGAACACCACCCGACACCTCCGCGCAGTGTTGTCCCCACCATCAACCCTGTGGCCTGGGGATACAAGAGACATGGGACATATGGGGATGCCCCCCATACCTCTATCATCTGATGTCCTGGGGGCACAGGGACATCAGGGGACACACAGGATGCTCTTCAGGCCACCCCACCTGCAGTAGCATCACTGCCATCCTCATATCTGTGGGGCATCTGGGGTGACTTGGGGACATAGAGAAGCCCCTTGGAGACATTTGGGAGACACTGGAACAGGTAAGGAACCTTCTGCCTCCACATGCACTGCCATCCCCAAGGTCATATCCTGGATGGACATGGGGCAACAGCAGGGCACAGGGAGGGACTTGGGGACATTTTGGGGTCCCTCAGGGACATCTGGGGGCCCACAAAGACAAAAGGAAGATCCCATACCTCCACACACACCACAGTACCCACCACTGTGTCCTGAATAGGTGCTGGGACACAGAGGGATGCAGAGCCATTTTGTGACATCTTGGGGACATTCAGGGTCCCCTTAGGGCCATTTTGGGGCCAATTGGGGCAGTTTGGGGTGCTCACCTGAGGGGGAAACTGTTCATCGGTGAGAGTGAGAATGTAGCTGATGGTGGTGGCCTCATAGTCAAGGCAGAGGCGGGCAAGGAGCAGCAGCAGGGCTGGTGGTGCTGCGGGAGCCCCCCGCTCAGCTGGGCCATCAGCAAAGCCGCGGGCGGTGCGGCAGAGCCAGCGCACAAAGGCCACAACTAGCCCTTCGCGCACTGCCTCCACACAGAACTCACCCTGTGATCAAAAATGGGGGGTTACACCCCAAAAATACCACCCTGGGGCCCTGAAAACCCACAAACTACCCTGTACAAGCTCCAAACTGCCCCAGTGACCCTCAAACTGCCCCATGCTACCTCCAGATTGCCCATGACCCCCCCCAGTCTGCCTTGTGTAAGCCCAGACCTGCCCTGTGCAACACCCAAACTTCACTGTGCCAAACCCAGATTGCTCCAGTGACCTACCAAATGCCCCACGCAACTCCCCAAACTGCCCCACGCTGCCCCATGGCGCACCTTGAAGTAGGGCAGGCTGGCGAAGGCGACATCCCTGGCGGTGAAGAGCTGCACGTAGGCCAGGACAGCCTTGAGCTGGCCAAGGATGGAGGAGGCGAGCGTGGCCAGGAGGTCAGGCAGGCCGGGACCCTCCTTGCCGGGGGGTCGGGGAGCAGCCAGTGCCTGGCGCACATCACCCAGGCACCCCAGGAAGAAGGTCTGCAGTGCCCGCAGGTAGCGATCCACCCGCTCGCGTGCCGCCCGGGCCACTAGTGCAGCGCCCGCCTCGGCCCCAGCTGCAGGCAGCAGCTCGAGGAGGGCACGGAGGCGGCGGTGGAAGCGGTCAAGCGCCCGCACCAGCAGCGAAGTGTCACCCAGGCCCCGCTCCAGCGCCAGGCGTCGCTCCAGCAGCTCAAAGTAGCGGGTGGTGAGGGTGGCGGCGAAGGCTTCCAGACGGCCATCCCCAGCCCCTGGTCGCCCCTCAAAGAGGCTGCGGTATGAGGCCGCGAGGAGGCACAGGTTGCCTACAAAGGCAGAGCTGCCACGGTCGACGAAGTCGAGGATGTCAGAGGCGGGGGGCGGCGTGGTGGCAGTGCCAGAGGGGTCGACTGGGGGCAGCTCAGCCTCCAGCGCCGCCAGCTCAGCCTCGAGGCGGGCACTGGCATGGCTCAGGAACTCCTCGCACAGCTCCTCAGGTGGCTCTTCCAGCTGCAAGAGCATCTCCACGCACTCGGTGAGCTCCTTGGGGTCCAAGGTGTCATCCCTGAGGGGGTGGGGGAAATGAGGGGGTTACTTGGGGATGGTGGAAGGTTCCGGGGTTAACAGTGGCAGAGCAAAAAAATGGAATAAGCAATAAAATCATTAGTAGGCTTCAGAGTAAACAGTAATTATTCAAAAAACAAAGGGGAAAAAAAAACTTAATAGCATCACCATGTTCCAAAGTTAATAGTGGTTACAGTAATAAAAAACTCACTAAAGATCATCAGCAGGTTCCAGCATTTACAATAATAATGAAAAATCACTAAAACTCCTCAGCAGGTTCCAGAATTATCCCTTTACCATAAACACATGAGAAAGAAAACAGCTAACGTAACCTTTTAAAAGCTCTCAGTAGTGGTCTCAATTATCCCCCTTCCTCTATGAATGCTCTGCACAAGGCATGGTTCCTGGGGTTGTTATTGATATACTCCAGGGTAAATGCCCCCCTCCCTAGGATGTCTCTTGGGGACTATAATCATTGGGCTCCAGATCTGACAGCCCCAACCCCTTGAAAAACTGTCTCCTGCAGCTGT
Organism: Elanus axillaris; assembly: GCA_026212715.1. Classification (NCBI taxonomy): domain Eukaryota; kingdom Metazoa; phylum Chordata; class Aves; order Accipitriformes; family Accipitridae; genus Elanus; species Elanus axillaris. The sequence goes on along the minus strand of JANZLQ010000022.1, from coordinate 29,793,206 downwards.
TATCAGTAGTTTTCAGAGTTAACATACCACCACCACCACCATCACCCCTCCAAGAAAGCTGTTTACTGGAATGGCTATCATTAGTCTCCAGAGTGAACCCCTCACAAAGGCTGTTTCCCAGAGCATCACCAGGCTCCAGAGCAAACATCCCCCAAAACCCCATTTCCCAGAGCTGCCATCAACAGGCTCCAGAGTGGACGTACCGGAGGCGCGCGCGGAGGCGTTGGGCCAGCTCGGCCATGATGGCGTGGCTCTCATCCTCGATGGCGCGGAAGGAGGGCAGGTGGCGGTAGTGGCGGAGCACAGCACGGGCACGGGCATGGCAGCGCAAAGCCCGTGCAGGCTCTGCCCCCGGTGCAGCCCACCGCCGCAGCCGCCCTGGCACCTCCACCAGGGACTGCAGCTTCCGCAGCAGCGTCTGCACCCCTGTAGGGGGCCGGGGGGGTCAGGGGTAGAGTTAGGCATAGGAGCAAGAAAGGGCTGCAGCCAACCATTGGGGCAGGGTTAGCAAATGTGGGCAGGGCCAGGGGCTGGAGCTGCCCCCCCCAGGGTCCACCCATCCCCCAGATCTGCCCTCAGCCCCCTCTCCCCCAAGTTCTCTGCTGCCAAAATCCTGGATCTGCCCCCACAGGGTCTCCCCACACTCTGTGATCTGCCCCCCCTTGGGGTCTCCCCAGGCCCCCAGATAGGCACCTCAGCCCTCTCCTCCATTATGTGCCCTCCAACCCCCCAGTTCTGCCCCATAACCCCCAGATCTGTCCCCCGAGGTCCCCCCAGTACCCTTCAATCTACCCCCACCTACAAGATCTGACCCCTAGGGTCCCCTCACCCCCCAGAGCTGCCCCCTGGGGTCCCCCCTCTCTCCGTACCGGCAAGCTGGGCACCACGGCGGTGCCGGTCCTGCAGCGCTGCGCTGACACGGGCACTGGAGGTGCTGATGGCAGCCATGTTGGCAGCCAAATCGTCCATCTCTGCCTCCATGCGTCGGAAGTCGACCTTCATCTTTCGGATGGTGTCTAGGGAGAAGGAACCAGACACCTGAGTCCCTTGGCTGCCTGGGGTCCCCCCAGTCCCTTCTGGACGCCTGGGTCTCCCCTGTTGGGTGCTCACCAGTGGCGGAAATGAACTTGTTGTAGTTCTCGTAGAGCAGCGTCTGCATGTCACTGTCGAGGGAGCGGATCTCCCGCCCCAGCGCAGCCTCACGGGCCAACAACTGCCCCAGGGGGCACTCGCTGCGCACCTGGAGGGGGGCAACACTGCACAACTGCCCCCCAACCCCACTTTCCCACGGTGGGGCCCCACTACCCCATGCAGCCTCCAATTGTCCCCTTGGGGTCCTCAACTGGCTCCCTGGGGCCCTGACTGCCCTCTGCAGCCCTTCTGGGATCCTGAGCTGCTCCCCTGAACCTGTAACTGGCCCCCTCAGACCCCTAACTACCACCTGGGGAGCCCCAACTTCCCCCCCCCAGGCCCCTAAACGCACCCCCTCCCCCAGGTCCCTCCTGGGATCTGGAAATGTCCTCCAGGAGCCTCCTTCTGCCCTCCGGGAATCCTCACCTGTCCCCCAGGAGCCCTAACTGCCCGCCCCCCGAGGAGTGTCAACTGCCACCGCCTCCTTCAACTGCTCCAGAGGGGCTCAATATTGTCCCCATAGAGAAACACACAGTATCCTTTAGAGTGCCTATGGAAGAAATCTACAGGGTCCCTGCAGAGTCACTTTGTGGGGCCCTTAGGGTCCTGGGGTGGTCTAGGGGTCCTTCGGGGCCCTGTACTGTCGCTCCGGCCGGGTCCACGGGGCGCGCCCAAGGACCTCTTCAAGGGGCGACAGGGACCTTCTCACGGGGTCCCACAGGGCGTTCATCGCCCCTTTCAGGGGCCCCTGCAGGGTCCCTAGGGCCGAACCCGGGGGTCCCCGCAGCTCGCTCTCGGGGGTGGGGGTGTCTGCGGGTGGGATCTCCATCACGACCTGGGGGGCTCCCGGGGGGGGGTGGTGTCGCTGTGGGGTCAAAGGTCACCTTCGTAAGGAAAACTTCCGGGTCGAAGTGGGGCCCGTTGATGTCGGTGGGGTCCGGGGCTGCCTCCACCGCCTCCGCCGCGGACGGGCCATAGTACCGCTGGAGCGGCCCGTGGGGACGCCGCCACCCGCTGCCGCTGCCGCTGCCAGCCTCAGGACTACCCCCGACCCCGGTCCCCGCCGCCTCCACCTCCGCCATCGCGCCGGCACTTCCGGCCGCGCCCCTCACTTCCGCTCCTTCCCCTGAACGTCACTTCCGCCGGAGCGTCCCCCGTCACCGCGGCAACCGCCTACCGCCCCCTGTCATGGCGGTCACACTCCGGCGCTGCCCCGGGACCTTCGCTAAGGACACCTCTTCTGGAGAACAAGGCACCACGGTCACCCTTTTTTTCTTCTCGCTTTTCCCCTTCCTGGTGACACTGATCAAGCCCCAGGTACCTGCAGCCTCCCTGCGACCTGCAATCCCACTGTCCAGACAATTAGAGATGTTCTACTAATTCCAGTAAACAATTATGAGCATATGGATTCAGAAAGTGATTACTTTCGGTACTTCATCTTGTCCCATTATTACCAAAGAATCTTTTTCATGTTTGCTGCTGTGATCCCAGCTGCATGTTACACACGTTAGCTAGTGTGTTAATTGTGGCGTTAGCATTCAAGAAAAGCACACATCTGTAAGTACCGAGTCACTCTAACAATGTGGAGATGCACCTTTAGATGGCACTGCAAAACCACACTTAAAATAACAGTTCACAGACGAGTTCTAGTTCTTGGTTTGTTACAACTTCAGTAAAAACACCCCCAAATATTTTGTGTAGGTTCACCTTGAGCTGGGGTGTGTGTGGGAGGAAGATCTGCTCTCTCTTAATTTTTATGCCTCAGAAAAAACATTGTAATGTTAGGACTATGGGCAAGCACTGAAATGAAAATAAATGAGTTACTCAAATAATTAGACGTTTAGGAAATATTGCAGGGCTGGGTGGCAGGCCATCTTCCAAAGAGTATGTCCCAATGCTAATCCTGTTACATACTTGATCCCGCACCCTATTGCTGTGCTGCTTTCAATGACTGTGTTGCTATTGTGATTAACCCACATTCTGAATTTTTTCTTCTCTCAGATTTTGCACTTCCTCAGCACATTTGCTGCCATGCAAGATTCTTTTGCAATATGCCTACAGGTTACACATCCTAACTCAGTTTTTCCAAGAACTTCCTCATGTTGCAGCTCTAAGCGTCAGAGGCGTGAGCACAGTTATGTGGTGATATAACCGGTTCCTGAAATGAGACTCCATACACAGATAAATCCTCCTGATGGAATTCACTGCCTGGCAATGCTTACGCCACTTCCTTTGCACACTGAAGCTTTTGCTCCAGCCAAGTGCCGATGCCTGGTGGTGGCAAACTCTGCACCAGCCAGGAGAAGCAAGCAGCAGGAGCCCAAGGCAAGAGCCTGGAGAAATGCTGGGAGCAGCAGAAGAGCACACGGTGCCTACAGGGTCCTATAAATGCTGCCTCGAAGTGTGCAGCTGTGCTGGGGTGGGAACCAGAGGGAGCACAACTCACCTGAGGTTCAAGAACATTTAACTTCAATTTTTCAGTTTAAAACTCCTGAGGTTAATTAAATATGTATTTTTCTAAGTCCTTTTTTTGAGTTCTAGAGGAATTCAAAGGATCAGAGACAAAGCATTAAAAATAGGAAAAGGTTTCCTTTGCAAAGAAAGGCCAAAGGCAAGTCAAACCTGGACTAAGACTTGGACCATTTAGTACCTAGACCAACACAGAAAGATATTAAAGACAGTTCCACCCTGCAGCTCAACTTCTGAAGTATTGCTTGTTCAGAGAGAATACTGGAAATACAAGTCACCTGAAATGGCACAGGCAGATGTTGCAGAGCAATGAATGACCTGCTCCTTCCCAGCTGGGGCAGCTCTGCTCAAATCTCCCTATTTCACTTCATGGAAGATGCGCTGTTTCTCAGGATAACGTTGAAATTGGTCTTTGAGGCAGCAGGTTGTCTACAGTTCAAGTAGAACAACCGAGTGATTTGATCTTGTATTTAGCCTTGCTAACACTTAGAGCACAAGGAAAAAAAAAACATTTGAGCAAAAAGTTCTAAAACCAGAGCTTTATTTACAGCAGTAAAAGCAAACCCAAACCACCACCATTATGAGGACCAGGCTGTTCCAGTGGCCTTTCACCAGAAGTCATCTGCTTCAGAAAATCAAAACAAAGTCTGTCAATTCACCCATCATTCTTCCAAATGGAAAGTGTTCAGAGCTGCCACATCTTACCAGAGAAGCAGTAAGAAGCAAAGAAAGTCATTGCTGCCTCCTTTCTACTTGCCTTCCCTGCACATTTTTTCCCAAATGTAGAAAAGACACCTAATCCAGTTAGGGTAGTATTTTGCTAGCAGTTTGGTACAGCTGGAACAAAGGGCAACACAGTCCATTTACAGATCTGGACCCAGGTTAGTCCAAGGACAAACGAATTTCTAATGGGTGCAAGGAGAAGCCAAAGGAAACATCCAGCCGTTGATGAATATAGGCTTGCTGGAGAGGAGAAAGACTGTAAAAATCAGAGGAGGATTGCTTGAGTCCTGCAGAGGCGGTTGTTACAGGAAGATAAGAGAAGCAAGTAAGCAAAGACTTCCAACAAGGAAAACCAGAACACATGAGCAGCTGGTACAGAAATCAGACAGATGAAACACAGTAGTTATGCTCAGCTGCTTTGGAAAGTGAAAGGTTTATATAACAGGCAGTGGACATTTGTCTGAAAAGAAAAAGAGTGGTTTAGATTTTTTCCTTTCTCCTAACAGGCACACTATTTAACAGATCTCTTACTTCCATCATAGGCAGACTTAAATAATTCAGCTATGGAAGAATACAGCTGGGGTCGTGATGCGAGTGAGCAGCCCAACTATCAGCCCAATGACAGGCAAAGAGGGTGAAGGGAAGATGGAGTTCCCAGCTACTGCACTCCCAGAGCTGTGTGCACCGCCTCGGGAGAGGAAATCTGGCATGCATTGCATGTTCATTGGGAACAACTGCTTTGTGAACAATACTGGTAGGGATGTGCCTTGCCACACATCTCACAGGAGCTTGCAGGCAGGGATCCTGAAAGCACTATGAAAGGCAAAGCAAGAGTTTCTTAGGTTACCTTCTACATGAATAAATAAACAAATCAACCCTCCGATCAAATCCGTCCTTGACCTCCCACCACCACCCCAACAGCACTGTTTAGGAGTCTCACTTGACTTCAACCTCTGCTTTTATTTGCACATCTTCCCAAAGTGCTCTAGTTCCAGGGTACCATAATAACGGAAATTAACCGGACCTTTTGCTATCAGATTTTCTTCACACTGATTTAATAGTCTAAGGGATTGCATTTGCAAGTGTGTGGGAAGGTACTGGGAGATACTACACGTGTGTAAATCAAGGTGGTTTATGGACTGTGGCCCCCATTTCTTGCAGGGTTCATTGCAGCTTCACCCGGACGGATGATAAAGATGAGCAAGCTAGCATTTCAACGAAGTCTTACTCCTCTGCAACTCTTCACTGCAACAATTGGAGAGTATCAGGGTTCAGATCTACTGCTAATTTCATTTCAAGGCAGTACAGATTTCATTTCAACACAGGGGCACCAAGGATATTAACAGGTCTCCAAGTCAAGGGGAAGCTGAGACCAGGTATCAGCTGAGGTGCCACACTGGAATGTAAGTCACACATTCATACTTCCAAATCTCATAAATCAGCATCCTAAACTCTACAGCTTCCAAAGCCTGGCTGGTTTATTAAACTTCTGAGTATTGACAAGTGTCCGGATTTGTCAGCCACATCTCCTCACAAGCCTAGTACCAAATATCAATAAGGGAGGTAACAGAAAGGCAGCGTGTCAAAACAGGCTGCAAGACATGGACAACAAGGCAAGAGATGAAGGCATAAGCATTTGACAACACCAAAATCATGTTATACATGAAAATCCATTTAGAATCAAACATACTCATTTTATAAAGAGATGTCTGAGACCAGCCAGAACAATGACAAGAAGCTGGTGGAAAGAAAAGTTATTTGGAAGGTCTGTCTGGAACATCTCAAAAGACTCCACCACAGGGCAGACTGAGGAAGATGTTGAACAAGTCTGTCAATCGTTGTGTTTTTGTTCTGTACAACTTGCAGAGCAACAAGCTCAAGTCCCTGCTTTGGACACAAGATAGTAGAGGATGAAGAAAACAACAATCAGTCCTGCTGAAACAGAACAGAGCAACTTGCGATTATCCCTCCCGGACCGTGTCATGGTGGAGAAACGCTTCACGCTGCCGGTTAGCAGGCCAGTCACACTCATAAAATCTGAATCCTGAATGAGAAAGAAAATTAAGATGGAGGCATTATAAACAGATGAAGATTACACTGAAGAATCTCCCACTTTCTGGCTAAAAAACATTTGCAGAGGGAGCTGCACAGTAGCTGCCAAGCTCTCTGCACCCATTGTGTCTCTCTCAGGTCCTTCCCCTCCTGTGCTCAGGCTTCAGAAGAAGCACCATTCCCACCACGCTCAAAACAGGGAAACGAAAAGACAGAGGAAGGTTTGTTCCAAACATAAAACAAACTAACTCCCCTTTTTTAAAACAGGGTCAAACTACCTGCTGCTGGACTGTCCAGTTGTACTCATGCAGCTTATTCTGCCTGGAACAGCTTGTTAACAGCAACTCTACAAGTGAGCACTTCATCCAAAGGAAATATCCCTACATGAAGCTAGTGCCATTAATGTACACCAGGGCTAACTCACAGGCATAGAAAAAGGTGCAATTTCTTGCTGTTAGTTCTACTTTTTCTTCAGCATGGGACGGCATGCATATGCAACTCTGCCAGAAGGTGGCAAACAATTCTCAAATTAATGCAGTTCAGGCACTTTCATTTTGGCTTCTAGTCTGTCTTCCTTATCCACAAACTACTCGGAGCTTCTGTTCATGTTGCTCCTGAAATGCTTCAAAACCTTCTCTGTAACAGAAGCACAGTTTCATGCTGATCGAGGGCTTTTCCTTTAAAGTCTTTTGCCATTACACTTTTTATTCTGCTTCTCCATTTTCCTAATTTTCAGGTTGAGCAAATATCCATTTCAGACACTCCAACACTGTCAGCATACACCATTATTAAGCTTCCAAGCTGAGCTCACACCTTTGACTCAACTGGTTCAACACTACAATTATCTTTTCTCTCACTTCCACGCACCAGTTCTCCACATCTAGCACATGCAGAAAAGGCTCTCCAAGCACCAGTGTTATGCTGCTAATCTCCTCCTCCAATCTCTGGGCTGGATTCCCTTCCTCACAATTCAGTTAACAGATTACCTTTCTCCTAAAAAGCCTCAGAAGATAACCCCTCTCCTACAGGACTGTGCTATTCTGGCCTTTCCCCAGTGCACTGGGGATTTTCCATCAGCAACCAAAGCTTAAGAGGCAGATTACTCTGGAAAGCCATTTTGGTTTTATCGGGTGTTGTGTGTTAGAAAGACAACAGAACAGGGCACTGAACAACCTGAGTGGACCCAGAGCATCAGCTTTGCTCCTTCCAAACATGTCAGTGAACTACAAAGTCCTGACAGGTAGTCTGTGTTTCAGGTGTTACAGTAAGTAACCCTGACAGATTTATACAGCCACACCAAAAATTGCAGGAGCAGCTGAAGACCCATCTCCCAGCATTAGCCACAGGAGGCAGCTCTTTAATCCTAGTAAGGAGGTAATCTCCATCTGTATTTCTGAAGTGTGCTGTCCTACATCAGTCTTTTGTGATGCTAGATACCAACTGTGTCACCCATTCGGACAAAGTGATACTAGCAGCTGCTCAATACCTGATGTTTCTATATCAAGAAGTCCACTGGAAACGGGTTTAGCTACATTTCTTCGTTTGCTAAACTGACCACTGGGATCTGATTTTGTCTGCTAACTTTGAACTGCTATTAAACTTTCACAGTTAAGGTAACTGCTGAGAGCCAGCACAAAAAAGTCATGCTTTTTACATTTCATTGGTTCCTTACCATGCCATCCAGGTAATGGTTTTGTTCGTCAGCATCTTTGTCAATATCCAGAGCCAGCTACAGAGGATAAGGGAGGAAACGGGGATTAATGAACTTTTAATGTAGAGAGAACCTCTCATACATCTAGTACTGCTAAAATTTGAAATGCACATTGGAAAAGCAAGCCACTGCTTCCCCATCTCCTACACAGACAGATAGAGACTTGTTCGGCAGAGGAGCACGATTCTCATTTCAGTTTCAGGTTGCTAAACTTCTTCAGCTCTGCAGCACTGAAAATAAAGTTTGACTGCCTGAAACTGTCATATATAAGACAGGAGCATTTAAACACTGGGACACAACAGCAGGAATTCCAAGTCTTCCCTTCTACAAGGTGAGTCACTGATTTCTATTAAGCTCTAAATCAAGGTATTTGGTGCTAGTAGGAACAAACTAGCTTTAAGAACACCACTTACATAAGACACATGTATTTTTCAAAACTAATTTACCTGCCTTTGTATTGTGACTTTTTTTCCCAAGAAGGTGAGCTTAGCAATACCCCTCTGTGCAGCTTTTATGTTTCTCTCTGTGCCTAAAACTCCTTCCCTGAGTGCCACGAAAACCACATCATTCCCATTAGATGATGTCGCTACACCTCAAAAGGAAAGTGGAAATTCATAAAGCCGTCCCTGGCATTTCACAAGTGAAAGCTAACCGTTATATCACCAATAACTAAGAGTCATTAATACATAGGAAGCACTCTGTATTGACCACAGCCTTGTATCTGCAAGACCCTGCATGAACAACCCAGATCATCCATGCCCCATCCTTCCTTCACCGCAGCACCTGGCGCAAACTCAGCAACTCACCGACTTCAGCCTGGTGACCTTGTTGGCTAGGCTGTCTGCCATACGCTTGTTCTCTACGTCCAGCATATCCTCCACGGCACTTGGACTCTGACCTGGGGGGAAAAAAGAAAAGAATGAGTTTTATCTGGCCTGATACATGTACTGGTGGTTTTGCTCACCCAACGTGGCGGGCGAGGCAGAGCAAGCTTCTCGCCGGACCAGTCTCTGGCTTGCCACGAAGGCCGTTACAGCTGTCTCCTCGCACCTATGGCCTCATAGGGTCTGCACCACGAAACTCTCCCAAACTCCTCTTGACAAAAACACACCAAAGTTTCCCCAAACGGACTGGGTTAGAGACCCCAACATGTGCCCCGAGCCACCACCACCGCCCAGCTCCAGCGCGAAGCAGCACAGGGGCTCTGTGCCCCCGCGACACCTCCAGCGCTGCCCCAGGACGGGATTTGGGTGAAACCGGGCAAATCCGGGGCACCTCGCCCGCTCTGTCATTTCGGGGCTCTCCTGGCTTTGCCTCCCCCGGAGGCGCTGGGCACACGGGCCGCCCCCCCTCCCCGGGCCCGCCGGGGCCTTGCCGCGCCGCCTACCCGGGCTCTTGAGGTTGTAGCGGGCCTCCATGGCAGCCGGCACCACTCGCAGCCTCTCCGGTAGCGGGGACCGGGGCAGGGGTCGGGGGAGGAGAAAGGCCGGGCCCGGCCCAGCCCGCCTCGCCTCGGGAAACTCCCCCGACGTGGCAGCGGCGGCCCCGCCGTGACCGCGGAGGGAGGCACCTGCCGCGCCGTCCCCGCCCCGCGTCCTCGCCCCGCGGGGCGGCCCACGGCAAGGCCCGCCCAGGCCGGCCGCAGAGCGGGCCAGGGCGGTCGGCGAAGCTTCCCCCTCACGGCAGGGTGGCACAAAAGCCCGCCCTTCCCTGTCGCAGCGTGGAAGCAGCTGCCGGTTTCCAGCAGCGGTGGCTGACCCTCGGGCCCCGCAGCGGAACCGCAGGCGCAGCCGGGGCGGGAGGGGGTGCCGCCATCACCAGGCCGCCGTTCCGCCGCGGTGGCCGCGACAGTGAAAATGGCCCCTGCCTCCCCGCCTCGTCCCTGCCTTCGGCCGCTGAGGTCGCGGGGTGGGGTGGGG
>JANZLQ010000022.1:29759991-29783101 GCA_026212715.1 Elanus axillaris | reverse complement strand
CCTCGGCCCCAGTCCGCCATGGCGGCCACCGGCCCCGCCTCGCCGGGCGGAGCCGCGCCGGCCCCCGCCTCCACAAAATGTCGGCCACCCTCCTCCCCGCTCCCCCCGCGGCGGGGTCCGCGGGCCCTGGCGGGGGGGTGGTGGAAGTGGTGGGGGCGGCTGCCGCCACCGCTCGCCCGGGTGGTACCGGGACCCCTCAGGCCTATCGGGCCGGGCCCGTCCCCGCTGCCCGGCTCGTCCCCGCTGCTGCCCCCCGGGCAGCCCCGGGCGCCCGGCGGCGGAGCGCGGTCGGGGGAGGGCCGGGGCCAGGAAATGAGGCAGGAAGCCGGGGCGGCCGAGAGGAAGGTAACGGCGCTTCCCTCCCCGCCCCAGCTCGCCGGCGGCCCCTCTCCCCCGCCGGCAGCCGGGCCTGGCTGCTTCCCCCGACCCGCGCCGGCCCCGACCCGCCGGGCTGAGGCTCCCGCCGCGGCGGGGCTGGAGGGGGCGGCGGCCGGAGGCCCGGAGTGCCCCTACCCAGGCGGGCCGGGGTCGGGTCCGGACCCGGACCCGACCTCAGCCCCGCGGCCCCGGCCCGCTTCGGCCGTCTCCGAGGGATTACGTGCCGCAGGTACCGCCAGCACTTTGCCCGGCTTTGTGGGGGCCAAAAAAAGGGGCTTGGAGGGGTTTGGAAAGGTGCAAAAAATGGTAGGGGAATTAGGGAACGGTGTGAGGAGGGAGCCGGGGGGGTATGGAAAGGCGGGGGAGGGAGGGGGGGGAGTATGACAGATGCTGCGATCTGCTCTTGCTTTCCCCCCCAAAAAATGGAGAGGACTGTCTGGTACCTCATCCCTCGGCGCTGGGGATTCTGTGCTGCCTGTCCTGGCTGAGCTGGCCTGCCAGTCCTGGCAGTTTTCTGGCTTCCAAAATGCAGGATTTGCCCTTGGTCCCGAAAACCCCGTCTTTGGCCGGGTTGGGGCACGAGGGGATGGATAACCTCGTGCTCCCATGCGATTGTCCGAAACCCCGGCGGCTCTTAACACGGGGTCCCAGGGGCAGTATGGGGTCTTGCAGTGGGTATGACCAGTGCTCGGTCATATTGCAGAACACGGTACATAGCTACACAGAGTCTAAACAGATGTGCGAGCTCACATATGTACTCAAATTGGCTAGATTTTCCACCATTAGGAGTTACTTTCCAATGCTGTGGACTTGCACGGCTCTGAGCTGTTAAACTTGTGCCTGTGTCTAAAATCATCTCATCCACGTCTGTATGCATATCTTCTCGTTTCCATTATTATCATGAGGCACATTATCTTCTGTAACGGTATAAAGATTTGAGCCGTGGATGCCAGCCATCCCCCGTATGTGCATTTTTACTGCATGTGCAGTGTATCTACCATAATCTGATGCACAGCCTGTCTCAGGCACTGACCGCACGGAGCAGCGACTGCAACAAAATCCTAATGATCTCTTTCTTTTCACCGCCTTGAAAGGTAGCTCCACCTTAAGCCAGGAGGATGCTTTCCTATCTGTTTGGCTTTCCTTTCCATCCCTCATTCCTTTACTCCACAGGAATGTTTCTGGGTATTTTTTTTTTTCCTCCTGTGCAGTAACAGAAATCAGGCCAGCCAGGGGAGGAGGAGGCAGAGAGCTATTTCAGGGAGCTGCTGTTATCTGCTCTATGTTAATCCCCTGGTTGGGTGGGGGGAAGGTTTTCCCTGAGTGCTTTACTGGGAGGGCATATATTAAACATTGAAAAGCAAAGCGAGGAAGAGGATTAGAGGGAGAGAAGGAAGCTGGCTGTTGGTTTTACTTGGGTTATCCATCTGCTCTGCTTTTATGGATGCAACAGCGTGAGCAATCTCACTTGGGATTTTTTGTGTTTGTTTTTTTTCCCCCCTCCTTCCTTTCTCCACCCCTTTCTCTCTCCCTCTCAGATATCTGTGTATCAAGGTCCTTTTGCATCACCGTTATCTAGGAGCCCTGGAAGCCCCCTCACTCGACTTCTTCCCAGTTTCACCTTCTGCTGTAGCTGAGCTGCTGAGATAATGGAGCTCAGGACTGTGGTAGCCACAGTGGAAAGTGGGGAGCAAGACACAGTTCTCAAGGTGCTTCAGATCTACAACCAGGAGGTGAGTGAGCATCAAACCTCTGCCTGACGTCAGCTGCTGCTGTTTACAAGCCTGGAAGCAGGTTGGCCATGTTGTGGGATTTCTGTGCCATCCGGCTGTCCCCAGTCTATCTCCTCTGAGCGCATCTGTCTGCGTGTTACTGCCATAAAAATGTTACAGACTGCTTCATCTTTTACTTTTAGATGGCTTATTGCTTGTTGTTTTGCTAGGAAGCAGCTAAGCAGCCTCTCTTTATCTTGCTTCCTTTGTATTCTGGAAGTAAAGCATGTAGAAGGGATTTATTTTTTTTTAATTATTATCCAGATCCCAAGTAAAACCTGGCAGGGAAATAAACAGCAGTGTGAAGACCGAGCAGGAAGAGCTTTTATGTTAAGGCAAGGTTTGAAGGTAATAAAACCGAGGTGTGGGGAGGAGCTGCAGGTGAAATGGTTGTTGTGATTTGCAAGTAAAAGATCATTAGAGGTGGACAGGGATGGGCTGCTGGAACTTGATACAGGTGTCTGATCGGAAAGCTGACATTAAGAAGTAGATAATGAATCTAGAATGTAAAAAAAAAAAAATGGTTGGGAAGCAGCTATGGAAGTGTTTCTAGCCTTAAAGCGGCAAAAGATTATCTGTGGGGGTAAATCCCTTTTGAAATAGACTCTGGTTGTCAGGGAAATTTCCTTCAGAGGGTTTCCACCAGGGTAGGGCTGGCCCTGCAGATCTCCGTGACTCATTCTGCACCACTGAGTAGGTGGGAAACTAGTGGGGAAAACTTGTGAATATTTTGCATGAGTGTGCAAGATGGAGAGCATGCAACTACTTCCAGCAGTCAGTTTTGAAACTGGGGAGATACTAGCTAAGAAGAAGCCTGTCCCTGTTAAAAACAGTCCATGGGATTAACATCACGTACAGCAAGTATAATGCTGGAGAAATTAGGAGTGCAGAGTTTGATGTGTAACCAGCTTGAGGCATCAAACCACAATATTTTCTGTTGAATTCCTCCAGCTGGATCCTTTATCGGTGTATCAGGAAACTTGTGAGAATGTCAGTGGTTTTGCTAGCCCGTCTAGAAGAAATGGAGCAATCAAAGAGGATTATGAAACTGCAGATAAACTAAGCAACTTCTTTGCATCGTTTTTACTGTAAAAATTGATGGTATTGTATCCTTTTTCTGGGGATATATTTTAATTCACTATTGCATACGCAGTCAATTTTTGATTGCGAGGAATAAACCACAGCTAAAGCAAAGCCACAGGTATGGCAAAAATATACACAAATGCGATTACAGGAGCCTGCAAAGAGGATGCAATGGGAAAAGAACAAGTGGCGTGGTTGTCTGCAGAGCACATCGTTTCCAGGACTGAACCGCCAGTTCTTCATAATGTGGTGCAACAGCCTACGTGTGGATCAGCTCACGGTGCTAAAGCACAAGAGGGCAGCCCCTGGCACAGTACTGCAGGAGTGCAGCTGTCCAGCCTCCACACCTGAGGTTTCTCAAGCAGCGTGTCAGCACTGCTTTGTCCGTCATGGCTTGTTCTAGGCTGGAAAGACCAAAGCCATCCCTGGGATCTTGGTGACTGTGACACAATTAATTTGCAAATGTATCTTCTGCTTTTAAGCAGACAGGAATTGGCAGCATGGAAAAAAGGCAGTGAATGGCATGGGAGACTATGTTTGCAGAGTGAGCGAGTCGGGGAACACCTGTGATCTCTAAAAGGTCAGTGCAGTCAGTGCTGGGCTTTGCTGGGCAGGAAATCAGGTAGAGTTAGACAACTGGACAACTCGTAAGGTGATAAAATACAGTGGGAGAAGAGCTCAGCTGTTCAGACCTATAGGTGAGATATCCATGAATTGCGATTGCCCAAGAGAAGTGTAAGTCCAGGCTATAGAATGATTGATTGTGGTAAGACTAATTACAATTATTGAGCAGCTCCATAAGTGTAAGCAGTGTACCTCAGTAAAAGGTGACAGTAAGTGCTGAGAAAATGATGGGAGAATTGATACAATTATATCTGCGTATCTCCTATATGTAATCTAACTGTATCTATACATACATAATTAATGTTTTATAAATTTTAAACCTTTTCATTCTCAAAGCTTGGACCAAGTACTCCCTTGGTGTAAATGGAGATTGCGTCATTCACTAGAAAGTGCTGCTTTTCACCAGGGTGCCTGTGATCTCCTGTGCTATCCAGTTCACTGGAAGCAGATGTAGCCAGAAAGGAGACTGTCCATCAAAGAACAGCCAGAATAGTGAGAAACACAGAAATCTTTCCCATGAGCAAAGAGCAGGACTGTTGATTAAGGGACATGATGCAGGTGTAGAGATCAAGTCTCTTGTGTTTAAAGAACGTGGCCTGAATAACCACAATGATCTCTTCAGAAGTGACAAGAAGACGGTACTTTATGTCAGGAAAAGCCACAATAAATGTCAGGAGGAGAAATGTGTTGTCACAGCTTGGTGGTGTCCGTCAGCAGAGGAATTACTGGCTATTACGGGGCATTTGGATTGTGATGAGTACCCACTTTACTGCTGCAGTATTTAAAAATAAATCCACCTGTCAGACCTGCAGAGCTTTGGCCTGTGGCATTCAGCCTCCACTATAGAGCCAGTGGAAGAGGGCAACGAGTAATACTCATCACAGATGTTTTTCAAGGATGGAAGAGAAAGAGGGGCCTGCAGAATAGCCAGGACCTCTGTCAAGGAGAGCACTTCAGACCTCATGGCATGGTCCATCTCTGTGCTTCTTAAACCAGATTCACTCCCCCTAGTTGTGAAGCACAGAGTTGGAATTGCCTAGGTAGGAACAGTATTGGAAAGAAAAGGCAGGACTGAAGTGAAAACCTCAGTGGCAGGGAAGTTTTCCTTTTGTCGTGTTCCTCAGGAGCTTGCGCTGCTTCTTACAAACCCCACAAATACCGTAGACCTCTGTAAGCGCTGTGGCACCTTTGCCATGCTGATTCCCTGCCTCTGTGCTGGTGGGGACTCTGCTTGAGAAGATGTGCTTGCTTTTGCAGTATGTTTTTAGACCTACTGCTTTCCAACTGAATGGCCTTCCCCTGGCTGGCAAAACAATTTTGTGGGTTTTTAACCTATTACTTATTTTGATTGCTTTTGTTTTGCCCCCGCAGAAATCTCAGTGCTTCACCTTTGATGATGAGGAACGGGAGGAGAGGAAGGTAGGCACGTTCTTTGCTTTCTCCCTCTGGTTGGGTGCATAAATCTGCTGCTGCTCTGTACTCATGTCCAGTGGGGCTTGTTGGTAGCAGCTCCTACAGGGAAAGAAATGAGTGGGTTTTTTCATTAATTTGGTCAGGGAATGGTGTACTCAGAGCATCTGTTTCCAGTTTTTCCATCAGTAGTTGGTGTTTTAGGATAAAGGTCAGCATCTTTCCAGCATTAGCAAACCCTTTGGGTTCTGTGATGCATATAGTCTCAGCCATGGGTGTATAAAAAGTGTGATCCTTTGTGTTTTGTGGCATGATTCTGCTAGGCAAAGATCATAGCAACATGCAAGCTGCTAGAGGGTAAGTGTGTTTGCTGTGAGCTAGCTGCAGGATTTGACTGAGGCTGCACATTAACAGATACTTAAGCTGGCATAATCTGGCACTCAGTGGAAAGAAACACTCCTGCCTGTTCATTTCTACTCTTGCAGTTCTTTCATGCCAGGGCAGACCTTTGCACATGGCTGGTGGGCTGATCTGCCTAAAGAATTAACTCTTTTTTTTTTTTTTTTTTTCCCCTGGATTATTTTCCAGCTGGATTGGTCTGTGGTCCAGTTCATTGCACTAATGCCTGTGTTAGCACAGCAAGTGTGGACTGGGCAGCCAGGGTGGGGAACGGGACCTCTTTTGTCTGTGCCATTGCCAGCTAATGCTAGCATGAAATTTTTCCAGGTACAGCCTGATGTGTAGGACAGGATCTCACAAGATCCGAGCTCTTTACTTTGCACTGGCTTGCTGTTTGAGCTGGGACAGTCACACAGGCCGTGAATTCAGACACAGCCTTGGGGTGCTCTGCTTTTGTGGGGTATGTCATGAAATATGAATTGAGCATCACCACCTAGTTCCTGGTGCTCAGTTCTTCTGAAGGTTTAGCCCTGGGCACAGGCTCTGAATCTCTTTAACCTGAGTCAGTCAGAGGCTTTGGTTACTTATGACTGTATCTTTAATTCCTGTGCCTCTCTCCTTGTATGGAAGAAGAGGAATGACTGTACTTTCTCACTTCTTAAGGGTGTGACTGTGAGGCATACTTCATGAATTAAAGTTGGTTCAGCTTCCTGTTAAGGACTAAAATTCATTCTTTCTTAATTCCTTCCCTCACTCCTTTTATTATTATGAAGTAAACTGATTAGGCTGTGTTAAGCCAATTACACTGAGCAATAGCAAACCTTGCAGTCTTGGATTCCTTTGCTCTTGTAATATGCATGGAAAGACATGTGCTCTGATATGGTGTGACGTTAGAGAAATCTAGTGAGATCTTACCTCACCAAGGTGTGAATGTCTATGCAGTGGATTACTGGTGTAATGTGAAGTGTTGCTACACAGGGTTCAAACCAAGCTGTGCTTGGTTGTGTGAAGCATTACTTTTGCTCTTGTACTCTTCCATTGCTTGCTGTCACATACGATGCTGTTATCCACAAGGGTTAGATTTTCAGCTCCTGTGAATTGGTGTTAGTGGAGCTCTGCCAGTCTGTACCTACTGAGGATCTGGGCTAGTAGGTCTCCAGACAGCACTGAGGTTTAGGGAGGTACTACTTATTTGAATCTCCTGAGGTCTTTTCACCTCCTTTTCCTAGGGCATCACGTGCTCTTTTCACCTCGCTTAGGTCCTTTTACCTTCCCTTGGAGATTTTCTGACGCATCTCTCAACCTTTTCAGTCTGTTTCTGGAGCACCCAAAGCATATGCCTCTCTAATCTTAAGGCTTTGGGGAGGAACAGAGAACTGCTGTTTAGCCGGTTGTTGCTCTGCAGTAAAGCTGTAAGGGATGTTTTTTGTCCTGCCCTCTCTTTGCTTAATGCAGCTGTCAAGTAAACTGTGCCAGCCTCAACTGTCCTAACTGGGTGAGGCTAAAATATGCAATAGTAGCAGTTGCCTGTTCATATTCTCCCCTTACATCTGATCTGCTCTCCCAGCCATTCTTTGTTTCTTGCTGGGTGTCCTTGCTTGAACTGGGTCGGGATCAGGTGCTGGAGCCATACGCTTCCTGAGTGCTGCCAAGTGTACACCTGAACCAGACCCGTTAGCAGGCCCATCTCTAGATTATGCTCACATTTTCCAGGGCAGAGCATTACAGGGTGGTGGGGGAGCACTGTGAAGCGTCAGTGCATGAGGCATTACTCGTTTCCAACTGCACAGAAAATGGCCCAGCTGCTGATCAAGTTCCTGGAAAGAGAGCTGCAGCCCTCCTGCCAGGTCACGTGTTTGGAAAGCATCCGCATCCTGTCCCGGGACAAATACTGCCTTGACCCTTTCACCACTAAGGAAGGCTTGAAGACCCTCTCCAGGCATGCTGGCATTGATTACTCAGAGGAGCTCATCCGGGAGGTCCCAGACTTGGATGTAATCCTGGAATCCCTCAAATGTCTCTGCAACATTGTCTTCAGCAGCCCTAGGGCACAGGAGCTGACAGCTGAAGCTCGGCTGGTGGTGGGCCTGGCCAAGCGCATCAAACTGTACAATGAGAGGAGCCTCCCACATGAGGTCAAGTTCTTTGACCTGCGTCTCCTGTTCCTGCTGACGGCGCTGAGGGTGGACATCAGGCAGCAGCTAGCCCAAGAGCTCAGGGGCATCAGCCTGATGACAGATACCCTGGAGCTGACCCTTGGTGTAAAGTGGATGGATCCCTATGAAGTTGCCACCGAGGAGGGCCTTCTCCCACCTTTGCCTCGGCAGGAGACAGAGCGAGCCATGGAGATCCTGAAAGTGCTCTTCAATATCACCTTTGATTCCAGCAAGAGGGAAGTAGATGAGGTAAGCCCCTTGGGTGTCCCACCCCACTGCATTTGCAGGACTCTGGGCTGTGGTTTGACTACTGTTTTTCTCCTCTGCTTGCATTTCCTTGTATTACGTGCTGGCTCTCATGCAGCCTGCGGGTATGTGTAAGAGTAGCAAGAGACTCATATGTCTGGATCTTCCTCCCTAGAGCACTGCCTCTATCCAATGTATTACTAACTCTTAAGACTTTTAGAGCATTAAAAGTTGGGGTTTTTTTTCCTTCTTAATGACATGATAAATTGTGCAAGTGGCAGAGCGCAGTCCCCAGGTAACTTGCTTCTGAGTGTGGCCTGGTACTTTCACCTTCTGGACAAGGTCAAGGGAAGGTGTGATGGAGAATATCTGTGGCTAATCCATAGGCCTGTTTTGGGGCCTCTTCCAGCCCTTGACTCAGTGTCATAGAGTGAGGGGAAGGGTACTGGGGAGCAGGAAGACTGTGTGTTGACCTCAGGAGGAGAAGTGGGAAGCTGCTTCCGCTTAAACACCCTGCTTTCAGGCTGCTGGAGGGAGGGATGGGGCTGTGGGCTGCAGGGTCAGCAGACTCTGGGATGTGGAGGATCCCCTTTTCTGATCAGGATTTTTATTTTCTGTTTGGGGCCAGGAAGATGCTGCTTTGTACCGGCACTTGGGTGCCCTCCTGCGCCACTGCCTCATGATCTCTGCTGATGGAGAGGACCGGACAGAGGAGTTCCACAGGTTTTTGTTAGATAACTAGGTCATGATCTTCACTAGAAACGGATGTCCCCAAGTCAGATTCTGCCTGACCTTGACATTAACATCCTCTGCTTGTTTGGTGATTGCTAAGGTTGCTGCTGACAAGCGGGCATCTTTGGTTTGGCTTGCAGGCTCCTCATGCTGCTAGAACTCAGAAATAGCCCTGCCCTTCCTACAGTCAAATTATATGTGCTAATGCCACAGCCTCCTGGCCTACAGGAGGAATTGTTGTCTCCAAGCCTGCCTGACCCCAAGGGCCATATTTGATATCCTGTGTCAGGCCTTCTCAGCAGTGCCACCCACTTCAGTGGGCAACTTGCCAGAGCAGATGTTTGGTACTCTAATTAAAGAGTCCATGGGATGGCCTTAATTAACTATCTGTCTCTTGAGCCATGCTGAGAAATTGCCTGTGTCACATTGCTCAGCATTATTGGTGCAGGGGTGTCAGCTGTGAGCAGGTGACACCATCCTGTCCCCAAGAAAATTATAGTCAAAGGAATCCTAATCAATGCATTGATCGTCAAGGTGAGGAGGAGTGATGCAGCAGGAGACCCTAGAGAAAGGCCTTTGGCCACCCAGGTTGGTCCTTCTTGGCCTCTGTATCAAGATCCATGGTTCCACAGTTGCCAGTGAAGTCTCTTTGGACTTCCAGCAAACAGTTCAACTACCCCCAAAGCAGTTTAATTGACTCCCTTGTAGTGGTGTGAGGAGCTTGGGTTGCAGTCTAAAGACAACTTGAATCTCAGGGTCCTCACACTCCTGGAAGTTAGTAACGAACCTTCACTTCTGCATAGCTGAAGAACTGTGAACAAAGATCCATGACTATGTGTTCATTTCTCTTTTATATGTTTAGTCATACAGTTAACCTTTTGGGCAACCTGCCTCTGAAATGTCTGGATGTCCTTCTGACCCCGAAAGTCCGGCCAGGCTCGCTTGAGTACATGGGTGTCAACATGGATGCAGTCAGCATCCTGCTGGATTTCCTAGAGCGACGCCTTGACAGGGTGAGTTGCAAGGCTGCTGCGTGAGTTCACCACTGCTCATTTTCACAAGTTCACTGCAGGGCACCTTTCCTTCAGCCTACATTCAGCCTTGAAAAGCCCAGTGCCAACACCACAGGAGCACCAGCAAGGCATGGTTAGTTTGCAGATACCCCTTTATAAAACAGTCTGTTTTTAGCAGAGGCAAAACATATGGTTGGTAGGACTAAACCAAAGTCTGTCGACTGGGCAGGTGACTGCATTGTTGCTTTATGGACTCCAGGTAGTGAGATGGGTTGAACAGTAGATGATTAGCTGGGCCATTGAAATGTCCGTTCTCTGTTTCACTCAACTCAGTAGTGGTCCAGTGGGCAGCTTCTGGAAGCCTGAATTTGCATTATTTTCAAGCTGGCTGTGTTTTTCAGTCTCTGGAGTTATTCTAAAGGGCCTCCAAATTTTACCACTGCACTTGTCTACTCTGGGTGCCCCAAACAAATATTTCTAGCACTGCTGTGCCACAGAACAAGGCTTGGAAAACCATGCAGTTTGAGCAGTGATGAAGCACTGAAATTCCTGTACCAGAGGCTGGAAAGCTTCAGTGTCCATCTGTTCCCTTGACAGTCTGTACTTCACCACAAGCCAAACAGGTTGAGCTTGGTGTGACTGACGTGTTTGTTTGTTTTGTGGTCGCTTCTGCAGGGACACAAGCTGAAGGAGAGTTTGACTCCTGTGCTGAACCTGCTGACTGAGAGTGCCCGAGTCCACCGCCAGACAAGGAAGTTCCTGAAGGCGAAGGTACACTGTAGTTCAGCCAAAGGTTGAATGACGCTGCACTGAGCAGAGAGGAGAATAGCAAACCACCTGGTTATTGCTATCCTCCAGACAGACCTCCTCTATCTCTCTTGCTAGGTTCTGATACGTGAGTGGTTGAGGCCTTTGGTACCCACAGTATTCTTTCCACATCTCCCACGCTCTGTGGATTTATTAGTTTTAGCTGATTTGTAAAATGCACATATGTTTGGGTTTTGTTTTTTTTTTCCCCTGTCTGACCTGCTGCTGCTCTTCCAGCTCCACTGATCACTCCTCAATGTGGCCTTGTAGGTGCTGCCTCCGCTCCGGGATGTGAGGAATCGGCCAGAGGTGGGGAACTTGCTGCGGAACAAGCTGGTGCGTTTGATGACTCACATCGACACTGATGTGAAGCACTGTGCGGCAGAGTTCCTCTTCGTGCTCTGCAAGGAGAGCGGTGAGTTGCCGGGGCTTGTTGTGGGCTTTGGTGACAGGGAGTCCTGGAGCTCGGCCTCTGGACAAGCCAGGGAGCGTGGGATGGTTGACCCTCTGCAGCCAACAGGAACTTCTGTCTTCCCTTGGGCCAGATACACTGAGTAGGGAAAAGTGGAGAGTATCCAAGTGCTTTGTGGGAAGGAGTTGCTGTCTCTCATGTCAGTGGTGAGTGAAAAGCTCTGCTGGAGGACACCCCAAGACCCTCCAGACAACCTGGCCTGCATTCGGACCCCCACCCTGTGGGTGCTGTCCCTGCTGTTCCTGGTGCATTGTGTGGGAGCCTTGCTCCGTCTCAGAGTTCAAAGAAGTGTTGGCATTTCTGGATCTCTGTGGCCTTGAACTGATCTTGCTATTGGGGCACACAGGAGCAGATAGGACTGGAGAGGCAGAAGGGCAAGCACAGGGTGGTCTCTCTCCCCTTATTCTGGCAGTGTCGCGGTTTGTGAAGTACACGGGCTACGGGAATGCAGCTGGACTCCTGGCAGCACGAGGCCTCATGGCTGGTGGTCGGGAAGAGGGAGAGTACTCAGAAGATGAAGACACAGACACTGAGGAGTATAAAGAGGCAAAGCCCAAGTAAAGAAGTCTGCTCCCCCTCTATAGCACCCTTCTTCCTACACCTTCTTCCCACTCCTGCTCCGTCCCTTTCTTCACCTGCCTCCCTGCCATCTCCCTTGTCCTGCTCTTTCACATGCATGTTTCATTCTGCATTACTTAGCAGTTTCACCCTTACCTTTGATGTCTTGTTCCACCCTCTCTACCTGTTCCTTGGCCTCTGTGGCTGAGCTGCTCACAGTGCGGGTGGTCACCAGTGCATATATTGGGTCCCTGCAGCTGGGCACAGGCTCCTAGAGTAAAGTGGATTCCTTCAGCCAGAGCCCATTCTGCACCAGACCTGTTCATGGTGTGCATGTGCCAGTAATATGCCCATTCTAATCCATATCTTATACCCTTTTTTGGCATCCGCGCATCTCAGTACAGTGGCAGGCTTTTACTCTGAGCTGGGATAAGGGTAGTCCCTTCCTGCAGCAGGGTTGGAAGTGCCAATTACTACTTTCCATCTCCAGAGTCCTGTGCTGCTGGAGTGAGCTGGTTTTTTGTGGGGTTTTGGTGGTTTTTTTTTTCTTTCCCTGCTAGTGGTAACTTGAGGATGAGGGGTGTGTAGGGAGAGCTCAAGGACTGTGCTCAGCTCTGGGTCCCATACTTTCTAGCATCCTGTTCAATGTGGTCTACAGGTTGGGTTTTTTTTCCTTTTTTTTCTGTTACCTTTTTGCCTCCTGACTTAAGGAGAGGGAAGAAGTGTCATCTGCGCTTGTGTACCTGGTTTAAGACTGCACTGTGGAATTGGCAGGATGGGGATGTTGCTCACACCAGAGAAATGTGAGGTATTTGTAACAGGGGACAACTGGGCATAGGACATACAGAAAGAGGTCAGAAGCAGCATGTTGCACTCTGATAGCACTTGGGGCTACCAAGATGAGCAGCAATGACAACCAGCCTTGCTGTTGTGTTCCTCTGCTCAGTAGAGGCAAAGAAAGTTTTTAAACAGCCCTGTTTTCACTCCTCTGCTTTGTCCCTTATTTGCCCTGGTCTCACTATGCTTTTTGCAGCATTAACCCTGTGACGGGACGTGTTGAGGAGAAGCTACCCAACCCCATGGAAGGGATGACTGAAGAGCAGAAGGAATATGAAGCCATGAAGTTAGTCAACATGTTTGACAAATTGTCTAGGTATGAGAAAATTGTGTGTATTCATGTCTGCATTAGCACCTGTGTGTCTGTGATTTACATTTATCACAGACCTTTCTTTGAATGTATTCCCAAGGCCACTACTAACTGAAGGGATGTAAGAGAGAGAGTAGGGGAGTACCTGGGGAAATATTTCCTTAAGCTGGGCCCCATTATGTGTAGAGGAAGGCACTGCAAGCCCCACACATCTCTGTGGCATGATGGCATATTGTGAAATTCC
The DNA here is from genome assembly GCA_026212715.1 of Elanus axillaris. Lineage (NCBI taxonomy): Eukaryota > Metazoa > Chordata > Aves > Accipitriformes > Accipitridae > Elanus > Elanus axillaris. The sequence continues at coordinate 29,770,060 of JANZLQ010000022.1, read as the reverse complement.
TCTACATGCCTGCACTGTGTTTTTAAGCACCCGCTGCCTCACCAGGTTTAGCCAAGTGCTCAGTGAGAACAGCACCCGCTGTCTGCAAGGCTGCTCAGTAGGAAGCAGCATGTTGGGGACAGATGGCAGCCGGTGCCACCAATCCCTTTCCCTGCAGGAGTGCTTTCTCCAGTCATCTTTCATCCATCATTAATAGGTGCCACAGAGGAACCCAAAGTGCCAACGGAGTTCAGACCACTCCCAAGGGTGGGAGGGAAAAGAGCAGCGCATTTAGTGCGTGTATTTCCATTGTGTGTTGGAGGGAGAGGAACACTGATGCCAGTGCTAGTTTTCCTCTGGCAATCCTGTACCACGTAGAACAGGACCCTAAAACTGAGCCTATTCCAGGGAACCTGAGAATAGCAACACTTGTGGATTGTGCTTCCAGCCATTGCCTCACCATGCTGGAGGTTTTTTGGCTAGAACTGTTCCCCACTTCTAAAAAGGGATTTTTAGTGGTGACCTGTGGTTGTTCTGGGCTGCCTACAGGCAGTTTCCACAAGCCCCACATTTCTGCTGTAGTACTCGTCTCTTCCTGTGTTGTCTTCTGCAAATTTGTGTTACCTTCCCACCTCTCATCCCTGGTTGCAGAGAGCAAGTCATCCAGCCCATGGGCATCACACCAAGCGGCAACCTGGCCCCTATGGAGAATGCCATCCGCGACATGGCTGATGAGAGGTCGTCATCTGACTCGGACCTGGGGCTGGACTGATGCAGACCTGTTGCCCCCAGCCTCAGAGAGCTGGGGAGCCTCCATCCGCTCTCCCTCCAGAACTGGTGCTGCGCCCAGAGGCTAGTACTGGACCAGGACTCTCCCTGTGGGATCTGGATCCAGCCTGGACCCCTCACAGTCCACAGCAAGGAACACCTCCTGCCTCCTTCCCAGCTCCATAATCACCTCTCCTTCCAGAGGGTTTTCATGGCCTGGCTCCACCTTGGTCTCTCCTGTCAGCACCCTTGAGGATTTCATACTCCAAATTGCTTCCAGGACTTTCCAGTAGGATTTTTTTTTTAAATACATAATGCTTGGGAAGAAAGGGGGAGTGGGGTAATCTTTGTCACACCATCAGGGTTCAGCAATCTGCAGAGCATCTTGTGTATGTGCCAACACATACAGCAGCTGCTTGTCAGCACGCATGTCACTGTGTGTGGCTACGTGTGGCTGGCTCTATGCAGGGAGAGCCGCTCCCCAGGAACGCAGGTGGGAAGATGGGACTGCAGGAGAGGCGTGTGCGTGGTTATTCACAGCAGTTCTTGGGAAGCGGTGTCTGCGGGGTGTCTCGGCATAGTGCATCTATTTCATCAGCAGGTAGCTGTAGATGTGTGCGCTATGTATGGCTGTGAGCGTGACTGCGTCTGCAAAAACAGGAGTGTGTGAACTTATGAGTGTGTACGTGAGTGCAGAGGGGAGCCGCAGCATGCACACTGTGGGAAGGTGAGTAAAGCCTTTGTGTGAAGCTTCCAGCATTCCCATCGGCCACAGGAGAGAAACACGCAGGTGACTGCCATGAACACTCTGATACTCAGTCTCTGGCACTGTGCAATGTTCCTGTTACCACCGAGTTTAGTTTTTGGCATTAGCCTTTCCCTATCTCACGCTTTCCAAATGAAAGGCTGAAATCTGTGCTTTGTCTGCTGCCTCCTCATCTGCTTTGGCTTTCCTACAGGTCCACTGCTGTTTGCACCCAGGGGCTGGTGTTTGTCATGTCCTTCGCTGTGGCTTAGAATTGTCTTTTTTTTTTCCTGTTTTGTTTTTTTTTTTCTTTTTAAAGAAAAATGTTTTAAAGAAAATCTTCCAGTTTGCCTCGTGTACCAGAGTTCCAAAACTTACTATTACAAGTAGGAATGCAAAAGTGATGCTAGAATAAAGAAAAGCTGATAAATGGGTGCATGGCAGTGATTCATCAAATATGGTATTTCTGTACTTGCTCAGACCTATCTTTGGCTTTCTCTGACTAGCACATGGTTCTACTCTGATCATCCTGAACTTTACAGTTTTATTTGGGAGGTAAAATTGTAGCGTTAAACTGTGGCTAAGCTAGAACCTTTCTTTGTGCCACAGCCATCAAGTATAACCAAACGGAGCATGCCAAAGTTAAAGTAAGCATTGAAGCCTGAGGACTGTAAAACAATCTTAGCTTGACCCCTCAGGCCTCACAACATGCAGTTATTTACAGGACTGTTCCTCCTATCTTTTACAAATGCTCCCTAATGGTTGAAAATTGTGCATACCAGCTCTGTCCTCTGTCTGTGCAATAGGGATTTGCTGCTCAGCCTTTGCAGGACATGAGCCAGCCTCAATGATCGTTTGGTTGTGTGGGTCTGCTGAGGTTTCTGACTCCCCACAAGGCAGTGAGTGCAGCGGGGCTGGGGCTCTGGTGGGGAGGCAGGATGGGCTGGCCAGGCTCTGCAACAGGGCACTGTATCAGGCATCCAGGACATCTGGGTCTGGGGAGGCCGCAGATGTGCAGCAGGGGCAAGCAGAGTGTTTGCAAGTGTTCCTGCCTGTGTATTTTTAGGAGTTAGTGCTTGTTTTCTGAAGACAGTCTCTGTGCCATGGAAAGCTGAAGGTATGCTTCATTTAGTTTAGTTTTTCAGTGATTAAGAATTTTTTAGTAGTTGTGATTAAAGTTCCAGGCTCTCCCAAGGGTATACAATATTTATGTAAAACTGACCCACTAAGATTCACAGATGGGATTCTGTCATGAGAATAGCTTCAGTGTATGCAGTTGGAGTTTTTAGGCCAAGTGTATCTCTCCTCTTCAAGTAACCAAGCAAAAATCCCACTGCAGACCTTCTGTGTGAAAATGCAGACCTCTGATCTCTTCCCAGCTGTTAAAGCTCTCTGAAGCTTTCCATGCAAGACTGGGGATACTTTCAATGCAATGCTTCTGATACTGTTGTATTCTAATTTTCTATCATGCTTAAAACCCTGCTTTGGAATGGACAGGCCCTGCTTTGAAAAGCCCCGGTGCAGGGGCTGAACTTGGCACAAGGTGCTTCTGGAGTAAGGGTTTATAAACAGGGTACGATTTACAAACGACACGTCACCACCATTTTCAGCGTGAAGCAATGTGCCACGAGGCTTCTGGTGCTCTGCAAAGTGAGAGAACAACCCTTCTGCTTTTCCTGAGGCTGTGCGTTCAAATACATCTGCTGGGCCAGTCCTGGCTGGAGGAGGAACACACAGATATTTGAATTGTGCATTTGGATAAACAAGTCTGCTCCTCTGAATGGGAACTTATTCAAAACTTTCTTCAAGGGGACTTGAATCCCCATAGCCAAATTTGGGTGCTGGGGTGATGAAATTTATGCCCTGTTGCAGGGAAGAGGCTCTGCTGCACCTGTGATATGCAAAGTACATCTTCTAGGGCACATTTGGGGAACAGCAGGACATTGCTGCAGTGCTCTGATACTGTCTCTCCCTGGGACAGCCTTTACTGGGAGGAAAGGCATTTGTGTAAGGTTAAAAAGAAAAAATAAAAAAGCAGGTGAAAGGAGTGGTGGTGGTAGGGAGAGAATGTGTTCTAACAGTAGGGAAGGTGTGAAGTTTTCAGAAAAACCCTCAGGCAACATCAGCAGAAGAATCAGAACTCTTTATTATTAAATAATTAACACTACATTGATTCAAAATCCTTCCAGCAGCTTGAGCTGGCATTCCTGAACAGGAATGGGGGGCAGGTCTCCCCATGACAACATTTGTCCCCTGATTAGCAGAGATTTCATCTGAAACATACATGAACACTAATGTCTGCAGCAGCTGAAAGATCATGACTAAGACAAGAGAAGCTGAGGAGGAGCTGTGAAAGGAGTTGGTAGATGCTCAGGCTGGCATGGGGAGCTGGAGGACTCACTCCAGGCTGTCCTGCCTTAAGGGCTGACCTTCAGGCTGTTTTCAACTCCTGCTCCTTGAAAACCAGGCCCTCTGAGGTTGGATGGCTCAAAGAAGGAGACCCAGACGGCAAGCTGCATATGCACAGCTTGTCTGATGTGCTGGTACAAGCCCACAAGCTCCCGGCCGCTTACTGGTGAGGCTCTCGTGGCTGGCTGTCATTGCATGGCGTGCTGATGAGGTGACAGCCAGAGGCATGGAAGAGGAAAGTCTCTCCTAGTGGGTGCCGAAATGAGGTAAGACAGGAGGGAACAGTGTGCTTGCTTAGTGGCTGTGTCAACTGTTCTGAAGTCTCAGGTAGGAAAGCCGCCATGTGCAGAACCCATTTGCATGTGGGCTTGACTCCCTTCAGCTTTGTGGGCGAGGGCCTCTCTGCTCTGCTTCCAGGCTGCCCAGACTGAGCCACCAGCATCCCCTCCTCCCAAGAGTGCCAGTTCTGTGTGGATTTGCTGCTGCAGAGCCGGATGGACTCTTCCACGGCCCCCTGCCATGATCTCTTTCTCTGCCCACGCTGGGCATGACCAGATCTCCTTTTCAAGGTGAACATTGCTCTCCAGCACCAGGGAACCAGCTGTCCTATTTGTCTTTTGCATCCAGCTAAAACCAGAAAGACGGCACAGTGTTTGCTAGGGTGTTTCAAACTTTCCAGCCCGTTAGCTCAGCCAGCAATACTTCCTAGCACCAAAATCCCAGAGCAAAGAGGAGTTTGGTTTTCATGCTTTAACACATTTGCACCAGCTTTATCCATCAGTGATTTAGAGCGGCACAAGCATTAAACCAGGGGCTGGTTGATCTTGCACAAACGCAAAATGGCTTGAAGTGAAAAATCAAAAACCTGACCAAAAGACTAGTAATTCCTGTTCATCCCTGTAACCTGATCAAAGTAAGAACAACCTGAATGTTAAAATTGGAATCCTAAAGCTAGATTTTCTCTTGGGTCAAAGAAGTCACGTTCAGACAGCGTATCTGTTAAAAATACAACTGTCTTCTTGCTATGGTGAGTTGGCAGAGCCCTACTGTAGACAATGGAACTGTGCTTATTTACACAAGCGGAAGAGTTAGCCCAGCCCACAAGTTATAACTTCTGCTTAAATTAAAAAAACCCAAACCCCAACCCCCCCAAACATTTAAAAAGTGGTTGATGTCAAGTGTGGAAAAAAATCGTTGCAGCAAGTCTAAAATAATGTAACAGTTAACATTAGCACTAAGCTCAAAACTAATTAAGAGCTTGTACTTGTACAATGTCTCACTTCTGAAGATCTCAGAAGATTACAGAAGTAAGAAGAATAGCACAGGGAAATAAATGATCAGTGAGGGGAAAAAAAGTGAAGTCTTTAGTTAACAATTCAACACTGTCAGGTGGAACAAGTACTCTCACTCCTGCCTGCAGGTTGCTGTTCATTGAATGTCTGGCCACCGCAGCACCTTGTTCAGCCTCGGACATAGTGCAATTAGAGCCTCCCTTTTGTTACTACTATTACTTATTTCTCACAATGACCAGAAAAAACACCAGAAATGAAACCAAAGCAATTAAGCAAATGTACAGAAAGAGGTAAGCTCCAGTCACATGATGGTTGGCTCAGCTCCTTGGCCTGGATCAGCAATTATTCACGTTAATGTGCCATTAACAGCACCACAGGCTCAGGCTCAGCCAGGGAAAAAGCAGTGTAAAAACCAAGGCCTGAACAGCAGCTCTGGCACCTGGGAGCATGCCCCACTGTGTGCCTGCACGGTCAGGGGAGTTTTCGAGTCTCTTCACATGCATCTAAGGGAAGCACTGCCTGAAGTAGAGAATGCCCATGTTTTGTGTTGCTTAAGTGCAAAGGTGAGTCCTCTGCTGACCTACAAGATTGTACTGGATTAATTTGATACAGATGACACAGGATTTTCTGGTTGGTCACTTCCAGCTCCAGGAAACTGTACCTTCATTGATAGGGCTTTTCAGTGTGTTTGGGAATAAATCAAAAACCCAGATGAAATTAACAGAAAGCTTTTTAGTAATTGAGTGGGTCACTGTTTGAAGAAGCCTTAAAGTGTTCTCATTCAACTCAAAGCCCAGCCTTTTTCATATTCTTCTATTTCATCTGAGGCCGGCAGATCCACATCCTCCCCTTCTGAACCACTGAAACATTCAGCAACACAGCACTCTGCTCTGTGGCACCTTCACTGTGAAATAGCACTGAGGTTTAGTTCAGTTTGGTTTCTTTTAAACCTTTTTGCCCTCTTCTGTGGTCCTTTTCTCTGAATACAGACTGAAAGCATGGCACTGTCTGTGGTGCAAGTCTAACCCCAGCAAGCATGAACCTGATCCCCCTGGAATAACCCAAGCACAAGGAACAAAGAGACTGAGGGAGGGAAACGGGGCTCTGAGCTGCTTCCCACCTTTTCTTTTTCCTTCTGAATTAGTGTTTCCATCTCTTCGTTCCAGTCCAGCAGCTCCACCAGCTTCTCGACCCCACTGACCACGTCCCCCAACTGGGCTATGTCATTGTAGCGTTGCTGCCAGGCGAAGGGTCCTACAAGATCTCGGTTGATCAGGACTCGGGGAACGGAGCTGCGAACAGCTCCTGTGAGGCTGGCAAAGGGCTCCACCTAAAGGAAGGCAACCCGAAGGAGCGGAGAGAGACGGTCACCCCACTGAGGGGCACTGCGGGCATGAATTTGCTGCTCACTAAACTTGTAACCGCTGTGTTTAACGTTCTCCCACTGTGGGCTAAGCTACCCCAGCTTTGAACAGGTTATGGATGTCACCAGTTATCCGGTGGCCCTTCCTCAGGTAGCCGCAAAACTTGTTTCTTGCTCTCCAGGTGCCCACCTTTTATGAGGAGCACAGAAAATTTTCAGAGGGGTCTCTCAGAGTGCATGCACCCTACTTCTTACCCTGCCAACTCAAAATTTACCTTGATAACCCAGTTTCTTGCCTTCTCTTCTAAACCCTCTCTCTCCTCCAGAGTCCCCTCGGGCCCTCTTTTCCATGTGCCTTTTTCTCCTTGCCAGTGGGGGGGTTTCCCTTAGTCCCAGACCTCCAGGGATGTTCCGATGATGAAAAGCAGGTCTGCCATAGGGAAGTCTGTCACATGCAGGAAGAAGCGCTGCGGGAGCTCCTCGCCAAAGAACACAATGTCAGGCTTGATGACTCCAGTGCAGACAGGACAGTGAGGGACCTTGTCTGCCATGACATCCCCCTGAAGCAAGAGCACCCAACACCACTCGTTACAGGGCAACGCATACCTGCACAAGCACGGTCAGAACCACAACATATCCCTGCAGCAACATACAGCCCCAAGTCTGGTCCCCTCCAATAAAACCTCTTGGCCCTGAGGGCAAAATAACAGGCCTGCAACAGGTTCCCCTCCTTGTGTTAATTTATGTGTCGATGCCCAGCTGTGATCACTCACCCTGAAGTCCTCTCCTGGGAACTTCCTTCGACAGACTGTACAAGTGGCAGTGGCAAAGGTGCCATGGGCTTCCACCAGTTTATCAGGAGGGATCCCAGCAACTGGAACACAGCACGTTGGAGAGGACCATCTCAGCATGAGGTGACTGAACCACAAACTCCACATTCACTGGGCGTTTCCCCAGTCCTGCCTCCTATTCTGATTGTCACCCTCATCTCTTCCTGGCATTCTGCTGCTGAGAGATGGGGAAGAAAAAACTCACCTCTCTCCAGCCCGTCAATGTTCTGGGTATAGAGGCGCAGCAGGAGGCCTTTGTCATGCAGGAGTCTCAGAAAATAGTGGGCATAGTTGGGTCTGTAGTTGCCAGGGTAGAGCTCCTTGGCCAAAGTGAAGAAGGGCTTAGGGTTGACAAAGAAATACATCAGTTCAAAGATGGCTTCTGGGTAAGGGATGTTGTACTGCTCAAGGTTACTGTAGAGGCCACTCCCCGGGGACCTGCAAAGAGAGGAGATGGGGGCTGGTAGTTGAATGCAGGAAGAGATACCACCCACCACAGAGCCAGACCAAGACAGGACAGAGCAGACAGCCAGGTCCTTGGGTTCTCTCTGGCTGCTTTGTGCTGTCCGTTGTGTGTCAAGAGAGCAGCTGAAACTACCTCTGCACAGAAGGAGAACCTGCCTCACATTCCTGTTCTGCTGCCACCCCATGTTCTCCTGGCTGCAGGGGTGTGCCTGTGGTTGGAGGAAGGGAAGGGCCATGCTGGTTCGCTGTGAGGACCATGCTGTCTTCAGGCTGGAGCACCTCGAGCCTGCACCACGGCCACATTGGCTCTTCTCTGGTGGCCAAGGTGGTGCAGTGAAGGCAGCCACAGAATCAAGTAACAGGCATGACTTAACCATCCTGAAGACCTGGGCCAAGGAATGGCCCAGAGTCCAACAGGTGATGCCAGCCTGCCTTTGGCTGGAGAAGGAAGATCAGCAGGCATGGAAACTCCTGTGCCTAGTCTAACCTAGCACAGATAAACAAAACAGAGGGGTGAGAGGAGTAGCAGGCACCAGAATATCTAAGCTGAAGATCTTGGCCGTCCGAGGACTGAAAATGGACAAATTAAATGATGGAGGCATTACCTAAAATCCGGGATGCCGCTGGGGGTGCTGATCCCAGCGCCAGCCATCACCACCACTCGGCGACACTCCTTCTTCCTAATTAGCTGTGCCACATCCTGCAGGGTGAGCTTCTGCTTCCCACCATTGTCTCCCCATCCGCCCACTCCTAAAATGGCTCTGGCAGCAGCAGACAAAGAGAAGAGCCTGGTCCCTTGGATCCTGCTCAGAAGAGAGAAAGCACAACAGGTAGTGTACTGACAGCGACTTCAGCTGAAAACTGCTCAGGGGGAGAAAACCACCTCAAGAATTTTGCAGAAAGCTCTTCAACTGGCAGGACTGTGTGCTAGTACTTAACAAGGAGAAAGCTTAACTGTTAGTTTAATCCATACCCCAGGAGCAGATGCTTTCCATTGATGCTTTCTTATGCAGATCTAAAAATACCAAATCACTGGTATCCCTATGAGAGGGTTTATTTTGGACACAGGATGGACATAGGGCTATGCGAACAGCAGCACTGGGTCTCAGTTGATTTACACTACTCATGGGGTACAGAAAACTTTTCTGTGTCCTGAATTTCAAGAAGTTTCTAACAGAGTGATGCGGTCACCCTGGGACAACACTACCCAAGTTAGCGCAGACATTTTCATTTCTCTATTTCCCCCAAGGGCTCTGCCTTGAGAGAGCTCCACGTGTAAATGGCAAATGACTGAAGGTCAGCGCTATGTACAGATGGGGCTGAGAACAGTCATTATCATCTCAAGGAACAGCTTCTCCCCAGACAATTAGTGCTTGCTGGTGCAGGACATTATGAGCAGTCCAGAGAAGGCGTGGGAATGCGAAGAGCCAAGAGAGAGATGGTGGATCTTGGCAATCCGCAAACAGCAATTACCGAGCTCTGTCGACTGTGGCCTCAGTGTGGTCGACACTGTCTTCACAAGGACATGGTTCTGCCTTGTCAGACCAGGTTCCCAGGGAGCCAAATTTGCAATCTGGCAAACACTAGTGTTTCTCTGGTAAATCTCTCTACTCTTGAGCTCCTAGACCAGCTCTGGCTCACAGAGATGGCGACCCGCCTGCCTATTTGGACAGGAGAGGTGACGTCTGCCATCCTAACGGTACTGCTTTCTCACCAGCACCGGCTGTGGGGCGACGGGCCCTACCTCCGTGCTCCGGAGCCAGCCGCCCCCTCGCTGTCCCCAGAGCGAAGGGAGAGCCGGGCCAGGCCTCCCGGGCCACCGCCGCCGCCATCCCCAGGGCCGCGCTCCCACAGCCTCCTCCACGCTGCAAGAAAGCAGAGAGCTGGTGAACCGGGGGGACAACGAGGGGCGGCTGACGCCGGGGCCTCCCCTCAGGCCGCTCCCGCCCCTCACGGGCCTCACCCGCCGCCAGGAGCCCGCCGCCGCGCCGAGCCCCCCGCTCCATGGCCGGGGCCGCGCTCCTCGCCGGGCACCCGCCGCGGCGCTACCGCAGTGCCCCGAGTAGGCGCGCCCGCTTCTCCGGCAGGGACGCGGCCTCACGCCTCCCCCACCCCCACCGCCTCCGTGTTTTGGGTCGCATCGGGGATTTTTGGGGTGTTTGTTTGGGGAGGGAGGGGGAAGGCCGGGGGCGAGGCGTTGCCATGGCTACCGGTGGTC
>JANZLQ010000022.1:29743704-29759960 GCA_026212715.1 Elanus axillaris | reverse complement strand
GTACCCAGCGTGCCCCGCGCGGCGCCGGAAGTGAGTGTGCAGTTCCGGCGGCCTCTAGCGTAGGGGTGGGCGGGTGTCGGTGTCGCTGCCTCCTCTTCCTCCCTCTGGCCGCCGCCATGAAGGACGTGCCGGGCTTCCTGCAGCAGAGCCAGAGCTCGGGGCCGGGGCAGGCCGCCGTGTGGCACCGCCTGGAGGAGCTCTACAACAAGAAGTGAGTGGGGGGCTGCTGCTGTGACTACACCTGCCCCGGGGAGGGGGCCGCTGCCCTCGGCGGGGCCGGCCCGTCTCCCGGCCGCCTCTCCCGGCTATCCTGGGGCGTTGCTGTGGGGCTGTGCCCCTCCACACGTCTCCCCGGGGCCGGGCGTGTGCTGTCCTGGCCTGTCCCGCAGGGAGTTGGGCTCCGCGGCGCTGTCCCGGGGTACGAGGTGCCGGGCTGAAGGGCCCTCCTTGGGTGGCACTGGGCTGCTTCCCCGCGTCCTGTCTGTAACTCACAAGTCCTTTCCCCAGCACGTATGTAGCCGTGGAGAATCGGGGAGTTGATTTCCGCGTCATTTTCCCCGGGGTTGCTTTGTGTCGGTGCCCTGGGGGGGGTGTCTCTGCCACCGGTTTTTGTTTCCGACTTGTCTCTGTCATTATTCAGAGCAGCCGCAGAGACGGGCGGGCTTGGCAGACTTGGGGTGTGAAATACAGGTTGTGGCACCAGCTGAGGAGCTGGTATAAAGTGTGAACTCGCTGAGTGACCTTCTTGTTTCTTAAGGCTCTGGCACCAGCTGACTCTGCAAGTTTTGGACTTTGTTCAGGACCCTTGCTTTGCCCAAGGAGATGGACTCATCAAGGTGAAGTGCTCAATTGTTTCCAAGGGTTTTAGCCTTCCATAGTGAAGACAAGTGATGGTATTTTTGTACCAGTGAAAAACAAACTTTCTGTTACTTGTCTCTGGAGAATTATTAAACTAGGTGAATTCAGCTTTCTGGGTTTATGCACTAGATGTGAGGGTGCAGGATTTGGTTGGTGTATGAAAACTCTGCTAAAATTAAATGTGTCAATTTTAGGAGCTTCAAAATGATTCTTCAATTTCATTTACTCAAGACTTTTGGTGGGGGTGGTGCAGGAGGAGCCTTTTTCTTTCCCTTTTGTGACAAGGGATTTACAACTGCATGTGTAGGATGGATTGCCAGGTGTTCACAAATACTTCAAAATATTCAGTAGGTTATTTCACCCCCTGTCTGGGGACTTGTTCCAGTTAGGAAGATAATGGCATACTCAGTCCAGAGTCGCATTTTCTCTGTATGCTACAAGTAATCATGTGTTTTTGCTCTCCTTTGTGGTTTTAGGTTAAAATTCAGCTTCCAGGATATAGTGATTTCCATGTTAAAGAGCCATGGGTTTCTAGAGAAAAGCTCTTTTCTGAATGTGTGCAAAGAGGAATTTGAAAGCTTTAGGCCTGTGCTTACTGTACAGTGATAAATGCAGACATGCACCAGGCCAGCCCATAGCAGGGAGGTGTCGTGTTGTAGTACCTGCTAGCTTGTGAGTTTCTCGAATCACTGCTTGCTGTTGGAAGGAGACTGCAGAGATCAAATTATCTAAACTGAGCTATTTTTGGCTCCTGCATTCTGTACAGTGTAGACATTTCTGTATTGGGTCCCCACTACTTTGTTGGAAAAATTAATTGGAATACAGTGAAAAGCGAGTGTCATAGCTGAAACAAAATACCCTTTTGCCCTGACTGTCAATATCTTTATGCCTACAGCTTTATGAGAACTTCATCAGTGAGTTTGAACACAGGTGAGTTCGTTTGCTTGGAAGTTTTTAGGTAATCTAGTGTTGATGCAGACTGTTATGACAGTGAGCTTTTTCTTCCAGGGTGAACCCCTTGTCCCTGGTAGAGATAATTCTTCATGTAGTCAGACAGATGACAGGTAAGCGTCCTTACCCTCTTACTTACAGTATTTTTAGCAACTGATGCCTATGAAATTTGACTAGTTAAAAGTAACAGCTGAATCTTCAATGTTAAGCTATTGTCTTCTGGTGTATTGAAAAGGGAAAGCACTAAACAGAGCTTAATTAATTGCTGCTACATAGAGTAGCAAGTGGTCTGGTTCACTAGAGAAATGGCTGGCGAACAGAAAGCCTGGCCTACAACAGTAGCACCTTTTGAAGGTTGAGCAGTACGCTGTAGAAAAAATATATTCCAGTCTTCGTGAATCCAGTAAAAGGATATATTTATAAGTTGAGATTTAGTTCCATGGGAATTCCTGATATTGCTGCTTTTTTTTTTTAAATTCTCCAGATCCCAATGTGGCCCTTACTTTTCTGGAAAAGACTCGAGAAAAGGTATTTTTGAAATTTTCTGGTAGTCCACCTATGGGAATCGCTTTGTGTGTGAGCATACATGGTATAGCTGAAGAGGCAGATATGTGTGTCTTGAAACCTATGCTGGAGAATACCTACTCCTTTTCTCAGTGAACAGCTCTGTATTTTAATGCAGGAACATGTTAACAAATGAAATGCAACCAACACAGTCTAGGTTTCAAGAGCCTACCTGGCTGCAAGGGTAACGCTCTCTAAACATGTATCTTTGTGTAACTGCAGGTAAAAAGCAGTGATGAAGCTGTCATTTTGTGTAAAACGGCCATTGGGGCACTCAAGCTGAACATTGGAGACCTGCAGGTCACCAAGGTGAGGTGATGACTTGAGTAGTTCAAGCGTTCGGATAGTTTGGAGCACTGTGACACACTTCAGCAGTTACTACAGCATGGACCTGTCTGTGCTTTAGTTTTGAATGAGGAGATAAGTTTGCAGCTCCTAGTATTTCCAGGAAGACCTGTGGTTCTGCTTTACATCTTGTAGGCCATAAAAATGCGTGTATAATACTTACGGCCAAATCTCTGAAGCTTCAATAAGATTCTGATGCATGTAGCCTTTGAGGTGCTGTTACCTATTGGTGGCCTGCAACTGATCACTGCAGCTGTTGGTGTGCACAGCTCAGGAGAGGGGAAAAATATCTTGATATATTCCGTTCACAGCTTAGAGGGTCTCCACAGTGTATGTCCTGCTTGTTGGCGAGCTGCTAAGTGTGACTGAATTAGCGTATTGTTCCCTGTGCTAAGCATGTTGTTTATTTCATCTCTTGGCTTTATTTAGAACTGTCTCTTAAACCTGAAATGAGGTGTTTTTTTATGCAGTGCAGCTTTGTGTCTCTTAGAGCAAGTACAAAGTTTGATGGGTTTAGTGAGTATAAGTATATATAAAGTGTGTGTATATATATGTATATAAGTATAGCTGCAGGGTTGTTTTTTTGGGGGTTGTGGGATTTTTTTTTTTTTTGCTAACTGCTATATAAAGGGAGAATGCCATTGCTTTATTTTTAATGTTGTGGTAGTGGCTTTGGCTGTGGTCTCGACTGTTTTAGTACTGAGTGGATATTACTTCTGGACCACACAAGAATGCTGTAACCCTTATGGGAGTGAACTAAAGGCTGGGAGCATGGGTGTGTATGAGGTGTACCTTCACCTATGACAAAGAGGTGCTCACCCTCCTTTAGGAAACCATTGAGGAGGTTGAGGAGATGCTGAACAATCTCCCTGGGGTGACTTCGGTTCACAGCCGCTTCTATGATCTCTCCAGCAAGTACTACCAGACAATTGGGAACCATGCCTCTTACTATAAGGATGCTCTGCGCTTTCTGGGATGCATTGATGTTAAAGATCTGCCAGGTAACTCCTCCTTTGCCAAATGTAGAAAGTCCCAGTTTTCTTTCTCTGTTTCATCAGTTCAGTGTAAATAAATGCACTGGCAGAGAACAGGTTTTCTCAACATTATTTGGAATCTGCCATATTTGGGCCAGGATCTAGCTAGAATGGGGGAGGGGGAACCTGCAAGAACAGCTGTGTAGGGTTCTGCTTCTAAGCTGCATTGAGGTGATGGGAGGGGGGGAAGTGCCCCCACCAGAAGGGACAGTTTGTTCTTGTTTCCAAAAGTCTTCACTGTAAATTCAAGAAGTGGCCCTTTTGTGCTACTGCTGTGGTTACTGCAGGCTTCTGAATTTCAGGCTTGGGAGAGGATGGGGAGGAGGGCTGGGGATGATTTAATACAGGCTTAGAGAGAAGGGTGAGGGAGGGGTTGATGGAGCCTAGACTCCTGCTTCATCCAAACCATTTTTGTTTTTTTTTTCCTTTGGGTTTTCTTGCAGTATCAGAGCAGCAGGAGAGAGCATTTACCCTGGGACTGGCAGGGCTTTTGGGAGAAGGTGTTTATAACTTTGGGGAGCTGGTAAGTTGATGCTGCATTGCTTCAGCTGTTGGGTATCAGGAATTGATTTTACCCTATTAACATTATCCTGCCTGGTTTTTGCAGCTCATGCACCCTGTTCTGGAGTCCCTGAGAAACACTGATAGGCAGTGGCTGATTGACACACTTTATGCCTTCAACAGTGGTAATGTGGAGACATTTCAGGCTTTGAAGTCAGCGTGGGGCCAGCAGGTGAGTGAATGAGTTGCTATATTGCTTAAGGCCTAGGCTCAATATTTACAGAGGACACAGATTCTGTGGACCTTTACTGTGAGAATTCCTGACTCTGGTGCACTGCTATAATTTTAGTCATAGCATAGTAATGTTTCTTTCGTCTTGATATGTATCATTAGTTTTCTTTTGGCTTCCCTCTCTGATTGAAAGAAGTAGAGAGAAATCTCTTGTGCTCCAAGAGCAAAGCAAACAAGAATATCATGCAGTTCTGCACAGGAAGATAATCTCCAATTTAATTTCTAGAATGCCATTCACTCCCAGTATTAAACTGCTTCCAGTGTAAAATAGTGGTTTTCCCTTGTGTTCTAAGAAGTTTGAGGAAAACGGCAGTGTTGAGTATTAACTACTCTGGTTGTACCAGAAATTATTGACATAGCGGTAATTTACAGGTTGACTTGTATGCCCACTTGTGCAAGGCTGTGACCTTTGATAAAATGTTTTCTACCCCGTGAAGTGTTGCATTTTGTTGTGCAGTTCTTACGATTTCCTTTATGGAACCATTACCAGGTAGTGGGTGGGTTATAATGGCCTTCTCCCTTGTAAATGAAGGTAGTGGGTCCCCAAGTGGCTTACTCCTGTGGGTAGCATGCTGTTCTCCCCAGGGAGGGGAGTTATAATGAACTTACTTTCTTCTATTTTACCCTCTTGCAGCCAGATCTGGCTGCAAATGAAGCACTTCTGCTGCAAAAGATTCAGCTGTTGTGTCTTATGGAGGTGAGACAAGAACTGTGGTGTGTTAAATGTGGGAAATGGAAAGGGCCTGCTCCAACTACCTTTGGGTGGGGGTAGTGCTGTTAAATTTTCTGTTCTCTGCTGGGTGCATTCATTCACTCATGGTACAGAAACTCCTGGGTATAAATCGTTGACTGCGAATTTTGCCTCTAGGTGGTGCCAGAAGGCAAGTACTGCTAGGAAAAAAAAAAAAGCCTGGTGGTGTGCTACTTGTAGTTTCAGGGTGGTGCTCTTTCAGGCAGGATGTGGAGATGGGGAAGAAAAGAGCAAGCTTTGTATCTTGAGGGTGGTATCTGACACGACAACTCTTAAAGTATGTTCTAGTGTAACAAAGATTTTTAAACACAGTTAAAATCTTAGCTTCCTATGGACTGAAAACCTTTTCCCTGATAAGTAACCCTATCAGGTTTAAACAGATTCTTTCCTGTCACTTGAAGGCTTTGGCTTTGTTGTTACTGAATAACACTGGTGTATAAACCTCCATGGCCTTGGATCTTTTTCAAAACCTTAAATATTGAGTTATCTGAAGCATAACGTATGTTTATAGGCACCCACATGCCAATATGTGTGTATGTCAATGTATACATATATTCCGTGTCTAGTGTTTTACTGTGAATGAGTTTACCACCTATAGGTACTGTGTTATCTCAGGGATTTGATATGCACTGAGATGTTTCAACACAGATTGATCTGCTTTATTTGGAGATTACGTTGTTACCTGAGAAATCTGCTGCTTGGAGAGGAGGGAGTAGTACGAATCCTTTCTGCTGACGTAAATGTATTTTTCTTTGAAGTATTTTGATTAAACATGAAAATGCAGTTGCTACTGCAGATTGAGAGATCAGCAGGGCAGTATGAGGGAAGCTGTGTGCACTGTTGGAAAAAACTAAAACTGTGTGGTATTTATTTTTGTTTTGTTTACTTGAATTCAGATGACTTTCACCCGGCCAGCCAATCACAGACAGCTCACTTTTGAAGAGATTGCCAAGAGTGCCAAAGTCACTGTGAATGAGGTGAGTTCAGGTTTAGACAAACTTGTTAATGTCTGTGTTCTGAAGATCTAAAAGTGTCTGGATAGACCTACTCCCATAGGTGAACTCTTAAGTAGAAACGTTCTCCCCTGTTCTTATGCATTTGGAGGGCTTTTTTCTTTTTAAGAAGGAATTAACTGGTGCTCCTGTTTATGGGTAAATAAATTTCTGAAGATTCTTAGTCATAGTCTTAAGTTGCAAGGAAGCTCTGTAGGTCATCTGTTCCCACCTGCTCTTGAAAGCAGGCCTTTGGATTAGGTTATGCAGGGCCATGCCAAGATGTCTTGAGTATTTCCAGCGAGGGGAAATGTCACTGATGTTTAATTTTTCTCATGGTGAAGAATTGTCTTTTGTTATCCAGGTGGTATACCTGCTGAAGTAAATCCTGCATGTGGTCTCTTGTCCTTTCACCATACATCCTTGTGAAAATAGTACCACTTATCTTCCATGTTACTGCCTTTTAGGTACTAGAAGACTGTGATAAGGTATCCCCGAGCCTCCTCTTCTAGGCTGAACAAATGAACTTTCTTCATAATGTCAAGTTCTCAGCCTGCTGGCCCTTTGCTAGACTCTCTCCAGTTTTGCAATGTCCCCCTTAAACTGAAAGGGGGCGGTGCAAAACTGGACACAGTGCTGCAGCTATGCTCCAACAAGTGCCGAGTGGAATAATTGCTTCCCTTCATCTGCTTGCTGGCTGTGTTCTTACTGATGCAGACCAGGACACGGTTCCCCTTTTGTTGCTGTTGGGGCACACCCCTGGCTCTTGCAGTTTGCTGTACCCCCCCTGAGTCTGCTCCTCTCCATCAGAGTATACTCTGCTGAGTATATTCAGAGTATACCGCAGCCAGTCAGTCAGACCTCCATCTGTGCTGTTGCTTTGGATCATTCGGTCTCAGGTGAAGGATTCCGTGCTTATCTTCACTGCTTCATGTGATTCATGTTAGCTCAATATATCAAGGCATCTTTTCATGGTAACTTTTATTTCCAGCACATCTACCGCTCCCTACCAGTGTGCTGTTATCTGTGAGATTGTCATCCAGCTAGCTTAAAGAGAATTAAATAGTATCAGACCCAGTATCAACCCCTAAGAAGCACTACTTGTGACCAGCTGCATGTTGAACTTCAAACCCTAACCACTACTGTTTGAGCTCAGTGGATTTTTCACTTACCTTGTGGTCCTTATGTCTGTTCTGTAGTTCACCAGCTTGTCAACAAGGATGTGGTAGAAGGTCTTGTTGAGCACTTTGCTAAAAGAAAGGCACAGAACACCAACAGCACTCTCTTCAACCACTGAGCAAGTTTTTTAATTTAAAAAGGCAGTCCTGTGGGTTGAGCATATCTTGACTGTGGTAGATCCATGCTGACTTTTTCCAATTACCTTGTTCTTCCTGGGATTTCAGAGAAAAGAAAGGGAATTTGCTCTTGGAGGAAAGAAGTCTCTCCTGTATATGTAGATGTCGATTAAAACATAAAAGAGGATGGGTGTGTGAGAGGCTGCAGCCGTTCTTGATTTTGTTGTGTGTGGTAAATGGTTTTCCACAAGCTAGTGCTATTTAAGGGTTTTATTTATCTTGGGGGAAACTGGGTGATTCTCAATTGTTTCCTTCTGGTTTTTTTTTTTTTTATTTTTAGGTGGAACTGCTGGTGATGAAGGCGCTCTCGGTAGGCTTGGTAAAGGGCAGTATTGATGAAGTTGATAAGAGGGTGCACATGACATGGGTACAACCACGTGTGTTGGATTTACAACAGGTAATGACCAGTTTGAATATTAAGGTAGTTCTAACTTGTTTTCTTGTGTGAGGTGATCTGGAAACTAAAATAAGAACTGTGAAGGGTCACTCTCTCAGGATTGGTCTCCTTAGTGCTTCCTGAAAATGCTCAGGGAAAGAGGCATTATATCAGCTTTTCTCATTCCTTTTTATATTGCCACCTTTAGTTCTTACCTGGGGTATATGGTGCATCTCTTCTGAAAGCCATACAAACCACCATAAAACACAAATGCTATGACTTTTTCAGAGGGATGTAGACATCTGTGTGGCTGCTTCAAGCCTAAATGCATGAAACAAAATCTTGGAGTATCTGGGTTGTAGGTGGCATGCATGTCTTGGGAAGAGAGGAGTTCAGCACCTTTGTCTTAATCACCCTGAACTTCTCAAGTTCGTCCTCCTAACGTTTTAGGAGACTGTATAGGGTGCCTTTACCTTTAAAAAAATAATCAGTACATGTAATACTAGCTTCAAACAATTCCTTTTGTGCATTTCAATTTCGCTTTAAACATTGCTGGTTTGGATGGTAACAGATGTTAAGTAGCATCTTTTTTCTGGATGCATGGGGTTTTGAGAAGTTGTTTGGGATCTCAAGTGTTTGTCCTTAAAGGTGAGTATTGGTATTTTCAACAGTTGAGGCATTAAAGTTATTGTGGGCTTGCCTTGCAGATCAAAGGAATGAAAGACCGCCTGGAGTTCTGGTGCACAGATGTGAGGAGCATGGAGATGTTGGTGGAGCACCAAGCTCATGACATCCTAACATAGAGGACCTTGCACTACCCCTGGGAGAGTAATTTCTACTGCTACTGATGCTAGCAGCACTCAGACCACTGACTCTGAACTGAATTATATGGAAGGGGGGTGGGTGGGCAGAGGGGAGAGCAGCTTTTTGAGCTTGTTCGAAGGAGTAAGCGGCCTTTTGCTGTGTAACCCTTTGGTGCTTGGAGTCATGATTTCCCTATGCGCTAACATTAGTGGCACTGACATGAGAGCTCCCATCCTGCTCTCGTAAAAGGACAAAGGCTCCGCAGTGGTTGATTTATCAGTCTTGTTATCAGATTGTTGGTGGGAGGATGTGATGCTGGTTGCATGTCACAGGAGTGGAGGCTATTTGCCAGGTAAAGGGGTAGCAGAAGCTCCGTTATGAAAACATGCTAGAGAGGTGCCTGACCACGTATGTGGTATTACTTAGTGGTATTGGCCTTAGGAGGGCATGACCTTCCCCGGTAACCTCTCTCCCCCTGCCCCTGCAGCAGCCCAAAGGCAGCATTAACTGAAATCATCTTTCTCCTTTTGCCCTCTTTCTCCACAACCCCTCCTCCTCATCTGCAGCAGAGGGAGTGTTTACTCCATCAAAGGGTTTTTTCCAGGATTACCGTTTAGTGGATGTGGTTTTATATACTTTTGGGGGTGGTTGTCTTTTACGAACACTTTGTGCTAAAGTGAGGTGCAGCAGTATTGCTGGAATAAACTTCTCTGCCTTCCCTTTTCTGTAGTTCTGTTTGTCATCTTCGTAACTTGCAGTTGGGCCTTTGATCTGTTTAAAAATACACTTCCTTTTAAGTTTCATGTTACAAAACCCATCTGTCCAAGGACAATAGAGATTTAAACAGTCTGTTAGTCACCAGTGGGATTAGTATGTAATTTACTTAGCACATAGTACCTTGGTATGTACTTTATTGTCAAATTTCTTTCTTTTGTGGGCAGCTGTAGTCCTGATGCCTTTTCTCAGGTTGAGTAAGCATTATCAACTGAAAAAAAACCCTAAGTAAGGCCTGAGAAGTTTTTGTTCTGCTTTTGCCTCTTAACAACTGCTGCTTTAAAAGCTTTTAGTAATGTAATTGTTTTGCTCTACTGCTGCTGCGATGCCTTTATAGGGATGAAAGATAATTGTGCACATTGAGAATTTGAAACAAATGCAAGTCTGAACTGGGGGCTGCCTTCAAGTACCATTTGGATGCATAGTACTCCTAATCATAAGGTAGTAATGGCAAACTACACTAAGGTTTATAACAGTAACTTTAAATTGAATGGAGTCGTATTTGCATATCTGGCTAAATTCCTTGGGATGTAGGTGGATTTTCAAATGCTGCTGCCAATGTATCCTTCGCAGTGCCGGTTTGGTTACTACTGTGATTCAAGAGCTCTAGCTACCAGTTTGATTCTCTGGTGTCACTCTAACAAACTGTACTACTGGAATTTTTATACTTTGCATGCTTTTTCTAGTTTGTTGTCTTGACTTTGAGGGTTTAATGCCAGCAGTGGAAAAAAAAGAAAGCACGTGGCTGACACCAGACTGCTATGCAGGTGCAAAGATGTTTCAGGCAAGGGAGACTTAGGCTTTTAAAAACAAACCCCAAATTGTCAGACCCTATACCTGGTGACCCTCCCCCCTTCTGCCTCTCTTACCTGTTCTGGCCTAAACTTCTTCCTGGTTTGGAGTTGTTCTGTTCTGACTGCCTGCCTCTTCCCTTTCCAGCCCATCAGTTCTATCATTTTGCTCTGTCCTTGCCAGTTTGGCTGTTGGCATGTGCGTTGAAGCACGTTTTTTCCTCCTGTGTTGTGAAATTTGACTTTCCCTGGTTCATGCTTCATCTTGTCTTACAAAGCTCATTCCTGATGCTGCTTTCTACTGACTTCAGAAGAGCATGCGGAGGAGACAAGTGTTCTGATCAGGAAAATGTTTCCTTTATTTCATAGCTAAGGACAGGAAAAAGGCTTTAAAAAGTACAATCTCCTTAGTAGTGTCGCATCACTATGTGTTAGGAGTAAATGATATGCCAACTGTGCAGCAATGCTAATGCATTGTGGGGCTGCTATTGCTTTAGATGAGCATCAAAAAAACTTGAAGTGTTACTGCTGAAATGGTACTAAAGTCTTCTGAGACTATTTTGACAACCCTCTTGTACTGTGGGGAGTGCTCGCTTGTATGTAAATTTTTGAGCAGCTCACTGAAGTGAGTATGAAGATCTGCCGTCTAAGTGAATTATGACAGTTGTTTCAGAGGTTTTTCCAAGATACTGAAAGTATTATTTGCTGCCCAAACCTTCCTGCGTAGGAGCAAGTGCTGGCTGTCTGCTTCCCTAACACAAATGTAGGAAATTTGGTGTGTGTGTGTGT
This sequence comes from Elanus axillaris, assembly GCA_026212715.1. Classification (NCBI taxonomy): domain Eukaryota; kingdom Metazoa; phylum Chordata; class Aves; order Accipitriformes; family Accipitridae; genus Elanus; species Elanus axillaris. The sequence goes on along the minus strand of JANZLQ010000022.1, from coordinate 29,748,784 downwards.
TTGAGGGGTGGAGAGGTTCTTCACGAAGGAAGAAAAGTCATATGTATAGCACCCAGGCTGGGGATTGTTTTAAATATCACTTACAGCCTTTGAGTATTTTCTTGCTAGGAATTTAACTTGGTTTTGCTTCCTTGCTAGTGCTGTGAGTGGTGCCTTGGTATCTGCCCAATGCTTTGCTGCAGCTGTACAAGGTTAAAAGCTCCAGTGGGAAATATGCCTCCGTACTAGAGCCTGCTGCGAACTTATAAAGGAATACTGCCTTTAGGACAGCATGCTGTCCAACAGAGCAGGATTACGGATCCATTCCCCTATGAACAAACGCATGGTTCAAGCAAAACCGACAAGCCATTACGCTAAATGCTAATGTGAATTTTAATGAACAAACTCAGAGGGTTCCTTCCTGGTGAAGATCTCTTCTGTGGTCTTATCTTCACTCATACTTCTGCTCTCAACAGGGTGCAGGTTGTTCTTGTTGCTTCTTAACCTGATCCACCCTTGTAGTGCTCCAAGTGTGCCAGGATCCAGGCTGTTGGCATCAGGAAGCATGCAGACATGATGGAAAGTGCAATGGCTTGCTCCTGCCAGCGGGAGAAGAAACAGAAGAATTAGTGGGATGGCTGCGTGACGGCCATCATGTTGTACGTGGGGTTTCTGGGACAGTTACGCACTGGTGCTGTGTTCTAATGTAATGGATCAAGTGTACTTGTCCATGCTCCTTGCTCTTTCCAGCCCCGTGGCTGTCAGATGAACTTGCCTTGGGGCTGTGGGAGGGAGATTTGGGTAAGCATGTCAGTTTTCACCAACTGTGGGCCAAGCTGGTTGCTCTCTAGGTTTGTTTCCATCCCTCTGTGTTTCTCTGTCATGATACTCACTGCAAAATCAGAGCAACTTGTGACCTTCAGTCAGCAGCAGAGGCTTGGGCTCCTAGTGTTTTCAAAAGCAGCAGCACCTGACTTTCAAATGACTTTGAGGTGTGAATTGCAACTGGCAGTGGCCTCTTACAGTGGCCTCTTACATTTCTGGCACACCAGGGCAGCGCTTAACCCCTTACACTGTCGCCTTTATTTCTTTTTTTTATTTGGCTAGAAAAAAGAGTCTCCAGGCTCGTGAAGCACTTTGTTGCAGACCTTGGAAAGGCAGCAGGGGGTAAACTCCACAAGCAAAGGGTGGAGGTGAAATCCAGCCAGGATTTCTGGTGAAAAGCTCCTTTTTCCAAGCTCATTTCACCCAGCCCAGGAGGGTCACTGCAGCTGGAGCAGCTCCTGTTCTGGTGGGGATCATTCCCAGAGGGAGGAATGATGGAGGTACCAACATACTCTGGCTCTGCGATGACAGTAGACCCCATCCTGGCCAATGGGTGCACCTGCTTTGGGGTGAATGTCCCATGAAAGGGGGGGGACAGGGCCCAGGTCTGTCCCTGTGCTGGCAGGGTTCCTTGAGGGACTGTCAGTGCCACTGCCACTACCTCCCTGAGGTCCTCGGGCTGCCCCATGGCTTAGCCTCCCTGGGGGGCACCCTGGGCTGCAGGGGACCTTCAGCAGGTACCATAAACCCCAAAGGTTAAAAAAGGGGATGAAAGGATAAAATGAAAAGGAAGAAAGAGCCTGAAAGAGGGGAGCAGAGCATGCACACACACCCCCCCCGTGGGGGTGCAGTCTGGAACTTGCGCTGCTCTGTGGGTACCTTTCCTCCCTTTTCTCCCCGCTCCTCTCTTGCTTTTACTCCCAACAAAGATAATATGGCTATAATGCAGAGAGGGATTTTGTGCCCCTCTGACCAGGGTGTTCCCTGGGAACAAGTGGCTTCCCCCCCCCTTTTCTTTTCAGCCCCCAATAAGCTACTCACAGCAGCAGAGAGTGGATGTTCGGGTGGCTTGGAGGTGACCTGCGCCCGGGGGATCCGTGGGGTCCGAAGCACGGTGGCCAGCAGCCGGGAGCCCCGCTGAAGGCCCCGCATGGTGGTGACAGGGTGAGTGCACTGCTCTTCTCACTGTGGCTGGGCTGCAGCTGCCCAGCCTGTCATCGCTGCTGTCACCCCTTGGCACGGGGCCTGCTGCTCTCCCAAGGGCACGCCAGCAGAAAACCCTTAAATGGCAAGATTTTCCCAAATTGCTCACTGAATATTTTTTTTTCTTCCCTTAAGCATCTGATGTTTTGTTGTTTGGTTTTGTTGTTTTTTTCTCAGCACCACCCACCTCCCTACACCTCTGAGGTCAAAAACCATGTCCCCAGCCAGCAAGGTGGGACCTCTCTGCAATGCTCTGCTGGAGAGCAGACCTCTTCTTCTCTTGGGCTTTTTAAAACTTATAACACTCAAAACATAATGTACTTTTTTTTTTAAGCTGTTGCAGATGTGATGCCTGATATTCTCTGTTTGATGGCAGTGGGTCGGACCTTGCTCACCTCAGCTGTGACAGTGGCTTCTCTGTCTTCCTTTGTGGTCCAGTGTTGCGTAGGCTCAAAATAGAGTATGCACAAGTTCCTCCTTACATGTTGTTATTTGTTCAGCAAGCCCGTCAGCCACAGACCATCTAAGGTGCTGACAGATCTGTTGAAGGTATTTGGTCAAGTTGGGCTGGAGTTTGCAAAAGCAACTTGCAACTTGCTCGAACTGAGAGCAGAAGTAGCTGCAAGCCTTGAGCCTGGGTCTCATTCCTCTGATGTGTGGATGCTTGTCAGTGGGAGAAGTAGTGCCCTTTCAACTTGAACTCATGTCTGCTTCACTGAATAACCCAGCTGTGTCCTTCTCTTCCTTAAAAACAGCTCTGCAGAAAATTTTCCAGGATTTGTATGGACCTGCTCAGAGTTCTCCTTCCCAGAGTCAGTCACCTTCCTCTCCCTGACTCTCCTTGCAGCTCCTGGGGCTTCACGGTCACAGCAGGCTCTTCTGCGGGATGAAATTGGGTCTTGTGTTTAGAAGGAGGTCAGAGCTCTTTTGCCAGAACAACTGTCTCGGGAAGGTGCAGGTTTTTACCTTAAAAATGGCACAATGGGCTGCACGGACCATGACTGGTCAAGCACACATTTGTTGACAAAAGACGACTGCTGAAATTGAAAAGCAGTAACAGAATCCTCTTACCTTATATCTGCTTCTTGCAGCTGGCTTTCCAAAGGATTTCCCTTTGATTCCCTGCTCATCAGAGCCTTTTTCCAACCAGCTGACAGTCAGTAATCTCTTGGTGCAGCAGACACAAAGCTGGCAGGGTGGCAGAGCCTCCAATGATAAAGATTTTTCTTTTGAGCAGTTTCACAAAACATTTGCCTCTGTGATACAAGGGAAAGGAGTAAGTGACCTCCAGGAACATCTCACACTTGTCTACTTCCCCCTTAGCATTAGCTGATTTTGTAGAGCAAACCCATGTTCTGCTGTGCCTCTTTGTGCTGTTTTTAGTGACAGAAGTACTGACCTGCATGTCGTTGGGAGCAGCTTTTCTTCTTGTCAGGAAGAAGCATCCAGGCAGCAACCATCTCCTGCTCTTGCCCCAGTTGCCTGTGGGCTGTGAGCAGTTCTAGCTCCTGTTTCTAGTCTAGACCAAATGATAAAGGAGGACCTGTCTGCTCAGGGAACTACTCAAACAAGAACTGCTGTGCCCATGCGCACCGGCAGCACAGCCATGCTGCCATTTGCTCGCGCCAAAGCAGGCACCTCAAATCCCCTTGTGCCACCAGCTCTCACACATTCAGCATTTTTGGGTGTGCAGGAGGGGGCAGCATTCCTCTGCCTCGGTCCTTTCCTGAAAACCTACCTAGAAACCTTCTTTTGCTCCTGTAGATCAAGCTTTTCATCTGTAGCAAAAGCTCGTCTTGAGGAATGTTGCTGCGATTAACAGGGGTGACGGTGAGGGTGGCCACGTTGAGCCGGGGCAGCTGTGAAAGGCTTGGTTGTGTTTTCTATGAGTACTAGGAGAATAATATTGTTGAGGAGTAAAGCCTTGCAAACTTTTTGAACAGGAGCTAAAGAAAAGCACCAATTAAAATCCTGGAGAAGCTGGAGAAACAGCTGGTGGTAAAGGACAGATGGGGTGTCATGACCTGGGCTGGACAGACCAGGGAGTCATGTTGAATTTGGAATTTCCTTGGGCTATATTATGTTGAAATAACACCAAATGATAGGTTAAACATTTTATTCATGATGGAAGCAAACTGTATTTGGAACGTATAATCGTAGGTGGTGGGGTTTCTTACCACAGGACTTGGCATGAGACTATCTCAGTGAAACAGGTAACCCATGGTAACCCTCTACATCAATTTGGGGAAGAAGGAGATCCCTCTCATTGGGTCAGGAGGTTCAGAGCTGATCCCTTTGCTTTCTAGACTCCTCAGAGAAGGGCCCAGGGGCAGCTGGATCCACTCCTAATTCCAGACTTGGTCAATGGTTTTATGTCTTAAAGGGATGAGGTGTAGGGATTGTGGAAAAGGAAAGAGAGAACAAGACAGAGAGAAAAAAGGAAAAGAGAAAGATTTCACTGGTCCTGTGTCCAGCATTGGTTGTCAGCTGAGAGGTCCAGTCCCCGTGGGCTTGCGCACCTGGGGCTTCAGTATGTGTCCTTTTATCATCCTTGCTGCTCCTTTGGGCAGGCAGTGGAACTTATCTGGTGAAATTAGGTGTCATGAGCGGTTTGTGAGCATTTGGGACTCGGGGTCCTTTGGGGAGTAACTTCGCCTTCCCTGCAGACGTGACCATTGTCTGATCTTTGTATCGGAACAGCTTATCAGAACAGGGGCAGGGGGTGCTGCTCAGTAGCTGTTTTCAACTTGGTTCCTTGCTGTGCAGGGTTCGTTGTTGCAGAGTTTATCTTTAAACAGAGCTTGCCCCACCGCAGTGTTTGAGACATTAACTCTTTTTATCTCTCACATGGGGTTAAAACATTTCCCTTGAAATTCTTAGAGAAACTTGTCTCTGCTCTGACTTATTCAGAAAATCATACTGTGCAGATGAATAAGGGAAAAAAAAAAAAGCCTTCAGAACCCCCCGTTCTGGCCACAGCAAGATCAGCTATGGCAGAGTTCGAGGAGGTTTTAGCTTGCTGTGAGAAAGGGCTTTTCTGAAAAAAAGAGTATTTTAGTTTGAAGGTAATAAA
>JANZLQ010000022.1:29727225-29743640 GCA_026212715.1 Elanus axillaris | reverse complement strand
TGGGGGCTGCTGGAGGAGCTACTCGCACCCCAGAGCCTTGGGGGGGGTCTCCGCTCTGAAGCGGGGGGGTGGGGGGGAATCCTGCCTGCTGTCCGGTGGGATGGTTGTCCCTGCCTCTGCTGTAGATTCAGCCCTTGCCTGGGCCGGCTGGCGGTCGTGAAGGTTAAAGAAAAGACTAAATTAAAACTTGCTGTGGCAAGGTATGAGTTTAGGTCCTTGAATATGAAAGGAGTAGAGCTGGGAGTAAACGTTCATGCTTGGGCTCTGCCCTTTGCTGCTCGTCAGGATTTCTCCAAGTCATCTCTCGGGTATCTGCAGCAATCATGCTGATCCAGCAAGGCTCTGCTGTGCAGGCTGCATCCGCCTCTTTGGCTGCTTTCCTGGTGACTCTGGGAAGCTGGTATGCGGAAGACCAGGAGCAGTTGACATGGGAGAGCTCTTTGACCCTTTCCACCCCTTGTTTTAGTAAGGAAGGTGTACAGCGGCTCTTTTTCTTAACCCGGAGGCCCTTGCTGTTTCTCCTCTTTTCCTCAGCTTCCTCCCTGGGTATTTTCTGGCAGGAAGGCCACTCCAGGACATTACCACATGTGCCCATGGAAAACCCTCTCTTTGGTCCTGTTTAGCAGGGTTGGACCCAGAAGTAGGACAAACAACATTGCCTTTATTTGTGCCCCCAGTTTCTTCCCTACAAGTTCATGTTTGCAGTGTGGTCTCTGACCTCGTGTTCCTTCTGATGCAGCCGATGGTTTTATCTGTTCTCTTTGGTGCTGGCAGTGGTGGGCTTGAGGCTGAATCTGGAAGGACTTGTTCTGCCTCGCTCAGGAGGAAGCAGTGAGGAGCTTTCACCTTTCCCAAGCAGCAGCCAGCAAGGAGACTTGGTGGTTTTTCACTGCTTCTGGATGGAGGAAACACACTTTCGCTTCCTTAATGCTGATGGCAGCTTTGCTCAAGCTGGACATTGGCTTTTCTGTGGATTTACAGAGAGAACAGATGTATAATATCTATCCTGTAAATGCTGGATTGTTCAATAAGATAATCCTCCTCTCTGAGCACCAGGGCAGAGGCAGTATGTTGGTCAGAGAAGCACAGCATCTGGCTGCAGCGCGCTCAGTGCCTCCCCTGATCCACCAGGACAGGACCATAGGTCTTCCTGCCGAGGGAGGTTTGTTTCTACAAGGTCCAAACATGCTGCGCAGGGCAGGACAGTGAAACGGCTGACGTGATGCCCCTCTGACATGTTAGGGACACGGATGCTCCTGCTGCAGGAGTGTGAAGGCTGAGGAATAAAAGCTGGGGCTGCCCCACACTTGGGCTGCACTCCGAGATGGCTCAGAGTGTGGGGAAGGCAGCAGGAAAAGCTTGGAGGTAAAAGAGAGATAGGATCCAGTAACAGGTGGATCTGGGAGCATCCATCTTCCAGTAAGCCTTGACAAGTGAGCTAGAGGCATATCTGGGATCCAGGGGGAATATCCACCTAGACCCCCAGTAATTTGCTCCTTTGCCTCCCCCTGCCTCTGAGCTTGGGCTTGTAGCACAATACTGTGCTGTCCTACGCTTGCTGTGTTTGATGGGGACTGAAAGCATCTACAGGGGGGCTGTCCTCTCCCTTTGCTGAAGGGCGTGATGTGGGGTGAATTTTGGCCGTTGCATTCGACAGTTACGGCATCTGCTTTTTGGCTTGCCTGCGACAAGGTAGCAGGAGCTTTGCTGGCTCCAAATGGTCTGCAGGGAAACAGATAGCTTGAGCCTTTGCCACGGTCAGAGGACGCACGTGCAGCACTGTGACTGTCTCGAGGACTCACACCGGTCAAACTTGGTTATGGATCTCTTCAGAGAACCATGTTGCAGCAAGGCGAGAGCTGGGGCACAGTCATGCTGGGGCAAAGAGCCTGCTGGGGGCAGGTGCTGGGTCCAGGACAGCGTGGTCCAGGTGCGCGGCAGAGCTCAGCCTGGGCAAGGACGGGCATTTTCTTGTGTAATGGCAGGTGACCTGCCCCTCTTTGGGGACAGCATGGTAAAACGCTGCTCTGTCTGTAACTGGGCTTTAAAAGTGATAGAATTCAGGGGCTGGGAGAAGTGGGGCTGGATGCCAGGAGCTTCCCGGCGGTGCGGGAAGTCAGGGCAGGGTGTCTGGAAGAGCTCTGGGGTGCGGACAGAGGGGTCATGGGAAGGAAGCCAGGAAAAGCGTGCCAGAACTGAAGTCTGTATGTGTTCCCTGCGAAAGCAGGCAAGGAAAAGGGTTAGAGCATGGCTGGGGACAAAGGGCGGTTATCCCATGGAGTTCCTGCTGTGGAGGTGTGTGTGCTGTTCCTCCTACGCTCTGGCTGGAAAGCAGCCACAGCTCTCCTCCAGAGCTGTTGCTGCATTTCTCAGGCGGCTTTTAGATGGTAAATCATCAGAGATTGTTTTTTTCCTTCTCTGTTCCTCCTTTCCCAGAGTGCAGGGCAGCCCTGGGACATCTGTGGTCCCTGCTGTGGGCAGTGAGCTCATCTGGGCAAACACCTGCCTGTTAAAGATTTATTTTTTTAGTACTATTATTTTTTTTAAGGAGGGAGGAAAAAAAAAAGTAATTTCCTTCCTTCTTTCTCAGTTGGGCAACTTCCGTCTTTCCCCTCCCCGCACAGGAGCCCCACGGCCAGAGTTCACTCTCAGCCCCAGACCAAAGGCAAGAGCTAACCTCGCTTTCTGCAGCCCTTTTGTGTTTGTTTTTGGGTTGGTTTTGGTTGGGTTTTTTTTTTTTTTAACTTTCTCGAAGGCAGGAAGAGGATTTTTCTCACAATTCAATCTCAGGCACTGACTGCCTGGCATGAAGAAACAGAGCCAACCCCGAGAGCCACCAGCAGCCAGCTGCTGTCAGGGAGGGATTTTGGGGACCAGCGGGCTGGGCATGTTCTCCCTGCTCTCATGCTGTCCCAGCTGGCTTTCCAGCTCTGCTTGGAGAGTCTCTCAGTGCCTTAGTTTATTGTTTCTGTGTTATTCTAGTGGTTAGCATTGCCAGGCACCAGCTACTGTTCCCTTTTGTGAGGTGCTGTTTATATGTGTCTATATCTTTTAATATGTATTTGTTTATATATTGTGTATAAATATATGTTTTTATATATTCATATATATATAATCTCAATGAAATAAAAAGCTCCTAGCCCAACAAGCCAGTAACAGAAGCTGAGCTAGAGATGCAAGAGTGATGGGGAGCACAAGGGTACAGTGAGTTGGGGATCCGCTGAGGCCACAGAAGTGGTTAATAGCATCATGGAATAGTGTTGGGAGGAAGAGGAGGAAAGAAGAGGAAGGTGGCTGTGTTGTAGTGGGAGAAACTGGTGAGATCCTGTCACGGAGAGGGCAGCGGAAGGGGAAAAGGCAGGGGGGGGAAATTGGGGAAGTGACAAAGCCAATGACTCGGTGAGGTTTGGGTGAGCTGGGAGACGGCTGGAGCGGAGAGGGAACGAGGGAAGCTGCAAAGGAGGAAATGAGCCGGGTGGAGGAGAGCTGCCCCAGGCACTGGGAGGAAAGCTGGGATGGAGGAAAACTGCTGGTTGAGGTGCTGGTGGTGATCAGAAGGGAGACTAGACTAAAAGAAGTGGAGACCCTCGGAATGTAATGGGGCTGGAAGCAGGTGAGCAGCTGGCTTTGCTGATGGCTGGGGTGTTCCAGGCAGGTTACAGAGAGAGAATAAGTTTGCAGCCCCTGCTTTCGGCTGACATTCAACATGGCCACGATCAGCCTGTCCCAATTTTGTCCATTCAGCCCTTGTGCCTGACTCTGTTGTTGTTGTTCTGCAGCTCGGGTTGGTGAAAATGGCTGATGGCAAAGAGGACCCCACTGTGTTCACCTCCACTTCTCTGCCCTCGGACCCACGGCTGCTGGCTACGGTGACGAATGCTTACCTGGGCACCCGCGTGTACCGGGACATCCTCCACATCAACGGCGTGTACAACGGGGCAGTGGGAGACACGCACCGTGCCGACATCCCCAGCCCCGTTAATGTTAGGATGGTGGTGCCCGGTGCGGACAGCCTGGCTGAGATCTTCACCTTGAACACCCAGACGGGTAAACAGCAGAGCACGGGCAGGAATCTCCTTGTCCTGCTGCCTCCTTTCACATCTTCATCTTGGGCACCCATTCCTCTTTCCCTCTAACGGCTGGTGACCCTATTCTAGAAGTTAAACCCCTCATTGCCTGTGTTGCCTCTTCCACAAGGTCACATCTTTCTTCTCCCCAGTCTCTGTTCGCCTGTGGGGTGTTGTTCTTTTGAAGTCATGTGGGAGCGAGTGGCAAATTCCCCTTTCTTGTGAGAATAAGAGTGGTTTTCAGACTGTATCTCAATCCGCGCTGGGGCCAGGCTTGGCAAACTCTGTTTAATCATGAAGCCTGATAAAATGTTTTATAGCACAAATCATTCCTCAGCGGCTTGGCCAGATTCAGTGTGTTAACAGTGGTGTCCAGCCGAAAGCTGTGTTTGGATCTGGACCTGGGAAAGACAGTTCCTTTCTCAGTAGGAACGGGTTGATAGGGCAGAAATGGGAGTCTGGGGCAGAACACCAGGACCTCATGGTTCAAAAGGCTGATGGCTCTTGTTGTGCTTACAGGAACCTTCAGCCATGCACTGCAGGCAACAGATTATGCAGCCACCCATCAGATCTATGCTCACCATTCCCTTGTCCACTTGATGGCCTTCAGCATCACCATCTGGCGATCAGCTCACGCCACCCAACCCATCACAGTCCAGCTCCAGACTCCTTTTGTGTCAAAGAGCCAGGACTTGGATCTGAACCAAGGACCAGACTTCCAGGGAGCACAGTGAGTTCAGATCACGGGGGGGACCTTGCCCTGAATACATCCTTCATGGGCTGTCACACACTGCCCTGCTCACCGTTAGGAAATAAATTGCAAAAATAAAGCTAGAGCTAGACTGAAATGGTAAGTAGCATGGAGGCTTGTGCAAATCTGCTTCTTCCTGGCAGGTATAAACAAACCCCCAAATTAAGCACGGAAATATTTTTATTAGTTGCAACTCCAGAATGAGTACTTACACCAACACGCAAAAGAGCAACAAAGGCCACAGGGACTAGATGTGATTACGAAGAAATGAGTTTGGGGAAGATAGTGAATTTGGAGCAGATGGCCTCTAAAAATGGCTTGCTGGGATTGGGGACCAGTCGTAATGAATTTCAGTCTCCTGCACTTTGGGGGGTGGGACAGTGAAGCTGGGGGACAACAGAGCTTCCACCCTGGGTGGGAACGGGAGCTGGGTGAGGTCGCCTCTGTGTGTGTGGACGTGCATGGAGTCCCATCTACTCTGCTCTCCCTTCCCTGGTTGCTTGATGTCTCCCACAGCTACATCTACGGGAAGACGCTGGTTCCTGAGGTGGAGGGGGGACCCCGTCCCACAGTTCACATGCTCTGGACTCCCGTGCCACAAACCTTGACGTTGGGTGGGGAGGAGCGGGAGCAATCCTGGGAGTTCCTGACGGCCGTGGCTGAGAGCGAAGAGGAGGCGAAGAGGAGCTACAGCGAAGGGCTGGCCCTCATTGCTGCTGGCTCCCTGCACTCCTCCCACGTCCACGCGTGGGCCACATTGTGGCGAGGCTGCTGCATAGACCTGGATGGACCTCTGCCTTTGAGGCAGGCCCTCTATGGCTGTCTCTACTACCTGCTGAGTGCCATCCCGCCCAGGGAAAACCCAGGCTTCCTCTTCCATGGCATCAGCCCTGGCGGCTTGTCCAATGGCACTCAGGGCGAGGACTACTGGGGGCACGTCTTCTGGGACCAGGTGAGTGGAGGCCGTGCTGGCTGGTAACCTGGGGGCTTTGTACAGTGACTGGGATGGAGAAGACTCTGCAGGAGGCTGCTTCCTCCTTACGCCCAAGTAGGGGTACCTTGGCAACAGCCTCTTGTTAGAGAGCATCCTCCTGCTCCTTTTGTAACAGCTGTCCAGACCCAGCTTGATCCTTGGAGTTACTCATCCGGGTTGTCCTCTAACTCAAAGGCAAATTGCTGAAATTGAAGCTAGGTGCCTGGGGCTGCTGCCTAGCCAGAGAGGGTAAAGAGGCCAGGAGAGACCCCACCGCAGGGCAGACCCCTTCCCCAAGCTGAGGCATGGGGCTAAGATAGTTCAGGTTGCTCACCCAAGGGAGCTTCAGTGACCAGCTTAGAGTACGGCCACCAACTTTTAGCTATTTAAAACAAAGCAAGTTGAAACCTGCCCTTCAGCTTCCAGCTTTGGTGGCATTAGCGAGCCCTTTTGTGCCTGAACCACTGAAAAAACAGAAATGTTCTTGGTGATGGGCACATTCAGCTTTTAAATGTAGGTTTTGTGTGTACTCAATAAACCGGTTGGGCTGGGTGGCTTTGCCCCAGCCAGAGGCTGCGATCTGCTCTGGGAGCAGCCATGGTGAATGGGTGCACAGCTCTGCTGCTGAAAAACAATTGCCCAGGGTGAGCAGGAGACTCTGCTGGGTGGTGTTGAGGGTCCTGTGCTAAACCTAGTCTTGTCTTTCAGCAGGCAAGGGTTTTTCAGTCCTGTGGACCTTGTGTGCTTTCTTCCTGGTGATGCGTGTAGTTTTGACCCTCTCCAGAGCTTCTGGCTTTGGAGGACTCCTGCCTCCCTTCTCTTGCATGATGGGAGGGCAGTCCTCCTGAGATCATCCTGGTGAGATACCAGAGAGTAGCAGGCATGGGCAGAAGCAGTCCCTTGTGGATTTATCCCTTTTAATGAGCCCACGGGACAGCACCCTTAAGTAGTAGCAAAATCAGTCAAGTGTATAGCATGGGGGTGGACTTGAAAGGTGAAACTGGTGGGAGCATTTGGGTGCCCCACCAGGCAGTCCCACCATCTTACCTTGCTTGGATGTTTCCAGGACACCTGGATGTTCCCAAACATTCTGCTGTTTTATCCTGAAGCTGCCAGAGCTATCCTGGAGTACCGGATTCGAACGCTGGAAGGGGCTGTACGCAATGCACAGGAGCAAGGCTACAAGGTGGGGACAGAGATGTTGGGCTGAGGGCAATTGCAACCCAACCACTGCCACCCAGGAGGACAGCTGGGCTTTGCTTTTCCTCTCTGGCTCCTGTTTTAGCCAGGCGCTGAGAGCAGGGCATTGCCCACAGCTGGTGGAGGGGGGAGAGCATCTCGAGATGTTGTGCTCACTGTCTCATGGATGTCTTCTCCTGGCAGGGTGCTAAGTTCCCGTGGGAGAGCGCAGCCACCGGCCGGGAAGTCTGCCCTGAAGAGATCTATGGAGCCCAAGAAATCCATGTCACTGGGGATGTTTTGATGGCCTTTGAGCAGTATTATTGCACCACGCAGGTAAAGGGAGCGTGTGCCACTTGGATGGCCTGGTGGCAAGGCATGCAGGGCATCTGGTGACTGTCACTGTCCCTTCCCAGAGAAACTCTGCTGTTGTCTGCTCCTGTCAGAATTGCCGGTAGCACCCCAGGGTCCCTTCTTCAGCCCTGCCTCTTCTGTCCTTGCTCCTCATGGGTGGCTTGGCATCCTGTTGGCTCAATCCAGGCCAGTTTTCAGACCTTTTCTCCTGCTACATCCATCTCCTTAGAGCTCTTGTTCTTCTGCTGAGTTTGGGTCTGGTTGGGTCTCCCTCATGTGCCTCTTTTTTCTCTGCCTTTGGCTCCTTCCAGGACCAGAAGCTGTTCAGGGAGGACGGAGGCTGGAAGCTGGTGGATGCTGTGGCTCAGTACTGGTGCAGCAGGATGGTATGGAGCGAGGAGGAGCAATGCTACCACATCAAAGGTACTTCTGCAACTGCCAGACTTGTTTGTAGGGAAGGGGTTTGTGAGCAGAGGCTTGGAGCCCCTCCGGTCAGACCTGGACGGGAATGCACGGGCTCTTCAGACTCCAGCCCTCTAGAATATCTCTCAGGTAATGTTTGTGTCTATACAAACACAGGGCAAGATGCTTGGCTCTCTTCCAATGTCACAGTATTGGTTATTTTTTCTCTCGGCCCCTTGCCACCCCTAGGACACCTCTAAATGTCTCCTTCCATAGTGGTACAAGCTGATGCCACAAGCATGGGTGCCTTCAGATCTGCTGTTGTGGCTGGTGGCACTTAGAGAAAACAGAGTGCAAGGGATTTAGAGAGGAAGGACATTTCTAAGTCTTTTCTACGAGACCCAAGATTAAATCCCCTAGGAATCTGCAGGAGTTCAATCCCTTGAAGGACGTCCAGTGCTGTTGGTGCAGAACAAGTACAACAGCTGATATGTCTGGCAAGGCAAAGGGTCTCTCCCCAAGCAGCAATCCTGCTGAAGCACATTATGTTAATGAGTGCAAGTTACCACTGATGGGCTGCTTCTGAAAGGGGACACTGAAGAAGAAAACCAGAACTGAAGGAGATGTGTTTGTGGGAGGAGGTTCTGGAGGAGAAGGCTGGGTTAGAGCAAAGGGATCTCTATGCAAATGGGGTGTTCGGGGCTAGAAGAGCCCCTGGGGTTACTGCAGGCTGGCTCTTGGTGCAAAGATCCTCAGAGATGGCCCCAGTGCCCCCAGAGGAGTCACATATTTAATTGTCTATTTTCATGTTTCTCTTGGGGAAGTGCCCATCTCTCCTCCTGGGGACAAGCTGCACAAAAGCAGCAAAGGAAGGAGCTGTGTGTGTAGCTAGGGAAAGATTTAATGACTTGACTTGGTTGAATGACTAGAAAGAATTTACAGGTCACCTCAGCTGTGAAGTGAGCAAGATGCCCTCGGGTTGTGTTATCTGATGCCCATCAGCCAAAGCTGTAAGCCAAGTTGTTTCTCTTATGCTTATGTTCTCCTTTCTGGAGCGTTGCACCAAGGTTGCTGTGGGATCCTGCCAGAAGCAGAGAGGCAACACCTCGCCACGTGGTCAGGCGTCATGGCAAGGGGACGGCTTCCCTTCCTTGCGCCACCTCCCCGAGGAGGGGCACAAGGCCATGCCAGACCTCAGGTTTGCTGCGGTGTGAAGTGTCCCCTTCCTCTTCCTCCAGGTGTCATGCCTCCAGATGAGTATCATTACCGGGTCGATAACTCTGTTTACACCAACGCCGTGGCCCAGCGGAGGTAATGTGTGTGTCTTCTCAAAGTACTGGCCCATCTCTCTTCTTTTCTGCCTAGCAATATGGCAGGGGTAGGAGGCAGGAGGGCTCCCACGTGGGATACACCTTCCCTCTCTTCACATACCTCTCTCTGAGCTGGTCTCCTTCGCCTGCCTTTGCAGCCAGTGGAAAGAAGTAGGTGGTCCCGTGGCGGTTCATCTGACCTGTTTCAGGTGTCTGCGTGAGACACAGGGATTCTGTTTCACAGGAGGGTTTCTCTCCCTGCGTTTTATGAGGTGTCTATACAGTTAGCCAGCTGGAGACATCTAAAGCTAGAGGAACGGACTCCCAACTCTAGCGATGAAAGCTGTTATCCCAAGCTTAAACTCTGACCCATGTTCTTTCAGGGGAGCTGTTTCTTTGCAATTATGGCTCAATTAGTTCTTTCTGTTCCCTTTCTTCTCTTCCCCTCTCTGAGGCGGCCACAGGCACCCATGCCTGACAAAGCATTGTTCCTTGCTTCTTTTCAGCTTAAATTTTGCAGCTGATATTGCTCGGGACTTCTTGATCCCTGTGCCAGAGGAGTGGGTGGACTGTGCCAAGAAAATCAAAGTGCCCTTTGATGCAGAGAAGAAATATCATCCCGAGTATGACGGTTACAGCCCAGGTGAGCAGAGAGGCAGCAGCAGAGCTTTGAGTTGGCCACTGCTCGCTCTTTGCAAGCCTGTGAGAAGTAGGGGCTCTGACTTGTTCAAAGAGGGCAACAGTGCCTAAATGGTTGGCTGAAGTAAAAATCTCTAGTGTTGCTCTCCCAAGTGCAGCATTTGGGTTGCTGGTGTGGAGAGCCTGGCTTGTAGATGTTTTTTCTGCCTCTTGGCAGATCGTTTCTCATTGGTGGGCCCATAAAATTAGGAAATTTGGGAACACAGTGTCGGAAGAGACTTTTAGTACTGGGCTGTGATGACATGGCTGCTGTGAAGCCACTGCTGACAGTTAGGTCTATCTTTCCAAGGTCAAGTGCCATGTGTTGTCCTTCCAGCAACCCCTGGGCCCTCTGGAAGGGAAGGGGCCGGTTTCAGTAAAAACGGATGCCCAGTTTAGTGCCCTTTTTCTCACAGTTAGGGGCAGGGTAATCTGGGTGCACGGGATCGTGGGAGGTATTTCTTTGCACCTGAAGTTTAGGTGACACGCCAGTCTGGGTGCCATCGTGTTAGGGCTGTGCCAGCGTCCTGCCTTGACACAGCTTCCATCAAACATGGCACCAGGGACAAACCATAAGCTGCTGTTCTGGTCTGCCTTTAGCAAAGCAGCAAGGAGTTATCCTCCCTGCAGCTCCACTACATTCCCCCTGTTGATGTGGCCTTTGTTGTTCTAAGTTTATGATTCTGTGTGAGTCAGGTTTGTTCAGCGTATGAATAAATAGACAATCAGTCTGCCAGTCGTTCCCAGCTGGCATATGTGCTCTGACCAACTCTTTTCCCCAGGTGAGCCTGTGAAACAAGCTGACGTCGTCTTGCTTGGATTCCCGCTGATGCACCCCATGAGCCCTGAAGTCCGGAGAAATGACCTGGAGATGTACGAACCCGTCACTGAGCTGGATGGGCCAGCCATGACCTGGGTGAGGAGAGGGGCAAAGCCTAAGCTGGAATTCATCCACGAGGTGGTTGTTTCTGTCTGAGTTAGTCACTGCCTGCCCCATCAGTGGGCATGATTTTTCAGACCTGCTTTTAAACTCTAAGGGAGCATGGACAGTGAAGAGCTAGAGATGTGTGCTGCAGATGTCTACTCTGGGCCAGAAGGATGCCAGTTGTGGGGTCACTCTGGAGCTTTTGCTGTATCGTCACCCCTGGGGGAGATGGCAATTGGTGAAAGGCTGTTTTTCTCTTCTGCAGAGCATGTTTGCGGTGGGCTGGCTGGAGCTAAATGAGGTGCAGAGAGCCCAGAGCCAACTGGAAAAATGTTTCAGCAACATCACAGAGCCCTTCAAGGTTAGCTGTGTGTTGTGTCGTGGGTTCTTCCCTGTGGCAAATACCTCTTGTTTCTGTCTTGCCTGTTCCTAAGTGGGTCACATCACACAGAGATAGCACTTGGACTGGAGCCTATGCTGACTACATGTGGGGTCGTTAGGTTATTGTTCTATTAACAAGGTGGTTGTGTGCACTGTCTCTTCTCTGCCTGCTTCCAAAGAGCAGTAAAAGGAGGCATCTGCTTCCTACCAGGCAATACAAAGCCAAGGGTCAGTGTCATGCTTGCCCCAGGCTTCCTTCTGCTTGCCAGGGATGGCAAAGGGAATGGTGATGGTGGTATTCAGAGATACATCAAAGCCCACCCACCACCTCGTGCCGGGATGGGCATGGTCATTGCAACACCCCAGATATGTGACAGTGACAATAAGTGTATTCAAATCCACAAAACTGAAGACTCCCAATGCAACTGTTGAGTCGTTTCTTTCTTTTGCTGGAGCAGATCTGGGTGGAGAACTCAGATGGGTCAGGAGCTGTGAACTTCTTGACTGGGATGGGTGGATTCTTGCAAGCTGTCCTCTTTGGCTACACAGGCTTCAGGTGAGATGCTATGTTATGTTACATTTAATTTCCAAGCAACTACATGTCACTGGAGACCTTACTGTTTAGCTGGAGCAATGTGGTTTTACTCATGAAAAAGAAAGAAACTTGCAGCATCCAGAATATCCTCCAAAACTCCCAGCAGGTAACAAACAGGAAAGTCAATGATCCTGTCTGAACTGTGGATACTGGGGACAGGTAGTCACTGGTGGAGAACAGGGTGGAATTATCAGAAATAGTAAGCTTTGGTCCATTTCTCCTCCAGCCATGTCATTGTTGAAAGCTATTGGCTTCAAAAGGAATCAAAGCTAGGCCAACGCTGAGCTCTTCAACACTAGCTGACACCCTCAGTGAAGAGGGACGTCTCTGTATCATCTCAGGCTTGCGGGTAGCCTGTATTGTTTTGATGTCTGCGTGCCAGAAACACATCCAGACCCGCCTGCTCCGTAGGTGGTCATAGCTTTGGTTTCTTCACAAAGCGTGGATGAAGCTTAAAGACTACGATCCACCAGTTACATTGGCCTTTTGGTTAACGAATTAAAGAGGCAGTCTGTACAACCACCTTGCAGGCAGTACAGGACTGCTTCTTACTACACCTTATACACTGTGGCCTTTCTAAGCGGACCTTTGTAAATGAAGACCCTAGTCCTCTACCACCACATTGAGGTGCCGTAGGCCTAGTCCCACTTTAAAGACAGGAAACAGATTCAGAACAGGTAAGAGACTCTCTCCAGGTCATTTGATGAGTTAGTTGCACAATTGGGAAGCCAAATGTCGTTCCCTAAGTCTGTCCTCTGGCTTAGCTAGAACATCATCCCATCTCCTTTGGATGTGGTGTGGAATGACCTTCTGCAGCCCCTCTGAAGCCATCTGCACACATGTGGCTCTGCAAGCCTCTGTGGAGGAAAGTGCTCAGCTGGCATCGCCACAGCATTAAAATATCTTAGAAAAAACATTAAGCTGTTCATATAATTTCAAAGCTGTGTCTAGTACCCAAAGCAGCCCGGTGGTTTCAACCCTGAAGTAACGGGCTCTTGAGCGTATTCTTAGTTTAATTGAGGATGGACCAAACTGACAAGCCTTTTGATTTCCAGTGAAACCTTCTAGTGCTAAATATGTGTTTTTACTCCATGTGTGTGGCCAGAAGCTGCTGAGAAACCCACCAGTTTCTTGGTGGAGCTGGGTGTGAGCTACCATATTCCCTGCTGAAAACCTCAATCTTGGCTTTTGCAAAGCTCGAAGGTCTTCAGATGCTTTGTGTCTCAGGTTGGGCCCCTCTTGGCACAGGCTCAAGCCACAGGCTTTGGGGCTCCAGCCAAATATCTGCAGATGTTGAGATGACATTTATGCAGCCCTCAAGGCCGTGCTGTTGCCTTGTCCGTTGTAAGCCACGGGGCCTGGCTGGTGCGTTGGCCTGCTGCTAAGGCTCTCCAGTCTTTTGAGCCTCTCTTGAGTCCTCTCCAGTTCGCTGAGCCCTCTCAACAGGCTGGAGATTATGGTCAAGAGCTCTCATGTCAAGATTGGAGTAGGAGATAAGTGACCATTGTCTTTTCTCATCCAAAGCCAAAACACACAAATGGGCTCTGCTTGACTTTGGATGAGGGCTTGGAGAAAGGATTCAAGCTGTTTGCTTGATTTTTATCTTTTGGTGAAGGAGCACAGGTAGCGGTGCTGAGTTTAAAGCCTTTGAAACCAGTGGGAGTGGGAGCTGATGCGGGTTTCTGAAGGTCGCCTTGCCAACCTGCTCTGGTCACAGCCCAGAGGGAAAGTGAAAACAGAGTTGTGTGGATGCATCTTTGTTGAGGTGGCAAATTACAGAGGAGAGGGGCAGTGCTAGTGGTCAGGCTCAGTGTCTCGTGATTTAATTGAGCAGCACTTCCAGGAGCATCTCCACCAGGTGTGGGGTGGGCTCCCACCATCTCTCCGCTAGCATCCTACGGCTTTCAAAGCAATGGCAGGTGAGAACAGGTACTTCCTGCTAGGTGCTTGGGCTGAACTTGCATCCTAAAAATCACAGCTACAGCCATCTCCTGAGCTCCTCATATGGTTGGAGTTTAGTTCCAGTACGTGGCCCAGAGCCTGCACCCCCAGGTTCGTGTGACCAGATTTCAACGGCAGCTCCCGCCTGGGGTCCGTGGCCACCTCTGCTTGATCCTGTGCTCCATTCCCCTCCCTGTCTCAGAGCAGGGCATTCCTGAAGTTTTGCCAGCCTAGCTGCTGCTGAAGCTAACCTCTAAACCAGGGTGGGGAACTGAGCCGCATTGGAAAAAAAAAATAAATTATTTTTCTCTTTTTTATTAAAAAAAAAATCTAACCTAATGGAAACCACAGACCCCAGCTGGGGAACTGGAAGGGGGAGAGGAATGCCTTAGGGTGCTGGGCTGTGAAATCGTGGCCCGAGTAGCTCTTCACCACATGCTTCATCCGTGTGTTTGGGATTTGCCTGGAGATCCTTGGGATACACCAAGGACTCCTCCTGCCCGCAGAGATATGGAGCAATGGGAGGGCCCTCTGGGATGTGTGAGGCTGTGCTGCCTGGGGAGGTATCCAGCCCCACGAAGCTGCTTTCCTTTGTGGCCACCCTTTGTTCCCACTGCTGGCATGTGCCTGCCTTTCCAGGATCACAAGGTCTAGCCTCCGCTTCAACCCTGCCTTTCCTGATGACATCAACAAGTTGAAAGTCACCGGCATCTCTTACTTTGGCAACAAACTGAAGTTCACCATCGCTAAAGAAGAGATCAGGATCCAAGTGATTGAGTCTTGCCAGGAGCCTCTGGCATCTCCCCTGGAAGCTGTGCTGGAGGAGTCGGGGCAGCGGTTTCCCCTGCGTGAAGGTACGGCGTCATCGCCTGGGTCTGCTTCCTAAAATAACGACCATTTAGGGAGAAACCATTCCCATATCTCACATGGAATGGTTTTTGTTGTAGGGCAGAGCATCTCTATCCCTGCAGCAGCCGGCTGGATTCAGAGATCATCCGCTGAGATGTTTTAAACCTTGGCTGATCCCGGTTTTACCCACTAAAGAAACAGAAACAGGTTGAAGAGTGGATGTCGGTGGAGGGGGAAGGTAAAGGCGGGGGTGGAAGGGGATAGTCCCAGGCTCTGCCGTAAACCCTTTGTCCCCACGGGATGGTGTGCGCTGTCTGTCTTTGTGGCCCCAGGGAGGGTGGGTGGACTCGGAGCTCTTCCCACGGCTGGGGTGGCAGCAGCTCCCTGAGGGATGTTGAGCATCCTTGTAGCATAAACGCTTATAAGGATGCCCCTAGCTGAATGGATCTGTATTTAGTCCAGCCTCTACAGGCACTGACTCCCAGCTCTTCCGGCATATCCTGGCTTGGTCCTCGCCTTCTACCGGCCCCCTGCGTTGCTCCGGGGGCTCAAAGTGCTGTGGAGGCTCAGCCACCGCTGCTTTGCCGCGTCAGTCCCACCTGCCAGCGAGCAGAAAGAGGAGGATCCCTCGGCAGCCTCTGGGGTTTTCAACATGCCCTGAATCCTGCCGACCCCCATAATGAGAAACTTGGTAAAGGCAGCACGGGGCAGCCGGCAGTGTGGCAGGGTGGATGGAGGTAAGGCTGCAGCTGAGTGCTACTTTGGCACTAACGTTAGTCACAAAATACGCAGCCAAAAGCATTTTAGTCCCATTTGGGCAGCACACAGCTCCTTTTCTCTTGAGTTATTTCGTGTATAAAATCCCTATCATGTTACCTACATTATCATCTCTCTTTTCAAGCAGTTTTGGAGTTAAAGCCTTTCTAACTGGATGGTTGAAGGGCTAGAGGAAGCCCAGGCATCCGGTTGTCATTAATGTTATGTCAGATGATAAATGCAGTGTTTTTCTGAGCGGAGTCCTCCTCCGGCTAAGCAGCCTCAGGACAAGCCCAGACCTGCTGTGTATTTAAGACATTTTCTGTGTCCTAGAAAGCCCTGAGAGAGAGAAGAAGGGCTGTGCCCGTGTACACGTGCAAAGTGGGGCCAGGATACCTCCTGCCACGCAGCTTGCACCTCACAGCATCCTCCCCTCCTGCATCCCCCTGCCTGGGGGTGGGATTGGTGCCTTGTTTCCCAGCCCCAAGCCTTTGCTAGAGCAGACGTGAGTCAAAGCGAGGGGATGTCAAAGGCATTCCATGCCCTGCCAGGGTCTGTCCTTTCTCAAAAAACCCCAGGAACCTCAGCTGAATCCCACGGAGTTTATAAAAAGCACTGTGGCCGCTCCCTGGGACAGGCAGCATGTGGGAATGCTTAGGGAAGGAGGCAAAGTGACTCCCCCACCTTATAATTATGCTGGCTCTTCATCAGGCCTCATCAAAAGTCACCCAACTGCTAATTAGCAGCAGTCCTCAGCAGCAGGGCAGGACCAAGGGACCCCTCCGTTCCCTCACCCCCGATAACAGCCCTGTGGGCTGTACCTGCATGTGGATTTTGATGGGGCTGGGGGTAAAGCCCAGCTCTGAGCCACGTCTCAGATGGCATTAAAAGGGGTCTCCCCTCCCCCCCTAAAAAGGCATCCTTTTAGTCCAGTTGCCAAAATGAGCTGGCTCTGGCCTGGGGAGGGCAAGAGGGAGGGATAGCAGAGAGCAATGGGGTTGCGTCTTGTGCTCATCCCCTCTGTCCTTGCCTGGGGACCTGCCGTGTTTGCGAGTCTCGGCTCCCCTTGGAGGGGATGACATCTCATCTGCTTGAGCATGTCCCCCCCAGGGCCGAGAAACTTTTCTGCTTCTTCCCCTCGTCAGTCGCTGGGTGGCTCACAGAGATTATTACTTCTCTGGGCTGCGAAGAGCACAATCAGAGTGGAAAAGCTGTATTTATATTATCCCTTTAGCACCCCCCCCCCCCCCCCAC
>JANZLQ010000022.1:29681018-29699054 GCA_026212715.1 Elanus axillaris | reverse complement strand
CGTCCTGCTCCTCCCTGCAATGCTCCCCATCACCCTCCTTGGGGCCGTGGGAGGAATGGGACGAGGATGAAGATGGGATGAAGATGGGCGAGGGGAGGAGGGAGGCAGGGAGCTGCCAGGAGAGAGTCGTAGCTGCCAGGGGCTGAAGAATGGCTGAGAGCAGAAGAAGGGGCTTTAGAGCTTAATTTCCTGTCCCCGCGGTGGGGATGGGATTTGTGCTGCCATCTCCAAGGAGACGCCAGCTGCGCGGCTGCTGGAATACTAATGGCATGGGAAGCGGGCGGTGGGGGACTCCGGGGGCACCCCAAGCCCCTCCTTGGCCAGGCTGGGGGGGTCTGAAGCCACCCTGGCAGCTCCCACCGCAGCACCCACTGAGGCTGTTTCACTTTGGGGGGGTGGGAGCCCCCCCCAGGACCTGCTGTTGGGGGGAAGGAGGGTGTGGAGGGATGGGGAAGCGTCTTCCATACCCTTGGGAAGGTGTCGGTGACCCCCTTGCTGCCGTGCCCACGGCTGGCGGACAGGGCTGCGCTGCTGCTTGTGATGGCTGGGGGTCCCCCTTATTGTGATGGGGGGGGGTGGCTGGTTTTTGGGGGACCCATGGGCGTTCGGGGCGGTGGCTTTTAGACAGCCGCCTCTCCGAGCATCGCGTTGGAGCTTCCCTTGATGTCGGTTTGAAATGCAGAGCTGAGCCGTGCGCCAGAAGCGACGGCTGAACTGCAAAATCCCTTCTTCCCACCAGGTTTTGGGGTGCCTCTCTAAAAAGTTCAGAGGCAGCCACCTGCTGTGTCAGAGATGGGGGATGTTTGCCCCCCAAACAACTAATATGTTTTCCAAGTCTGTGCCATTATTTTGGGAGAAGTCGGTTATTTTAATGCTGGGAAGTGAGGGTGGTTTAAAAGAAACCCTTTCTTCACAGCCCAAGGAAGATGGGTGTGAGCTGCAGAGGGGAGTCTGTAGGTTGGGGATAATTAATGCAGCACATGGTAACAAAGTCGTCTGCGACGGGGCTGTTGGTGAGGTCTTTGTGATGGTGCCTTTATGTGGTGTTGGGGAGTGGGAAGATGGGTTTGGGGAGAATATGCCTGGGGGGTGCTTGGAGCCAGTGTGCTCTGGACAGAGCTGTGGGATGCTCCGGGAGAGCCGGGGACTGGAGGGGCAGGGGAGCAGCGATGCATCCCCGAGAATGGATGGGGAGTGAGATCCCCCAGGAGCTTTTCCCGGCCGTCTCTTACATAAAGGGCCACAAGCTGGGCTGGGGAGGGGGGTGGTGTAATTAAACCTGATGCTGATGAACTGCTGCAAGCTGCTTAGTACAAATGTAATGAGGGGAATTGCAGCCAGAACCCTCTGCCGTCGCCCCCCGTGTCCCTCCTGGCTGGGAGCACTGGTGATGGCAGTGCCTGCCCTTCCCCCTGCCAGGGCGAGGTGTCCCCAAAAGGGGAACTGTGTGGGGATGGGGAGGACGTGGGAGGTGGCTGTGGTCTCATTCCTTCTTCTGCTCCCCTCACAGATGGCGAGAGGCTGGGGGAGGTGACTGATCCCGGCAGGCGGCCGGCGGCAGCCCAGGCGTCGGCACGGCGGAGGAAAGCCGAGGACTCCAGTGAGAGCCATGAGGAGGAGCCGATGGTAAGCGGAGAGCCGGAGCACGGTCAGGTGGGAAGGGACCCGTGGAAGGTTGCTCATCCAAGTCCCCTGTCTGACACACGGCCAACTAGAGCAGGGTGCCCCAAGCCTTGTCCGTCCGAGTAGATCGGAGGACGGAGAGGGCACAACCTCTCTGGTTCTGCTCAACAGCCCTTGTCATGGATTAAAAAAAATCCCTAATACCCCATTGAAACTTTTAGTGTTGCACCTTGTGCATCTTGCCCTGTCGCTGTGCTTCTCTAGGGTCCCGCATCATCTTCTCTGCACCCTGCTCTTGCATAGCTGTTGATGGCAATAAAGTCCTGCTTTGCTGGGCAAAGCCGCCTTCTCCTGTGTCCTCTGCTCTGTCTTGCTAACCTCCACTTGTCAGTCTTGGACTGGAGAACCCCAAACTGGACCCAGTGTACCCCAGGTGGGGTCTCCACACAGGGGACAGAGAGGGGATCTCTCCTTCTAACAGCCCAGGAGGCACTTGGCGTTGTAGCCACGAGGACACCCCGTGTTCCCTGTTCAATATATTGTCACCGAGAGGCTTTGGAGCCGGGCAGGCGGGTGGGATGGCAGGAGAGGGAAGCTGCACAGTGTCCCCTGCCCCATCCCAACAGCAGGTCACTGCCAAACTGCTGCAGGTCCCCGTGACAGCGAGTTGCCATCGGGGTGGGCATTGCTTGGGCTGTTCCCAATCCATGGTACTTTAAGCACAGGTGAGTGTCTGGTGGGAGGGGACAGCATCGGGTCCCTGTGCCCAGAGCCCTCTTGGTGCCCATCTCTTTATGCCTAGCCCTGCCCAGTGTCTTTTGCAGCTGCTGGACATCTATGGCATCACTGGCTCTGCAATTAAAAGGCCGGTTTGTCCCCACCTTCAGCAAATAACCCACCCCCTGTTTCCAGCTGCAGAGAGCTGGGCTGTGAATAGTCCCCTCTGTTGGGGCAGGCGGGGGAAAAGTTCACTCCAGTTTGAAAGCAAACAGCTTGGCTTGAAAGGACTCTGCAAACAGGAGCAAAAAAATGCTGCTTCAAAAAAAGGAGATGGAAAACTTTTTTCCTGGTGAACTCCCAACCACGGATCTTGCTGTCGACACAGCCACCTCTTTATCTTTGAGGCAGGACAGGGATGCTGGTGGCTTGTCCTCTCTACCAGTCTCACCTGTGGGATGGAGACCCATCCCAGTCCCGTCCCTCCCCATAGAGGGACAGAGAGGTTTTTCCAGGAAGGAGAGCCGGCTTCAGGCTAGGCAGCAATTAGGCAGTGAGAAATAAGGAAGGGGAAGAGGCTGATTGCGCCTGGCTGGCTGGCAGGGGATGGGCGAGAAAGGACAACTCCTGCTCTGATCTCTCCCAGCTCCTCATAAATAAGGGACAGATGGGCAAAGGAGGAAAACGAGGTGCTTGGAGAAAACACGGACTGGTGCTGGCTGAGGATGGAGAGGGACAGCGGGAATTGCATCTCGGCTTCCCTGGGAGGAGGGTAAATCCTTCCGACAAGCACGGCACAATTACTCCACCTCCCTAATAACATCTTCCAAGGGCACCGCTCCCGTCCTCCAGGATGCTAATGAGTTCGTTAAGGCAAAGTTTGCTAATTATTCCTTTGGCACTGTGCATCCTAACGGGCTGCGCTTTATCGATGCTGTGGTTCTTCTCGCCTGGGCTCAGAGCCGGGCTCTGCTTTCAGAGAGGTGTTGGCTCCGCTTTTTGGGGGGGTGGCATGGTCCTTCCCTCCTTGGCCAAGGCCACGGGGGACAATGACGGTGAATCCTCCTGAGACAGGTGGCAGGGACATCCCTGTCCCCTCAGTCCCATCCCCGCGGAGGACTGGGTGTCACCGGTGTGACTGTGGGCTGTGACACCAGCCAGGTCCCTGGGTGACAGGCACAGCTTCCCAGCAAGGGACACAGCGGCACGTCGGCGGTCGCTTTGGAGAAGGTTGGTGGTTCTTCCTTCCACGTGAGCTAGCTGGTCCTTTGTCCCTCCTCTGCCCGTGCTTCCTGGGATGTGATGGCAGAGGGCAATGCCCACGGGGATGGCACGGGCTCACTCTGGCTCTGCCTGCAGCTGCGAATGTGGTGGAAGGGGAGGATGCTCTGCGTGGGCTCCAGAAGTGCTGGGCTCTTCCTTGCCACCCATTGCCTTTTCAGCAAGCTGGGGGCAGGCGGATGCTCACCTAATCCCTCTAAATTACGAGACACAAGCGATTGGATTAACCTAATCCCCTTTAAAGGAAGAGAGGGAGCAGAGAAAGATCCTGCCTCTTCTGCCCATGAGCAGACATAGAGATTGCTTCTGCTCTTTTGCAGATGGAGCCCAAAATACTTCATTTCCAGTAGCCCATCAGACTGGCCAAACATTTCAGATGAACAGAAAACTCACTGTTTTGAAGACGTTTCTCTTCTCACCAGAGGAAGGGAGACGAGTTTAGTTGGAACGTTTTGAAACTCTGCTCCTCGGGACACCTTGCCAATATTTTTCTGCCTTCTCCTGCCCCTGCTTTCATTTGCTGTTAGCCTTGAAAGCTTTTGCCTTGGTTTGGCAATGCTTGACATCCAAAATGAAACGTTTAGGTCTAAGGACACCTTTTGCAAGTGCAGCCAGGCTGGCCTTGATCCTCCCCTGTCTCTCATATCTCCCACCTTCTTCCTTGGCAGAACGACGGGCAGGGCTTGGACCGCTTGTTTTCCAGAGGCCAACGGTCCGACCGAGCCACCACACCCCCCAAACTCAACCTGACCAAGCAGGCTTTGCCCTGGAATGAGCAGGTAGGTGGGCAGGGAGCAGCAAAAAGGGTGATGCTGGAGGAGGAGGTCCACCCTGCCCCTTGTTGGGGAGCCCGCAGCGCACATTCCCTCAGCTTGCCAGGCTCCAAAGCCATCTCCAGCCATCCTCCTCCCTGCTCTCCATCCTGGGGGCTCTGCCTGGTCCTGGGATTAACATGGTGCCCGTGAGGATGAGCTCCCCAGGTGTGTGCCGTGGGTGTGCGTCGGCCCCCTCATCAGTCTGTGCCGGACATCTTGCCGCCTGTCTTCTCTGGATGGGTCCATGCTGCTTCCATCTCCTGGTGCGGGCTGTGTGCTGGTGGGATGGATGCTGGGAGTGGATGGAGGGTCCAAGTCTGCTTGGGACCCAAAGGAGCAGCAGCAGGAGGGTTATCTCCTGTGGGTTGGTGTTGCGACCCTGGGGCTGGCACAGGGCTAGGAGCTCAGCCCTTCCTCAGCATCACTGCAGAAGAGCTGAGGCTGGGCAGGTGACATCCCTAGGGCTTGACATCCACATTTCAGCCTGCCCTAAAGCTGTCCTTGGAGGCGGAGGGTGGGAGATGTGAGGAGGACACACCGCTCATCTCCCTCTCTTGTGCTGCAGTACAAAGGGAAGGCAAACTTGCATGTCTTTGAAGACTGGTGCGGAGGGGCCGTGAGGCACCTGAGGAAGAACCTTCATTTTCCACTCTTTCCTCACGTGAGTCCCAGGGCTGATGGTGGTGGGTCAGAGGGGGGGTCTGCTCGTCCTTCTCCTCATGCTGCTGGATGTCCACTGCGTGTGGGCTTGGTCCTCAAGACCTTTGCTTGCAGGCTTTTTGGTTTGGTTTGGGGCAGGTAACTCTCAACAGAGCAGGGATGGAAGAGGAGGTGGGTGGTGACGGGACACCCACGTTCCCTCCGGTGCCAGCAGCACAGGACCCTGGGATAACAAGGAGAGGGTGGGCTGGGTGATGTTGGTGCAAGGCATGAGCCTGGGTGTGAACTGTTCATGCTTCCATGTCTCTTCTCCACAGACCCGCACCACAGTGAAGAAGCTGGCTGTGTCACCCAAGTGGAAGAACTACGGCCTGAGGATTTTTGGCTACATCCACCCCTTCAAGGATGGTGAGTGATGGAGCTTGGCCTCTTCTCCCCCTGCAGCAATGTGGAGAAGCTGCCACCTTCCCCCTTCTTGGGCCACAAGAGGACAGAAAAGCTTTTAAAGACGGTCTCCGAACCACTGGCTCCCAGGCAGGAGGGTCTTTCTGGAGCAAAGACCCTTTTCCCTGGTTGCTTTGAATGGAGGTGAGGCCCCAGACCCATACAGGACAGAGCCATGACGTGGGGTCTGGGGTGGCCCCATCACCTCTCTCCATCCATCCCTGTTTCCCCATCTCGCAACAAGGCACCGGGGCTGAGCCCATGCTGCCAGAGCTGCTGTTATCCTTCTGTGGTGACCTTCTTCTTCTCTCTTTGCAGGGGATTTCCAGTTTTCTGTGGCTTCAGATGACAATTCGGAGTTCTGGCTCAGCTCCGACGAGAGTCCGTCCAACTCCCGGCTGGCCGCGTCTGTGGGCAAGGTATGTGCCATCATCCTTGACCTTCTGCCTTTCCCCCAGGAGTGCCTGGCTCCTTGCTCCCAGCACACTGATAACCATCCTGAGTGCCTTCTGGGGATCCGCAGCGTTCAATTAATGATGTTTCAGACCCATGGGCGCTCCTTAGCCACTGCACATTCTCCCTTCTAGAGGTCCCTCTGCTGCAGCACCTCTGAAAGGGAGGGTGCAGGGTCCATGCGTGACTCTCCTGCTTCTTTGCCCCCTTGGGAAATGCTGGGCTATTTCAGCCTGGTCCCATCCTAGTTGTAGCTACCAAAGACCAGCTTATGTTCCAGAATAGGAGATTTAATATTTGCTCCTGGATTTTCTTGGCATTAACTCCTATAACTGGAAACCGCATGGTCCATCATTCCACCCATACCTTTTTGGGACTTGGTGGTGTTAGCCAGCGATGAGTTTTGTAGCAGGAGTGCCGGCAGCTGGGGACAAGCAGCCCCTGGGATGGAGTCTCTGGGATATATCCTCCTGCCTGAAGAGCCTTTCTGCAGCACGGCATAGTGCCTGGTGGAGGTGGAGGAGAGATTCTCACAGCCTGGTGGGGTTTGGGCCTTTTGTAGTGTCCCCGGTGCTCTCACATGCTCCTTCTTCCTTCCCCCAGCTGGGTACCGAGTGGACGGCGCCGGGAGAGTTCACCAAATTCAGCTCACAAGTCTCCAAGCCTCTGCAGTAAGTGTGTGCTTGCTCCCGCTGCTCATCCCAGCTGGATGGAGTTGGGGAGACGGAGCTGCTGGCTCCATGCTGACTCTGACCAGCTCCTCCTCCCTGGGAGGAGACCCCGGCCATGGTCTCTTCCCAAAAGGCATGTGGGGTCTGGGCTGGACAGGAGCTCAACCAACCATGCCCCCAGGTCCATGGCTTGAAGGTGTTGGGGGCCACAGCCACCTCCACAGATGATGAGGTGGGCACAGGGGATCCCCCTGATCTCATGAAGCTTCTCAGCAGTGGGATGGGGGAGCAGATACCCACGTCGTGCTGCCTGTCTCCTTGCCCCAGGAAGGTTTAGCCACACTCGAGCAAGACAGAGAGGGTTTCCCAAGATGGCTCCTCTAGCAGAGGAGCTCCTATTGCCCTGGCAGCGGTAGCAGTTGGCTCAGCAATGATTTCTAACCAGCTTCTTCCCCTCTTGCGCAGCCTCATGTCCTCCAGACGCTACTACTTCGAGCTGCTCCACAAACAAGACGACCGAGGCTCAGACCACGTGGAAGTTGGCGTGAGTAAATGCCCCCACCCCGTGCTCCTTTCAAGGCTTGTCCTGTCAAGAGCTGGCGCCAGCCAGGGCTTTTCCCCATGTGCGTTAAAACTCTTTCTCCTGGAGCAAAGCCAGGATTTCCCCTCTCCCATGGCTGCCAGTGGCTCAACCCGCAGAGGGGACGAGTCAGCATCGCTCCGATGGAGCTGGGGCTCATGTCCCCACGTCCCTGGGCTGTTGCTGTGCAGGGCACCTGGCACAGGCTGCTTTTCTCTGTCCTCATCCGATCCTTTCATGCCGATGGCCTTTTGGGACCTAAAGACCCTGCTGTCCCTCCCTTGTGCTCCTGCCTTGCCGATGTGCTCCCGTAATGGATGCATTACTGAGCAGCCCCTCTGCTCCAGGCTCCAGCGGTGGTGGGACATCCAGCTCCACATGGCCAGTCCCATCCCTTCTCCTTTTTCCTTGGCCTTCTGCAGAAGGGCTGGCAGATGGGGAAAGGTCACCCACCTTGCTGGCTTGGATCCCAGAGTCAGTGGTGGGAGAAATGGCCAGGGTGATGGAGCGGGTCCCTTGTTTCTTTTCCCCCTTAGAGATACCATGAGTTTCAAATCTGAACTTGTCTGCCTTGGCTGCACAACCCTGGCAAAGCCTGGAGCGTGTGTGTCAGGAGCTCGGGCTGTCTTTGGGAGGGGAAGGTGTTGGCTCGTTAGCAAAGGTTTCCTTTCTCCCAAGCAGTCATTAATCACTGGAATCAAACGTGTGCCAGCAAAGCATCAGGGAGGCTGACAACACCCCTTCCTTGCTGGCTCTCTCCTCCCCATCGCTCAACCTCGCCCTCCCAGGGCTCCATCTCCATCCATCCCGATAAGATCTGCATTTCTGCTGTGAAAAACAAATAGATGGGGGAGACAGTTTTTTTGCTGGAGGGAAGGAAGCCTTTCAGATGTTCAGAAAGAAACAACAACAAAAAAGCAAGACCCTAATGTATCTCTCCCTGCAGGTATTTAAGGGCTTGTCCTGACAAAGGCTCAAGACATGCTTTTAAAATGCATGTAGTTAGATCAGTGCAGGCAGCTATGAAGACCCTCATAAGGCAATGCAAACTTGTCTGCTCTTAATGTGTGTTCGCACAGCACCAGAGCGAGGCATGGGAAGGAGAGGAGGAGGTGTAGGGCTCGGTGCCTGTTGGCTTTGGCTCAGGTCCTCGGTAGGTGCTGTGGCCTCCCTGCTCCGTTCCCCAAGGTTGAAGGGGGGTGTGCAGAGAAGCTGCCCTATAGCCCCAGCATCGGCTCTCCCCTGCGAGGCAGGATGTAACATCCCACGACGACGTTGTTGATGCCGCTGCTGATGCGGGGCTGGATCTGGCCTGCCGGGCCCAGAGGGACAGCGGGTGGTCAAGTGGCAGCCCTGAGGGAGAAGCAGCCTGAGCCTGTATCCCACCTCTGGGAGCCTTCCGCTCTCTGACCATGCAAGGGATGCCTGCTAATCCCAAATCACCTGGGATAAAGGCAAGGAGATGGGTTTGGGTCTGTGCTGAGGCAGGATCAGTCCTCTCTCTTGTTTTTCTCCTGCAGGGTCACAGCTGGGACCAGTGCAGGCAGGTTTGGGGGAGCTGAGGACAGGGGAGGACCATTCCTAGGGTGCCCGGGGCTGGGCAGCTGCATCCTGAACCTCCGAACCCCTACCACCCTCTTGCTCATTCTCCATCTCCTTTTATTTTTTCCTAGTGGCGAGTTTTCCTCCCCAGCTTGAAGTTCGAAGTGATCGACTCCTCCTACATCTCCCTGTACACAGGTAAGGGCCATGCGTGTCCGCCTGCAGCCGTGGTCAGCGAGCTCTCAAAGGGGGGCTGTATGTGTTGGAGCAGCCAGGGAGAGATGGCACCAGAGCCTGGGAAGGAAACCGGATCCTAGGGGAAGACTGCAGTCTCTCGTCCCACCCACCCCGAGCTTCTGCTGGGTGTAAGGAAGGAGGCAAGGGGCTGCAGCAGGTAGTGGTGATGCTGGGAGTGTGCTGCGACCCTCCTAAAAATGGGTTGCGGAGGTGACACGCCACAGAATCACAGCTCTCCTGGTGCTCCAGCCTCGTCCCTGCTAATGAGACCATGGAGGGCTGGCTCTTTGGCCTGGCCCTGAGTTATGAGGAGCTGTCGTGTAACCAGGGATGGATGGCGCAAGGTTTAATTAAATCTATAGATCTTCTGCTTCCTGCCCCTTCCCTGGCAGCAAGAAAGGACTTGATAGATGGGTCCTGCCCCAGTGCTCAATATGCCGGAGGACTGGCCATCAAACATGCCCTGGAAGGTGTCGATAAGGCAGGAGGGGACAGGCAACAGGCAGGGATTAGTGGGGAGAAGAGGGATGGAGGGGTATTGCTGGTATTGATGCAGGTGCCCGTGAGATGGATGGCGTGCAGATAAATTCCCCCTCCCCAACCGCTGTCTGTCAGTGCTTCTCTTTCCCAATTCCCGGCTCCCTCAGACCCCAGCAGCATCCTGGGGTGAAGCCGCATCACTTGTGGGGAGCCTATCTCCGTGGCGTGGGGGACACCAGCAGCGTGGAGAGCATCCTTCTTCCTTCCCTTTCTCCAGGCTTTCCCAGGAATTGCAGCCCAACCTCAGCCAGCTGCACAGAGGTGTTTGGGGAGCCTTTCCCTGCTGCAAGCAGAAGAACTTGGGGCTCAGGAAGGGGGTTCCCGCTTGCTTCAGGACCCGCCTGTTTCCCTGCAGCTCCGCAGCAGGGAGAGGCACCTGGAAAGGGAGCACCCTTGGGTGCTTGGGGCATGCAGCTCTGAGCATGGCCAAGGTGACCGGAGCAAGGTGACCTCCCTCGGGGAGGTCTGGGGGCTGGTTGAGAGCTGAGGACAACATGCCACCCTCGTCCCTGAATAGGAGGCAAAACCAGCTCATGTTGCATTTACCTGCACCATTAAGGGGAAGAACATTCACGGTTTAATTCCTGTGTCCTTGGGAGTTAAAGGCCCGGAGCGTTCCCACCCCTTGTCTTTGAGCGTGGTGAGCGATGCCGCCGTAATCGGAGCTGGGCTGCCTGGCTGAGATCAGCTGTATGGACCCTTGGCCTCTCAGTGCTCACTAATTGATGGCAATAATCGTTAGGCTGATTAGTCACGGGGTCTGTGAGCATGTGAGAGGGCTGGAGGAGCTGGGTTTGCCCTCGTGCAAACACATCGGCTCCCCTTGTGCCCCTGGGAGCAGGAGGAATCCACAATTCTCTGAGCTGCCTTGGTGGGAGGGATGGAGAGGTTGGGAAGTGCCACCTTGGAGGATGCTCCTGGGACAGTGCTCTGCATATGTGTATGACCGTGGGGTTCAGCTCCCGTCCTTGCCTTTTTCAGATGAATCGTCCCTGAAGATGAACCACGTGGAGCACATCCCGCAGACCTTGGCCAGCCACAGCGGGAGCTACCTCTGGGAGGCACAGCAAGATGAGCACGGGGCTGACATGCTGAAGTCTGACCCCAGGGACACCTTCTTCCTCAGTAAGTGGCTGGGACCGGAGCCTTGCAAATCTCTGTGGGATTTTGTAGGAGGAAAAAGGCAGGACCTGGCTGCCAGGGGCATGCAGAGCATCCCTCCTACCTTCTGCCCGTCTCCTGGGTGGAGGGCATCTCTGCTGGGGTCTGTAGAGGGGAAAGTTGGGATGGTTTGGGCTACTTGACTGCAAGGTGGGTTGGGCTACGAGGGTGGTAGAGCATGGCTTGGGGCTGAGCTGCAGCTGCTTCTCCTCAGCCCCTGCGATCGAGGCCTCACGAGTGGAGAATGTGCTGGTGCCCTGTGCCTACAGCCCCACCTACGTGGTGAAGGACTTCCCCATCGCCCGCTATCAGGGTCTGCAATTTGTAAGTGCTTCCCCATGACAGGGATGGGGTCACGCTCCCATGGGAGACAGGGCGAAACAGAGTGCTTTGCCCCCACCCCAGGGTAGGGATTTTTTCCACCTGCTTAAAACCCAGGAGGAAATGTCTCTTGCTGGAGGATCAGGCTGATCTTCCCCATCTTGACCCAAAAAGGTTTGGATTAAAAGCCCCACGGGGTGTTTAAGGCGCTGGGGGTCACCTTGGTGTTGAAGGGCTGTGCTACTGGCCTTGGGGCTCTGGCTCCTAGCCCTGCCGGACCCCGCTTCCTCGGAGTGAGCCTGCTCTGCACCAGGGTGATGGTGGCATGGTCATCTTCCCAGGTCTACCTCTCGTTTGTGTACCCCAACGACTTCACGCGCCTCACTCACATGGAGACGGAGAACAAGTGCTTCTACAGGGAGTCCCCCCTCTACCTGGAGAAGTAAGTGTTGGGGGGCTGGTATTTGGGGGGGCTGACGTCAACAGGGCCCTCAAAGAGCTGGAGAAACGGTGCTTAGATGACGCATCCTCAGCCATGTGTCCCCAAGCTCCATCCCCCATGGAGGGGCCACCTCCAGGCTGGCTCTTTTCCCATCTCTTGGGCATGTAGCAGCTTGGGACCTGGCAGTGCTCTTGGATTTTGGGAATCCCAGCTCCCCTTTGGAGCCGGGCTGTGCCTGGGCACCTGTGCCGCAGCCGGGGACGTGTCTCCCCACGTGGGCTTGTGTGTGTGTGAGCACGTCCCTTTGCGCATACACCCCTCCCTTACCTCTGGGACCTCATCTTTCTTCTGTCTCCCAGGTTTGGTTTTTATAAGTACATGAAGATGGATGAAGAGGAGGAGGATCCACGCCAGCGAGCGTTTCTCTTCCTCAACCCAGACAGTGAGTCACCGTTCCCAGCTGGCAACTTTTTGGGCATCTCTCATCAGCTTGGCATGGGCTGAGCACCAGCATCCTTGCCCACCAGCCCATCCGCTTGGAGATGCAGCTCATCGGATGCCTCCAGTGATGCTGGGGGGCTTGAGGAGGGCTGGGCTGCCCAGAGCAGCTTGTCTTTGAGCGGTCCCACGTGCTCTGTGGTCACGCATCCTGCTCAGCTCAGCCACAAAGCGCTGTGGGATTATGGGAGTGGGATGCCAGGGTTGGGATTCCCCCTCACGGCTTCTTGAAGCTGTGTACCTGCATTTCCTGGGTTGGGCTGGTCAGTGGACCGCAGGATAGGACCGGACCTGGTGTGGAGCCTGGGGATGTCCCTGGAGCCTGGGGATGCTCATGGGGATCTGCAGGAGCTGGTTTGTTCGGAGCCGGCCTTGCTGTCGGTTTGCAGCCTGGCAAAACCCTGGCAGACTAGGTTTGCTCCCAGACAAAATAAGAGTGGTGCCAAGATGTGGCCAAGGTTTGGAGGGGTTAAATGGGCAGAGCCTGGAGCTACCAGCCCCGGTGAGCATTGGTCAGTGCCCGCCAGCTCAGTCTCCCTCGCCCAGAGGCCGCTCACAGGTTTATCTCCTGCTGGAGACGAGCTTTGCCTCCTTGTCTGGGACCAGAATGCTGCAGGGGGGTGTGCCCAGCGGCTGGGACCCTTGGGGTATTTATCTATGCCTTTACTCCCTAGATTTCCTTGAGGAGGAGGAGGAGGAGGAGGAAGGAGTGGACAGCCCTGAGCCCACAGACCCACCTCCTGAAGCCAAGGAGAAGAGCTTTGGGCCGGTACCCGGAGCCAAAGGGAAAGAGACCCTGCCAGTCACTGGGGATTACGGAGATGACCTGGACTATTACGGCTTTCACCACAAGCAGGGTCAGGCCCGGGCCGAGGCTGGCACGCCTGGGAAGCCAGGAAGATGGAGCGCGTCCCGCCAGGCCAGCACCAGTCCGGCGGCTGTCCTTGAGGACCTCCGCGGCGAGGAGGACACGGGCCCCACGCTGGAGCAGGTCCATGGGCGGATGCTCAGCTGGTTACCCCAGGATCCAGGCGAAGGCGAGGAGGACGATCTGGGGCTGCTGGCACCTTCGAAGCATGCTGGGGCCCTGAGCCTCCCACCCCATCTCTCTGTTCCCATCTTTGGTGGCAAAGCCAAAACGCCAGGTCCCAGCAAGGCCGCAGCACCCAGGGAGGACAAAAAACCCCGGAAAGCCCAGGAGAAGGTCTATGTGACCAGGCTGCAGCCAGGGAAGCGCAAAGCCCCGGCCCAGGAGCCAGCCTTCCCTGGCATCTTCCTTTACCCAAAGCCTCTGAAGAAAGTCCATCTTCACTCCAGGACCCCTCAGAAGCATCCCATCACCTCCAGCAAGCTCCATGCTGTCCCGGGCCGCCGGAACCCCTGGCTCCTGAGCAACATCTCCAAGGAGAGGGACGCTGCCAGGCGGAAGAGTGCCCGTATGGGTGGCAGGAGGTGGGAACAGCCGTCCAAGCTGGGGACTGAGCGGCGGGCACTGCCCGGTCTCCTCGCCCTGGGGACCGAAGGAATCTTCAGTAGGGAGACGCACGAGGACACAACCCCTGTCCCAGGCAGGACAGCGGCCACCACCGATTACAACTCCTCCGAGGCAACCCACCCAGAGGGGACGCGGGTGACATCCTTCCTGAAGATGTCAGAAACAACGGCATCCCAGCAGGAGGAGGGAAAGGGTCAGGAGGAGGAGGAGGAGGAAGAAGAGGTGTCGGACTACAGCTACGAGACTGGGGAGCTGCAGCACAGCTGGCTGGAGGACTCCATCAACTGGCAGAGGACGTTCAGCGTCAGCTCAGTGGACTTCGAGCTCCTGCGCTCCGACTGGAATGACCTGCGCTGCAACGTGTCCGGCAACCTGCAGCTGAGCGAGAGCGAGGTTGTCGATGTGGTGGCACAGTACATGGAGAAGCTCAACGAGAAGAACGGAGGGTAGGGAGGGAGCGGGATGCGGGTGGGAGGTCGGAGGGGGAGAATGTGCCTTCATCCCGCTTGGCTCCTTGGGGCCAGGTGAGCTGGATGGTGGGTTCAGGCCAACCCCTCGAGCAAGGCAGCTGCGGGGAGTGAAGCTCATGGTGGTGGTGCTTTCAAGTGCTTCTCTCCCTGTAGCATCTACACCCTCCTGAGGATCGTCAATGTGGAGAAGCGTCGGGACACGGCCCGGGGGAACCGTTACCTGCTGGAGCTGGAGCTGGCAGAGCGGGGTCAGCGGACAGTGCGGCTCTCCGAGTACGTCTACGTCCTTTTGCACCAGGGCAAGCAGGATGACAGCGCCGAGGCCAACCCCGAAGGGCTGGCCCTGGGGGCCACTGAGCCCCAGCCGAGCACTTGGAGCATCCTCTACGGAAAACCCGTCCTGTGCCGGCCTCTGCGGCTCAGCTGGAAGCAGGATGTCATGGTGCACTTCGTGGTACCCGGTAGGTGAGAGCAGGATGTGTCTCTCCAGGGTCTCTTCTGCTCCCTCTGCCCCTCCGGCATGGGGAAGGCAAGCCTTTTGCTCCCTGGTTGTACCCTTCAGGCTGGCCCAAGGGGGATGAGGTTCCCTCTTCTCATGAGATGCTGAGGTTATTGCTTCTCATCAGAAAGGGTGTTGGTTTGGTTGGGGAAGGCGGTGCTCTGGGGACCTTTATGGTGAGCATGAGGGATATTTGTGGCTGTGTCTGGCAGTGAAGAACCAAGCTCGCTGGGTCCAGCAGTTCATCTCGGACATGGCCCGCCTGTACGAGGCTACGAAGGACGCCAACTTCAATGTCATCCTGGTGGACTTTGACAGCGACGACATGGATGTCGAGAAAGCTCTACGGGATGCCCGGCTGCCCCGGTAACCCACCCCGCACGAGCTCCGCATCCCACCCTGCTCCCTCAGAGGCCGTCAAGGGGGGCTCTGCGGGGCACCTTGTGGTGGGACAAGCCATCCTGGTGGTGCTCCCGCAACCTGCCTTTCCTTCCCCAGCCCAGCATGGGTCTCTGCCTCACCGCCCCTTGCCTCCTCCTCCTTTTTGGGTGTTTAAACTCGTTTTCTACACGGAGGAGTCGGGGATGCAGAAACCTCCTCTGCCCCCATGGGGGGGACCCTCGGCCTCAGTTGTAGGCACCTGACCCCCTTCTGAGAAGGTCCCTTTTCCTCACTGATGGTCCCTGTCCCCCTCTTGGCTGTGTCCCTTTTTGTCACCAGCACTAACTGTCCTGTCCGCTCTCCTCAGCTACCAGTATCTGCGGCGCACGGGGAACTTTGAGCGCTCAGCTGGGCTGCAGGCTGGCGTGGACACGGTGGAGGTGAGCTGGGGGAGAGGAACCAGGTCTCGCCTTGGCTTCTCTCCCAGAACTGTTTCGCCCTGATCCTCCCGCTTGTGTCTGTCCCCTCCCGTAGGATGGGCACAGCATCGTGTTCCTCTGTGACCTGCACATCCATTTCCCCCCCAATATCCTGGACAGCATCCGGAAGCACTGCGTGGAGGGGAAGCTGGCCTACGCGCCCATCGTCATGAGGCTGAGCTGCGGCAGCTCCCCACGGGAGCCCAACGGTAAGTGGGGTCCCCTCTGCTGCAACAGCTTTCCAGCTGGAAAATGTCCACCGCCTGCCCGAGGAGAGCTGTGGTGCTGGGTTTGGATTACAGCTGGGCTCGGATCAGTAGGGAGGATAGGTTTGGTTTTGCTCTGGCAAGGTGGGATTCTCAAACCCAAGGGTGCTTGGGGCACGCTGGGTGCTCTGGCCCCCAAAACCAGGCTGTCACCCAGTTGCACCCCCACAGGAGGTGGCAGTGGTGGGGAGAGACCTGTGGTGGGAAGAGAGGTTGGGACAGGGTGTTCCTGTGGTTTCCAGGTAGCAGGGGGAGCGTGGAGGTGATGGCCTGGGGATTTGGGGTCCCCCCGCACCCCTCGCTTCATTGCTCTCCCCCTACTCCAGGCTACTGGGAGGTGAACGGCTTTGGCCTCTTTGGCATTTACAAGTCGGACTTCGACCGCGTGGGAGGGATGAACACGGAGGAATTCAGAGACCGCTGGGGCGGGGAGGACTGGGAGCTCCTGGACAGGTGAGGCTGGGGGTCCTGGCAGCCCCCCTAACCCCCCCGGGGCAGGGCTGGCCACACGGATCTGGGCACATCCCCTGGGAAACCTGCTCTCCTCTCCATCCAGCTGGCTAAAGGCTGGGGCGATGCAGTGGAGAAGGGGCAAAACCTCCCTTTGGGGGGGCTACATCCATCCCCTGAGAGCGGCTGTCCCTCCGTCTGGCTGCAGGGTCCTTCAGAACGGGCTGGAGGTGGAGCGCTTGCGTCTCAGGAACTTTTACCATTACTACCACTCCAAGCGCGGCATGTGGAACGCCCGCAGCAAGAAGCCACCCAAGGACTAGCGCCCTGAGCCTGGCCTGAAGCCACTGACCCCCCCTTACCCGCCGCAGGCAGGCCACCACCGGCGCCCGGTTGTCCCCGACCGCTGCCGACGTGCCTCGGAGCCGGCACGGAGGGCACCCGTAAATGAACCGCAGTTATTTTGGGAAGGGGGGGAGCGGGGAGGGTGAAAAGCGGGTGGTGATTTTTTTCTTAAGGGTCTAATTTCTTAGTCAGAAACGAATTTATTAACTCATTAGTGCCGGGACAATGGGCATCCTGCTGTTGGGAGCGATAAAGCCTCCTGGCTGATCCCCAGAGCCGGTGGGCCGGGGAATAGGCCGGGCCAGTGATGCTGGAGGCGGAAAAGCGATACCCAAGCTCGCAGCCGGCGCTGGCTCTCCAGCCCCTTTGCTGGGTCACCCCTGCCAAAATGCACCTTGTCCCTGTGCCAGGCTGGAGAGCTGAGCTTTTTGGGGGAGCTACCGGTACCTAAGGGAGTGAGCTGTGGGGTATGAGCCTGCTGGGGCTGCCCAAACCGTCCTCTTCCCCTCCCCGGGACCCGTGGAGCCACCGTGGAGGTGAAAAAGGGGTTCGGCTCTGCCCTGCCGTAAGGGGTGGGGGGCAGAGCCCCTTGGCACGATGGGCTGGCATTGCCTGCACCCGGGGGGGCTTGGGTTGGGACGGAAGCAGGGGGAGAGCAAGTGACGTTTCCAAGCTAATTTCTGTGAAATTATGAGGTAGGAAGCTGTTTTCAGGAAGTTTTGTCTGTTTGGGTTTTTTTTTTATTCTTAAAAAATAAAATCAATGTCTTGGCTGGGATTTCCTCCCCCTCCATCACCCTCATGCCTTGGCAGGGATGTGGCCCTCAGCCGGCCGTAGGGCACGAAAAGCCCGGTTGGCCTCTGTCCCTCACCACACAGGCTGGGAGACGCTTTTCCCCACTTGGAAATCACTGCTGCTGTCTGTAACACCCAGGGGGGCTCAGGGAGCCTCAGCGTGTCCTGAAGGAGAGAGGAGCCTTGCCCTGTGCTTGCAGGGAGCGCGCTGCTGGAAGCACTGGGCTAAGCCTGGCTGGCACTGGGAGGCAAGGTCAGAAACTCCCATTGGGATCAAGCAGGAGGACAGGTACGGGACAAGGATCCGCTCTCTTCAGTGGGAGCGGGCAGCAGCGGCATCATGAGGGGCCCCTTTGCTGTTTCCCTCAGTGAGGAGGAGGAGGCAGCAGCCGTGTTTTTGATGCCCGGATGCACGCCCGGGCTTGCAGGGAGGTTGCTGAGCCTCCACCCCACACCTGGGCTACACCTGGGCAGCTGCCTACACCCCAGACACTGTGTGGGGGGCTCGCTCCGGTGCCCCCGGGGCTGGCGAGCCGAGGGGAGAGCCACGAGCTGCTCTGCTCGTTTCCGCACGCCCTTGCACGCTTGTTCGCTGGACGGCCGTGTCTGTCCCTGCCCCCCGAGCTCTTTGCTCACCTTTTCCACTTGCACGTGGACGTGCCCAGCTGCACGCAGCGCCTCGTGGGCTCCGGCAAACCCGCTTTGCCTCGGGCCTGGCTGCCATCAGCTCCTTCTGCTCCTCAGCTGGGTCACCCTGTCCCTGCAGATCCCCTGGGATGCCACTACCACGTCCTTGCTGCCCTCCACCATGAGCTTTTGACAACTGTGAGCACCCCCGGGAGATCGGAGGCAGCCCCCAAGTCTCCCCCACC
>JANZLQ010000022.1:29661227-29681012 GCA_026212715.1 Elanus axillaris | reverse complement strand
AAGTGTTTATTCTCTATCTGTATCCCCTGGGCTCTGTCTGAGCATCCACTGAGTTTTGGGGTGAGGATGGAGGTGGTGGGCTCAGCAACCTGCTTGCCATCAGAAAACATCCACAATCTGGGGCGCTGGGGGCTTTTTATCCCTAATTTGGTACTTCTGGCCCCAGGATCTGCCAGGAGGGGACAGTCTTGGCAGGCAGTGGGGTTTTCTCTCCATGCTGGCACTCGTGGGCTCCTCTCCTCACCCGCTGCCTATTTTTTTTCCAGCACTTTTGGAAGTGCTTTGTTGTGGGCGAGGGCTCTGCCCGCTGCACCGGGAGTTGGCCTGTGGGCTGAGAAGTCCCGGGCAGCCCCGCGGTCCCCTGGGCCAGCAGCAGGATCCCTAAAGCCGCCTTTCCTTAGGCACAATTTTTCCAGCAGCTTCCCAGCCGGGAGAGCTCACAAAACCACCGACATCGGAGCAGGTGCTGGGTTCAGCCAGAGCTGCTGCTGGAAGGGACTGGTGCCACCAGCGCTGTCCCCACTGAGGACACTGGTCCAGCCCAGTGGGACAATTTGGAGCCAGGTGATGGTGACAGCTTGGGGTAGGGCCAGCAGCCAAATGCCGGAGGGTTTTGTTTCTCTGGCAGTGGCTGATCTGCAGTGATGGGGAGCCTCTCCCAGGTCAGGCGCTGGAGCCCCCAATGACAGTGGGGTGCGGGCAAGTCCCTGCTTTTAGAGGAGCATTCCCGAGCGAGGCAGCAATGGAGGGTGAGGAGGAGCATGGGAGCCTACCCAACACCTCTGGACTGAGAACTGGCCAAGCCACAGCAGCAGTGGCCAGG
Organism: Elanus axillaris; assembly: GCA_026212715.1. Taxonomy (NCBI): domain Eukaryota; kingdom Metazoa; phylum Chordata; class Aves; order Accipitriformes; family Accipitridae; genus Elanus; species Elanus axillaris. Next base: position 29,680,189 of record JANZLQ010000022.1, on the reverse strand, counting down.
TGGAGGGAGCCGGGCAGCCTCCTGCCCTACGCTGGGCTTTGCCCAGGGGTCACCTCTCAGCAGCCCCCAGCGAGCGCCGGGTGCGGTGTGGAGCCTGGGCTGCGGTGCCTGTGGAAGCGATGGCCCCCGAACTGGTTTGGCCCGTTTCAAGCGCTCCCTCTTGGCTTATCTGGCTTCAAAGGGCTTCTGCTCCATCCCACGCATACAAACATGCTCCCTGTGAACCCCTGGGGCCTGGGGGAGCCCCCTGCACCCCAAAAAACTGTGCCCCCCCAGCTCTGCCTCCCCTCCATCTTCTTGCAGCAATCCCCAAACCCTCCTTGCTGCACTCATGGGTGCCCTGTGCTGGGGAGGTTCAAGGGCATACAGCAGAAAGGTCACACTGGACCATGGCCACAGTGGTGGGGATGGACAGTGATTTTTGTAGAGCATCACGAAGGCAGCCGAGATGTGGCTCTGCGGCCTGGGATGGGGCAGCCAAGAGCCCCGGCCACCCCACCAGCATCTTAGCTGTGCCGAGGCTTTTTGTGGAGCCTCCACAAGACCCAAAAACACAAACTTGGCTGCGAGGGGAGCGGGTTTCGAGCGTACATGCAAAACAACGGCAAGGAGACTGGTTGGGTAAGCTCCCGGGGCGGGCCCGTGCCGCAGCCCCACGCCTGCTGCACCGGCCCCGGCACAGACGGTATCGCCCACCCCGTGCCCGGGCACCCGTGTGGCACCCAGGGGTGCACCCGCCTGCCCAGGAGGATGCTGCAGGACAATGGCCCTCCGGGGCCACCCAACAAGGTACGTGCCGGCCAGTCCCGCGCCCATCGGTGTGGTTGTTTGCGATGCGGGTCCCTTGGGAAAACTGGTGGCACCCATTCTGCCACTGGTCCCCATGCACTGGTGGAAGCGGACAGCGCAGATGCTGGATCTGGAAGCTGCCTGCTACTGGCCAACTTTGGCCAAGAGAGGCTTTTTTTTTTTTTTTTTCCTCCTCTCTTTGTGCCTCAGTTTCCCCAGCGTGGCTGTTGGCACACGTGCATCGTGGTCAGGCTCCGTGTCGGCCACTCCCTGCCTGAAACGCTGATGGCACCAGCAGCCACAAGCTTCCCTGGGGACCCGGTTTTGGGGACAGGCACTTGGTGCTCAGGGGGGTGGGAGAGGACAACGTGCACCCAGGAGCTGGGGTTTCCCTGGGGACGTGGCTCTGTCACCCCACGGAAGAAGGGATATGGGTGCCTCTAGGCTGGGGAGTCAGTCACTGCGTTAGGGACCTCCAGACCAAGTTATTTAACTCTGCATCACCCTGACTGTGGCTGGATCCTCTCGGGAATCCCCCACTTTTGCTCCACATGTGGGTGTTTTTTTTTCTGCCGATTTGCTGCTTTTTAGGCAGCCCGGTGCATCCCTGCTCCCATTCAATGCTTCCCCTACTAGCAAGTCACTTTACCAGGCGAGTGCTGCTGGTTTCAGCTTCAAACCTGCCTCAACCCCCTGCGACCCCCCACATCTCGACCCCCCAGTTTCCACCTTTAAGCTGCAGGGCAGTGTCATACCAGGGGTTGGGGGCTTGGAAAGGAGGCAGAGCCGGGGTGAGCGGGGCTGCCAGTGGGCTCGGGGCCATCCCTGGGAGCCCCTTCTTCCCCTGAGGACGGAGGGGGCTCCTGGGGCTGTCCTCAAGACCCTCGGTGTCTGGCACGGGGATGGCGGGCAAGCATCGGCTTGCATGGGGAGCGAACCGCCCTCCCCGCCTGCTCCCGGGGGGGAGAACCCGTGATTCATCCAGGCTTGGAGGGTTGGGAGCGCCGCGCTGAGCTCTGCCAAACTCAGTGCACCCACCGACGCTCCCTGTGTGGGTGGTGCTGAGGTGGGAGAAGGGGGGGGGTGCCCTTGGGGTTATCCCTGGATGCTGTACCCCCAAGGGGTCAGGTTTGACCTTAAGCAAAATGGGGGACTCCCAGTAAACCCATGGAGTCCCTGAAGCCCCCAACCCAGAGCTGGGGAGGTGGGTCCACCTCCCCACATCGGTCCCCAGGCACCGTGCGATGGTGGCACCAGGGTTTGCAGCCCGCTGGGGTTTGGGGAGGTCGTCAAAGTAGGGACTGTCACCCCAAAACACTTGCCTGAAGCTCTTGCAACCCTGCCCCTGCATCAGCCGCTGCTCCTGCTGACGGCGGCACATTCCTCCGGGACAGCCACCCTTTTCACCCTCCTAACAGAAGCACAGAAGCCGTCCCGGTGTTGTCATCAACGTCCCGGCATTGTCATCACCGGGTGTCGTAAGCACTAGCCGGCAAAGCCCGTAATGCTTCTGCCAGGCAGGTTCAGAGCAGTGACGCCAAGTGCTGAGCCCTGGCTCTCTGTAGAGCCGAGGCCGCGTTGCCACGCTCACCTTCAAACGGCCAAAGCCAGTGCCGCCTTCTCCAGCTGATGCGATGTGCCGGAGCCGAAGGGCAAACGCCCTATGCCCATGAGCAGGGCCAGAGCCTCAGCGCCTGGGTGTGGCTGAGAACAGGCACAACTCTGTTCAGGAGTGAGCAGCTCAGTTAGCGAGCCGGGGGCCAAGGGCGAGCGGTGTGAAACAACACCGTGGGGATTTTGGGAGCCATGCCTGAGCACACCAGCTGGGGGGGGGGTATGTGGCGTCCCCACCTCTGCCATGCCGGGGTCGGCTGGGGCGGCTCGTCGGGTGGGGCAAGCCTAATTAGTACCTGTGCGGTGGCAGCGGCTGAGTCACCCCGTGTTCATTACTGTCGGGCCTGCCGGCGCTGAGCCGCCCCTTTTTTTTTTTTTTTATTTTGTTATTACTGTTGTTCCCCGGCTGATTTGAAAAGCAAAGCAGGGAGGGCCTGGCCAGTAATTACTGCCAATTAGCCCCTGCTCTGGCCCTTTGGCAGGCCAGCCCCCCCCCCGCCCCGCCATGCCGGAGGGGTTTGCCGGCCATGGTGGTGGGCAGCCTGGTGGGCTGGGGTCAGTGGTGGGGCTGCCTGGGGGTCCGGGGTTCCCCTGGGGGGTGGCTTGGGGGTCTGGGGCTCTCTGGGAAGGCTGCCTGCGGCTTGCTGGTGGGGCCATGTGTGGGGGGGTCTGGGGCTGGCCGAGGAGCTTGCCCGGGGACCCGGGGCTCTCCAGGGAGGGTCTTGCGTTCACCATGGGGGTCCCGGAGCTCAACAACCGGGCCCTGCGGGTCTCGGGGGGTCAGCGGGGAGCCTGCCCGGGGCTCTCCTGGGAGGCAAATGGGGGCCTGGGTCTCACCGGAGGGACCACCTCAGGGTCTGGGGCTGCCCAGGTCTCTGGGGGGGTCCACGGGGGGGTGGCTGCCCAGGGGTGGGCGTCTGCCTCTCACGGCTGGGGCCGCAGGCGCGACCACCCTGGGGGCGTCCGCCTCCCTCACGCCCTCGTCCCTGCGAGGTCAGGCCCGAGCGCCTCCACCTGTGGCCATGATGGCGGCGGCGAGGGGGGGGGCCCGCTGCGGTCCCCCCCTTCCCGCCAGCGGCGGCCGAGGCGTGGCGGCGGGGCGGGCCCGGTGCCTCCCTACGGCTCAGGGAAGCCACCGCCGCCACGCTCACCTGCGCAGGCCGGCCTCGCTCGCCTCGGCCTCCACACGGCCGCCATGCAGGAGACTAACACCTTCTTGCTGTCGGCCCTGCAGCCCGAGGCCGGCGTCTGCTCGCTGGCCTTGCCCTCGGACCGGCAGCTGGACGGCAGGAGCCGTGAGGCGGACGAGGCCCAGCGGCTGCGCAGCGCCCGCGTCCAGGAGCAGGTCCGCATCCGGATGATGCTGAGGGGGCAAGCGGCCGCCCGCCCCGACGCCTCCGACCACGCCGATGGCGGCAGAGGTGGGAGAACCCCTGGAGACCCCCCCCTTCCCTGTCAGAACAGGCGGCGGGAACCCCTCAGCCGGCACCGGGTTTCGGCTCGTGCCCTAGATTGGGGCTGGGGGGGTGACCCCCACCCCGGCCAAGCTCCCCCGGCACCGGGAATGGGGCGGCATGGCCCCAGCGTGGGTTTGTTTCACCCCGCTCCAGGGTCGTGCCTCAGTTTCCCCACCTGCCCGCTGCAGGGGGGGGGATTTGAGCTAGGGGCGTCCTGCACCCTGCTTTAGGTTTGGGGGGGGTCTTTCTTGCCCTGGCAGATCCCTCCCTGTCCCCCCCACCCCCCAGCCTTTGAGCAGCGCTGCTGGCCGGGCTCCAAGCTCCTCCATTTAACATCTGCGCTCATGGCCTCCGCCCTGCTGCTCCGCCTGGCACCGGCGCGGGGTTTCACCAAGGCTCCCCCCCCCCGATCCAGGGTGCCGGGGTACCTGGGCAGTGGGGAGAGACCCCCTCCTCGGCACCCCAAGGGCTGCTCCGGGTGTGAGTCACGCTCCCATCGCCGCTGGGGCTGGCGGCATCTTCCCCGTCCCCGCTGGCGGCTCTGGGGTGGTGGCAGGGCAGGAGGGCGGTATGGGGTGCAGTGGGGCAGTCAGGTCCCTGCTGGGCTTCTGTTCCCAGGGTGGTGGAGCTGGGACTGGCTTTGGGGGGGATGCCTGGTCTGCCAGTCCAGCTACAGTGGAGGGGACTGGGCTCCAGCTGCCGCATCCCCGCCAAGGTGGCAATTACTCCCCTTGGTGTCGGGGCACGATGAAATGTAGGGAGGCTGATGCTTGGTGCTGCGGCCGGCTCTTCTGCTCCCCGTTGCCGGCAGGCGGGCGAAGGCAGTGTCCCCCAGCTCCCTCGTTCCCCTCTGTGCTGCCGGCACTGCCGCAGCTCCTGAAGCAGGTCTCCCTGGGATGAGTTGGGGGGGAGGGGATCTTTGGTCCCCAAGACCAACCCTTTGGCCCCCCAGTGCTTGTGTTGACCCCTCTGTCTCCTCCTCACAGGTGGTCAGTACGGCACAACCCTGCGCTCCTCCTTCAGCTCCCGCTCCCAGAGCAATGGCTTGGACCCTAAAGCCTCGGTAGGTACAAGGAGGTTTTGTCCCCCGCACCACACCAGTGCCCATCACCGTGGCAGCTGGGGATGTCGGTGGAGACCCAGCTGCTGTCTGTAGCTTTGGTTATGCTAGAGGAGGCTCTTGGCTCCATCCTGTCCTCTCCCAGTGGTGGGGGTGGAAGAGGAGGCTCGTGGGCATCCCTTAACCCCCTCCTTTCCCCCTGCAGCTGTACCAGCCGCTGGCCAAGAAGGATTTCAGCACGCTGAAGGGCAGCAGCTGGTCCTCACGCTCGGCAGTGGACCTCACCCCGCACAAGCGTATGGCGACCATCAGCAATGGGGGCCTGGCGAAGGGCCGGGGCTACGGCACCGGCTACACCATGTCGCAAGCCGCCAACCTCTCACCACGGCCCAGCTCCTTCCACGAGCGCAACTACCGGCCCCGACAGAACTTCGACACCCTCTCGCTGCACTCCTTGAGGCTGGCCGATGGGCCGCTCCAGCCCACCGCCATCGCAGATGACCGTTATAGCATCATCTCAGAGCAGCTGGACCCCGTGGGTCACCGTTCCCTCTACAAAAGCCAAGGCAACGGCGGCTTCACTCGCTCCTACACCTTTGAGAGGCAGATGAGTGCCGGCTCCACTGCCAAAGCCGCCTCCGACTGGCTGGAGGGCGGTGAGGTGACCCAGAGCCGCACCATCCGGGCGCCTGCCATGCGCACGCTCCAGCGCTTCCAGAGCAACAATCGGTCACGGCTTAGCACCGGCTCCTTCGCCAGCATCCAGGCAGCCTCGCAGGCAGGTGGCGGGAGCTCATACATGGGAATGATGGAGCACAGCTCCCGTGCACCCTCGGTGCGCAGCCTGGCTGAGTCCAGCCACCACCTCCAGGACCAGCGTGCCATGGAGATGTACAACGGGCACAGCACGCTGCTCAGCCACCAGTCAGGGGGGTGAGTGCCGATGGGGCTGGGCCAGCACTGGCTTAGTCCTTGTCCCCACCTTAGTCATTTGGCTGGTTGAGGGCAAAATCCTCCATGTCTTGCCTGGCGTTACCTTGCTGCGAGGGACGCAGGAGGAGGGGTGAGATGGTAGGCACAAATTGGCCCTGTAGCGATGGACCGTGGCATGGGCTGACCTCCAAGCATGTCCTGCATGTGGTCTTAGCTCGTCTCGTGGACGCATCCTGAGGCAGGAGGGTAGGAAGGTGCTCATTCAGCTGGGTCCCAAGAGTGTGGTGGGGAGGGAGGTGGATTGATGGGTATCCTCTGAGATGCAGGACGTGGTGGGGTGCAGACGTGGAGGACCCCTGTGGGATGCTCTGCTTGGGCTCTTCCTCACCTGCCTGTGGCTTCCAGGTTTGACGACATCGACCTGCCCTCCGCAGTGAAATACCTGATAGCCAGCGACCCCAACCTGCAGGTCCTGGGTGCTGCCTACCTTCAGCACAAATGCTACAGTGACAGCAATGCCAAGAAGCAGGTGAGTACTCAGGAGCTGAGGGAGAAGGGGCTATCCCCAGCCCCTCTGCTATGGTGGGGCACCCCAGGGAGGGTGGAGGAGATAGAGGGAGCCCCAGCTGAATGGGAGAGCGGCTGGGTGTTTCAACCTGGCTGGGCTCTCCCCTCCCAGGCCCGCAGCCTCCAGGCCATGCCCAAGCTGGTGAAGCTGTTCAACAGCCCCAACCAGGAGGTGCAGCGCCATGCCACAGGCGCCATGCGCAACCTCATCTATGACAATGCCGAGAACAAGCTGGCGCTAGTGGAGGAGAACGGCATCTACGAGCTCATGCGGACACTGCGGGAGCCTGACGATGAGCTCCGCAAGAACGTCACAGGTTGGAAACGATGGCAGGGGCAGGCAAGGGTCCACCGCCCCTGGGGGTGGCACACGGTGCCCTCACCCCATGAGTAAAGCTGGGATGACGCTTCACGGGGATGATTTCTTTGCGTCATTGTTACCCACTCTGTCCCATGGCTGCTCCTGGATGTGGGTGGTCAGCGTGAGCTCCCTGGGGACGTGAGTCAGGGTGGATGTGCTCTCCAGCCATTCCCGGGACTGAAGATCCCCCTCTGTGCAGGGATCCTGTGGAATCTTTCCTCTAGTGACAACCTGAAGGATCGCCTGGCCCGGGACACGCTGGAGCAGCTCACAGACCTGGTCCTGGTCCCCCTCTCCGGGTTGGGGGGCTCGGGTGTCATCCAGCAGAACCCCTCAGAGGCGGAGATTTTCTACAACTCCACGGGCTTCCTCAGGTACTTGCTCTGGGACGGCTCCAGTCCTCCCACTGTGGGTAAAGTTTTGGGTGGAGGAAGAGACGCTATCTGTGCTGTATATGTAGGGAGCAAGGTCTCTAGGGCTCATTTCTGGGGTCCCCAACCCTTGCAGCACTTGTGCATCAAGGCAAAGCCTGGTCAACCCCATGGGAGAGGTATTAGCTGCCCTCCCTTTGGTGGTGTCCAGTGGGGGGGTGGCCATGGGGAAGCCCCTTCTCACTGTGATGGACCCACGTTCCCCGTACAGGAATCTCAGCTCTGCCAGCCAGCAGACCCGACAGAAGATGCGTGAGTGCCATGGGCTGGTGGACTCCATGATCCACTACGTGAACAGCTCCCTGGAAGTGGGCAAGTCAGAGGACAAGGTGAGCCCGAGCTTTTGGGTGCTCTCAGACAGGGTGCTGCTCCCTCCCTCCTGGCATCCGCCTGGCCATCGTGGTACAAAGGCGTGTCTTGATGTGATGATGGGAAAACCAGCCTGGCTCCACCTGGGCTTACTGGGCACAGTGAGGCACCGTGGGTGTCATCAGGGTGACTCTGGTCAGGGACCCCCATGGGATTGCGCCCCAGGGGACGTGCCAGCTGGACATGCCCTGGTAGGCAGCACAAGGACTGACACCCTCATGTCCCATCTCCCCCTGGCCCAGAGCGTGGAGAACGCCGTCTGTGTCCTACGCAACCTCTCCTACCGCCTGTACGATGAAATGCCCCCATCCTCCCTCCAGCGCCTGGAAGGCCACAGGAGGAATAACAGCAGCATGGTGACGGGGGAGCTGGTGGGCTGCTTCAGCCCCCAGAGCAAGAAAGCACGAGAGGTCAGTGGCTGGGAAGAGGGGGACACCGTGATGGCCCTGTCACCTGGGACGGGGATGGCACTGGGAAGCCTCTGGCAGCGGAGGTGACGCTGGGGCGGAGGTGGATGCCGGCCTTGGCTGATGGGTGGGACGTGCGGGTGAGCTCAGCGAAGGGTGAATCAGGTATGTGGCGTGAATCAGGGTGCCAAAACGCCACTTTGCTATGCTGCGGGGCCTGATGCAGCCAGGGTGACCTGCCGGGTCCCTGCCAGCCTGGAGCTGCCCAATGGTTGAGGCCTGGCACGTAGGGAAAAGGGGACACCAGCAGCGAAGGATGCTGCAGAGGGGATGTCCCCTACAAGTCTAACAGTGCCACCCCCATCCCCGCAGCACTACCTGAATGCAGATATCGTCACCTTCACGGAGGTCTCCAAGGACCCCAAGGGCATGGAGTGGCTCTGGAACCCGCAGATCGTGGGCATCTACAACCGGCTGCTGCAGCGCTGTGAGCTCAACAAGCACACAACGGAGGCAGCCTCGGGCGCCCTGCAGAACATCACTGCTGGGGACCGCAGGGTGAGGGCATGGGAGGAGGGGAACATCCACTGGGATTTTGCCCCGTCTTGCCTGGTTGTCCCCACCATCTGGCCAGTCACCAGCCATGCCCTGGGGAGGGGATGCACCTCCCTGCGGGTTGGTACCAGCCTTTCCTGGGTGGGCGACATGGCCATCACGCTACTCACCCCACCTGGGCATGGATCACCCTGACCTGGCCCCATTGAGCAAGAGGAGGAAGATGGGGTGAGAGGAGAAGGCAGCCGGTGGCTTCCAGGTGGGAGTCTCCAAGCGAGTGTTTGCCTTGGCAGTGGGCGGGTGTGCTGAGCCGGCTGGCCCTGGAGCAGGAGCGCATCCTGAACCCCGTGCTGGACCGCGTCCGCACCGCTGACCACCACCAGCTGCGCTCCCTGACGGGGCTCATCCGCAACCTGTCCCGCCATGCCCGCAACAAGGACGAGATGTGTGAGTGCCAGGGAGGGATGGGCAGGGCCGGGGCTGTGGGCAGGAGTCCGATGGATGCTCTCCACCCTTTTCCTCCTTGGTCTGGCCTCCAGTTACCTCCAGCCATGTCTCAGCACCTTCCTGCCTGCTGCATCCCTGCTCGCAGCTGAGCGTGTGCTGGCCGGTCCATCCCCAGGAACTGAACACCCCACACATGTTATGCTCTGCCCGCAACCCCACCATCTCACTTGGCTTTGTCTTCGTCCCCCTGCTCCTCTCCCAGGTGCCAAGGAGTCTCAGCAGAGGCTCCAGAGAGCAAAGGGCTTGAAGATGCCCCTGGTGCTGCCCTGCAGGTCCTTGGCTGGACTCTCTGTCCCCTCATTGCCCGGGGGAGGCTGCATGGTTCATCCCTAGGTTGCTGCGTGTCCCCTGGGTCTCGCCACCAGGCCCTGACATGATGCCTTTGCCCACCAGCAACCAAGGTCGTCAGCCACTTGATTGAGAAGCTGCCAGGGAGCATCGGGGACAAGGCGCCGCCCGCTGACGTCATCGTGAACATCATCGCGGTCCTCAACAACTTAGTGGTGGAGAGCCCCATGGCTGCCCGTGACATCGTCTACTTTGATGGCCTCAGGAAGCTCTTCTACATCAAGAAGAGAAGGGACAGGTAGGAGCTCCCTGCCTGCTCTGCTGTCCCAGCTCAGACCTGGGGTCCAGTCCTGCTCTCCCCTTACTCCCCTGGTCCAGTGAGGTGGAAGAGGGTCACAACTAGTCTCCCTTCCTAAGGCTTGGTGTTGGGAGTCCCCATACCAGCTCAGAGTGGCCTCATGGCCACCTTCCAGCCCTTTGCCCCCTCCTCAGGACACTGCTATGGGGTTGCCCATTGCTGCAGCCACCTTCTTCCCATCTGAGCGCTTCTCACCTCTCTTGCCAGAAGTGCTGGCCACCCTGCCCATTGTGGTGGGCTCCAGCCTTTAGTCTTCTGCCTCTTCCCAACAGCACTAAGTCCTCAGCCCCTCCGGGTCCTTCTGGGGTGGTATCCTTGGGCTGGTGGGCACCATCCCGTGCCCAGCAGTACCCAAAGCTCATTGCATCCTGTTCCTGTCCCAGCTCGGACAACGAGAAGTCCTCCAGAGCAGCAGCCAGCCTCCTGGGCAACATGTGGCAATACACCAAGCTCCACCGGGACTTCAAAATGGTACGTACCACCCTCCAGTGCCTTCTCCAGCCGGTGGGATCCTGGGATAGAACCTGATGGTGGATCCCAAGAGAGTCAAGGCCCGGGGCTTCACCCCAGAAAGCCACACCACCCAAATACTTCCAAGCATACAACAGGCCCCAACTCCACGCCTCCCGCTCCTGAAGGGGTAGGGATGTCCCTCGAGCATCGTCCCTGTGGTGGCACCTGCACCAAGTGGGGTGGGGACAGCATGGCCGTGTCGGTGCTGGAGCAGAGCGGGTTTGTGTTCGCATTCCCCCTGCCCAGCGAGGCGGGCAGGGATGTGCTCAGGCAGGAAAGGTGACAGCACTGGCAACTGCGCCACGTGATGGGTGGCCTGTCTCCTTGCAGAAGGGGTACCGGAAAGAAGACTTCCTCGGCCTGTGAGGACAACACCCGGGAGCCAGACTGCCCAGCTCTGACTCTTCCCACCGGGATGATCCTTGCTGCTGGCCCTGCCCTGGGGAGGCTGCTAGCCGCTGGATACCCACTCCGTAGTGTAGCCCCCGCCGCGTCCCTCACGCCTCCCCCCTCCACTGGGTCCCCCTTCCCCGGGTGGTGGGACACTTGTTCTCCCTCCTGCTGCGGCCTTAAACACAGCAACTGCTTTTGGCTCTGCTGCGGGGCCCCGCTGGGACCCCAGTTAGTGGGGGACTGCCCCATGGCACCCAAGGGTCCTCATCCCCTGGGGACCCTTTCTGCTCCTGGGGAGCCAGCTGCAAAACTCAGCTTCTCTCATGGCTCGGTGGAGGGGCAGGAACTGCAGGGCTTTGGGGATGCTCCTGCAAAGCAATACGGGTGGGGAGAGGGGCTTTTGGGGGCACCCCATCCCAACTCCCCGAATCGCAGCGCACCGGGGGCTGGGAGGGTACTGGTGCCACCATGCCGATGCGGGCTGCGCCGTGGGTTACACACACACTCTGCCCTGGTTGGGTGGGGAGGGGGCTTTGCATAGCTCAGGGGGTTCGTGGGAGGTCTGAGGTGGCTTCCCAAATTTTTATGGGCTGGCACTGCAGCTGTAAGGAGCTGGACACGGTGCTGAGTCCCCTCCTTTGCTGGGCATAGAGGGGGTTGATTGAGGCTGCCCATGCCCTCACTTCAAGAAGGTGGGGGACCTCCGAGCCACACCGTCCCCATCCGTACACCCTGCGGGGACTGTCCCTGTGCAGGCAGAGCTGCCGCTCTTTGCTAGCTGCTCTGCCCAGGACTGGGCCTGGCCGGTGCTGTGTAAGCAGGATTTGGGCAGGGCCAGCCGGCTTGTGTTTGCTGGGAGGCGTCTCCCCGCGGGGTAGGGAGATGCCCTCGGTGCCCAGCATGGCTGGCGCAGGTGCGGCAGTGGGTCCAAAGCTCTCCCTGCCTAGGCAGTGGCCAGACTGGGGCACGCGGGTGGGCTGTGGGGTGGCTTTGGTCTGCCGGTGGGTTTGGGGCTGGGTGGGGAGACCCTGCGCTTGGGGGGGGGCATGGAACACCCTGTTTGGGAAATGAGGTAGAGTAGTTACAGGGGTGAGAGGGTCGGGGAGACCGGGCAGCACTGCCAGGAGGGGCCGCATCCAGGTCTGGTGCGGTCCTCTCGGTGAGCTGGCACCCGGCACGGCGCGGGGTGGGGTGTCACGGTGTGTTTGTCCCCCCAGCTCTCTGTGTACAAACTCCCCGAGCCCTGCGTATCCCCAAAATAAAGGCCTTGAACAATGCCCGCTTGCCCCTGTGCTCAGCTGGCATGGGTGAAGGGAGGAGAGCACCCCGTGGGACACTGGTGTGCGGGTGGCCTCAACCTGCAGTGCCACCCTGCTCGCTGCGTCCAGGAGTTGCTCTGACCCAGCATGGTGGGGATGCTGGCACAGGAATGGGATGCAGCACGGGGATGGGATGCAGCACAGTGCTGGCTGGCCTGCTGCCTGTGGTTGGGAGAGACCTGCCAGTGGCACCCATGTCCCTGCAGGTGGACAAGACCCACTCAGAGCAGCAGGATTTTATTACCCACAGAGGTTTCCATGTGTGCCACAGCTGCTCCTGTCAGGCATTTCCCAACCCCTGGGTCACTGGGACTGGGGCACGTTGCTTCTCAGAGAGCATCACCCATCCCAACACTCGTCCATCATGCAGGAAAAATGTCCCTGCCACCCATGGCAAGGGAAGGGGGGCCCGGCACCCAAGGGTGCCCAGGCACTACAGGTAAGGGTGTCCCCTGGTGGTGGTTTTCCACCATGGAGCATGCTGCCAGAAGGAGCCGGCTCCTGTCTTTCCCACCATGACCTTGGCTTTGGTCCCATCATAAAGACCAGGCTCCTCTGGCCATGATCTGGGACTGTGCAGCCCCGCAGGGAAGGGGGATACTGCCTCTGCCGGCCTGTGGCCCTGCTCAGATGTCATCCTCTGTCACCAGGCAGTAGAAGTCTGTGCGGGCCCCGTAGTTGCGTGATCCCAGGTCCGAGATGTCGAGCTCAGGTCTCTGGCTGGCCCTTGGCTGTGCATCCTCCATCATGCCAGCAGCTGAAGCCATGGGAGCGCCAGGGCCACCGATGCGGGGAGGCGGGGGGCTTCTGAAAACGTACCCTCGGAGGCCTGGAAAGAGCAGGGAGATGAGTTTGAGGTGGTGGGGAAGGGGCTAAACCCAGCCCGCCTGCCACGGGAGGGTGAAGCAAAGCCCAAAAGTGACCTCCAGTGTACATCTGTTCCCCCCCCAGGAGAAGTAGTTGGGGACAAGGACCTGTACCGAGGTCCCCATCTGGGTGGAGGTCTCCACTGCTGTCCAGGTAGCTGCTGTGCAGGATCAGCATGGGGTCCTTGTCCTCCTGCAGCTGGGTCTGCGGGTCCCCCATGGCCCCCTGGAAGGACACCTTGCGGGGCAGGGCCAGGCACAGCTCCTTCCAGAAGTCCGATGATGGGGTCTGCGTGGGGCAGGAAGGAGATAAACTGTGCTGGGACCACCACGAAGTCAAGTCCAGCCCTACACGGGGCTGGGGAAGGCTTCGTGGGGCTCAGCTCACTCTTCCCAGTGCTGGGAGCTCAGCCAAGGCAAGGGCTGTGCTCCTGGCATGGCAACATGCCTGTGCACCAGTGGAGAAACCGGCCCAACCTGCTGAGACGCTCCTGAGGGCTGCAGCTCCTAGCCTGGCCCTGAAATGGCTGGAGCAGCCACAGGCCAAAGCTTCACTCTGAGAGCTGAGGCTTCACGCTGGTGCTTCGGCTGGGAGAGACCCCAGAGTGGCACAGGGCTCCTGATCGTGCAAGTTTGGGGAGCAAGCACCCAGATCTAGGACTGTTTTGGTTGTTTTTTTTTTAAATTGCCTCTAAAAGGTGAGGGCCTCAACCTGCTTTTTAGGAGCACTGAAGCATGGGGAGCAGCCCCAGAGCATCACGGGGAGGCTGACATAAAATGGGGCACTGGTAGGACGGGGTCCTGCATGGCTCTCACCATGGAGCTGGCTCGCCACACCAGCAAGGTTACCGCACTCCGGTGCTGCTTCAGTATGCTGATAGCAGGGTGGGTGATCTCCCGGTACTGGCTCTCAAAGACAATGAAGATGGGTTTCTTGGAAAGCTCCAGCAGCCTCCAAAGCCCTTCCCTGTGAGACAGGCACATGGCAGGAGAGCGAAGGACCCACTGGCTCCTCTCACCCGGGAGCAGGCAGGAGCCACTCCTACCTGAAGCTGCTGTTGCACCAGTCTTGCTCCAGGTATGCGACGGAGAGGACCACAATGAGACGCCGGCACCGACTCACGTTCATGATCAGGTCGGCTGATGGCTCTGCAGGCAAAGGGATTTCAAGCCCCCAGGTGCTGGTGTTGCCCCTCTGCCCGACCCTACACAGGTCTGGTACCTACCTGAGTTGGGCAGGATGGTTTGTTCATCCAGGAAGAGCTTGTAGCCGTAGCGGTTCTCCAGCTGCGGCTTCACAATGAAGTGGACGAACTTTCGGTCATCCGGGGTGGTGGCGTGGGAGACGTAGGCATCGTACAGCTTCCCATCTGGGGAGAGCCATGGAGAAAGGGAGGGGTGTAATGCCAGGGAGGGCTCTGCGCATGGGCAAGCGCCTGGGCCGGGGGAGGCTTTTCCCAAGGGGGGCACCACATCTGTGCCCTTCCCTGGTGGCTCACCATTGATCTCCAGCTCGCCGTAGCGATTCCGGTACCAGAGGAGCACACTCAGGCGGCATCGGACATAGAGCCCGGCCAGAAGCACCAGGAGCGCCAGGACCAGGAGGGCTGCCAGCACTGCAGGCACATGCCCTGCCACCTCTGCAAGGACAGGGAAGGGCACAGTGAGTGTGACTGGTGATCCCTGGACCAGGTTTTCTGGGTTTGGTGTAGGTTTGCACCCCAATGCGCTGCCCTGGGAGAGGCAGCAATGCCCCTAACACCTGCCTTGATGATCCCTGTGGGACCCCTGTCACTGCCCTAGGCAGGTGAGCCCTCCTTAGAGTTGTCCCTCCTCTGTCCCCAGCATGTCCCTACCTGCTCGCCGCAGAGTGAAGGTGGCCGTGGCATTGCTGACCCAGCAGGCAAACACCCCGAAGTCAGCATTGTGCGTGAGGTTGAGCTGCAGGATGCTGGTGAGGAGCCGCTCCGAGGCATTTTGGGCCAGCCTGGGGTGAAATGGGGCCACCGTGGGTTGGGCCACGTGGCGACCCACCCCAACAGACAGACAGACAGGTGGACATACCCCAGGGTGGGCTCCTTACCAGGTAGTGTCCTGGCTGCTCTCACTGCCCAGCCACTGCCCGTCTTTAGTCCAGGTAGAGATGGGCTCACAGCCCTCGGTGGCTGCCCAGCGCACAGTGCAGTTCAGTGCTATCCGGCTCCCCAGTGCCAGCTCCAGTGTCTCGTTGGTGGCTGGGACAAGGATTTCAGGGGGCACACTGCAAAGGTCTGGGGACGCAGTAGGAAGGGGGTTTTGGATGGGAAAGCTGATCCAGCTCCCGGCTGGGCGGGCAACTGTCGTAGCCATCCCAGCTTCCCCGGAAAAACAAGCTCTGCCACGGGGGTCTGGCAGCAAGCAGCGCTTGCAGCTGTTTTTCAACAGGCTGAGCTGGTTTTCAGGGCTGAGATGGACCCTCACCTGCCCTATGAGGCAAAGCTAGAGCAGCGAGCCAGACCCCTGCCATGCCCACCAGTGAGGTCCTTCCCAGCTGAAAACAGGTGAAAGTTTCAATTTTGCAGCCTACCTGCCATGGTGTGCTCAGGTGCTGTGTGGGGCAGCTGCCAGCATCACGAGCAGGCCACCTGCGACAGAAGGGCTCCCATGGCGCGGTGTCTTCCGGGGGCCAAAGTCCACCTGGCACCACCACAGGGCGGGCTGGGCCTGGAATAGATCAGAAATGGCTCCCTGAGCACTGGCTGCTCGAGGCTGGCCCGGCACAGGGAGGGCCCCAGCAGTCCCCATCGCTCCCCGCAGTAATTTGGGTTGGGGGCAGTGGGTGCCACTCTGGGGTAAAGCTAAACTCATGTCCCAGCCGTGGCTTGGTGGCCGCCGTGTCACCTGCCCTCCCTCGCAGCCAGGCTTTTCTGACCGTGGATTTACAGGCAGGAGGTGATTAATGACCAGCCAGGGGCTGCAGGATGTTAAAAATGTGGCTTTGGCTCAAACCAGAGGCCACCGAGGGGAAACGAGCCGCGGTTGTAGCTCAGCTGCAGGGTGTGCAACACCTCCCTGTGAAACCACAGTGAGCTGCCCCATGGCTGCATTTCGGGGGGCTCAGCGGGACCCCCTTCATGCTACCAACACCCTGTTTTGGCTGCAGTGCTGCTTCCAGCCTGATGTGCCCATTGGAATTGCTAATTAAACAGCAGGGTGGTTTATTTATAGCAACACAGGCTTCCTATCTCATGAACTCTTGTAGCATTAAACTAAGCCAAATGGGTGCAGCACTCCCCTCGCGTCAGGAGGCTCCGTGTGTTGCTACCCTGCGGCTGTGCCCGGGGAGAGGTGTAGCTGCACAACGTGCTATGCATGCAGGCAAGTGGGGGGAGCAAGGATGGTGCATGGGGACCAGGGGGACTGGACCCTGGCTGGCATCGCACAATCGGCTGCAGTGCCGCTGCAATAGCCCCACGGGAAGAGGGGGACCAGGGAGGATGCCCTGCGCCCTGCCGATAAATCACAGTGGTGCAAAGGGGCACCGCAGAGCCCGGCAGCGAGGACGGGCTCCTTCAACCCCAAACACCTGCAGAGCCCCCAGTGCGGGCAGCATGTCTGCTGGGGCTGATGTGGAAATAACAAGGACGTTGCATTGCCAGTGTTTCTGCAAGGCAGCACGACTGTAAACACACCCAGCGTAACTGCTGGGGCCAGGAGGGATAAAAAAAAATATATCTCGGCTGCCTTTTTGCCCCAGAGCTTCATCAGTCCCAATTGCAAACTGGTTTTGGGTAACAGCAGCACTGCTGAGGCTGGGCTTGTCCCTGGAGAAACTGTGTCTCTCTGCTGCTGGTGTGAAACGGGAAGCAGGGAGGTCTGCAGCGCTGCTCTGCTGTGAACAGGGATGGAGGCACGTTGCTTCCCTTCGGCACAGCAGCCCTGGTGCCAGGCATGGGGTGAAAGTGTGGGTCAAGGTACGTGAGGGACGCTTATAACATATTCAGCTTGAGCAGCGGGAAAGCGATTTATACCTAAAGTATTAGCTGGGTTTCTCCGTGGCTGGGGATGGAAGAGCAAGGGACGGAGATGAGGGAGCCCACCCAGTTTTCTCGTGGGGAAGGGGATGGGACACACCACACCAGGGTGGTGTGGGGCTTTCTTTGCCTGATGGGAACGCTCTGGCTCTGCTTGGTCCTGACCTGATGGGTCACTCATAAATGGTTTCACTCCGATGGTCGGAAATAAGGAAGCCCCAATAAGCTGCAGACTGACCAGACAGCTCAGGGAGGCCCTAAACACCTCTCTGGCCCCACAGAGACACACAGCCAGCTGGGGTCCCTTTGCTCTGGGGCATGAAACGGCAATGGATGCCCAAAGGGCAGCCGGGTGTCAGGGCTGCTGACTGCGAGGGAGGGAGGAGCGCAGGTTAATGGGCAGCAGCACGCTCCCATTTCCTATGTCTTTGGGGTTGGGGAGACCCCGGTTTTGTAGCACTCAGAGTGCAGCAGAGGACCATGCGGATGCCGTACGGTGGTAGGCAATGGTTGGGCTGCGGCATCCCCCAGAGCATGGCCACGGGGAAAGGGAGACAGGCAGGGAGGCATGGCGGCAAGGGAGCCAAGGGAGCAAGTGGGGACAGAGAGATGGAGGAGAGCAGTAGGGCTTGCGGGGAGAGGGCGAAAACCTGCTGACCCCAGCCGAGACAGCATCAACGCGGAAAGGGAAGTGGAGGCGAGCTGCATTTACCTTCGGAGCTTCCCCTGGTGCCCCGGCCACAGGCTTCCTGCCAGTCGTCTCCCCTGTGCGCTGCTCGAGCTGACTGGACCTGCCAGATCAGTGCTTGTTTTTTCTCTTTTTTTTTTAATTTATTTATTTTTCCCCCTCCCCTGTTCAGCCCCTGCCCTTTGCCAGGTTCTCCCGCTGCCCCAATCGCCAAGCGCCAGGCCTGCAGGAGGGGTTGGCCGTCCCTCCCTCCTGCTGCTCCACCTCCACCTGAACCTGTGGGGGGAAAAAAAATAAGTAACTCTGGCTTTTGGGGAGGAGAAAAGAAAAAAAAAAAAAGGAAAGAGAAAAAAGGAGGGGGAAGTCAACCCACCCAGCCGGCCGGCCCTGCAGCCCTGGGGAGCTGGGCGTACACAGGTTGCACAAGGCTCCCGGGGCCAAGGAGGAATACCCCCAGCTCTCCATGGCTGGAAAAGCCCATGGAGGTGTCGGGGCAAGACAAAACCCGCACCCAGCATCCGCCACCACCGGTAATACCAGCTTACCAGGCCATGACGGCAGCCGGGGGCTTGCACTGGAGCATGCCTGGGGGGGTTGGAGGTGTCTGCTCAATGCAGCTCTGTGGGGAGAGCCCAGGGCAGAGCCTCCATTTTGGTGCCGTGGTTTGCTGAGCACTGGCAAACTCGATTCTCTCAGGCTTCGTTAAAGTGAGTTAGAGGGAGATGAGGGGAGGCCGGGCAGCCGTTGGCTGTGCCTGTGGGTGTCTCGGGGTTTCCCGTCTGTTTCCTCCTCCTCCTCCATGATTTTAAAAGCCTCTTTCCAAGTTGAAATGGGTACCACAGGGTGGCTCCTCCAGCTGCACTGGCCACAGGGAAGCGGGCCCGGTCGTGGCTGCTCACAAAGAGCAAGTGATCACTTGTAATAATTACCGAGGAGGCAATTAGAGCCCTAGCATGCCCTTATAGCGGCAACTGCAACAACCTTGGCCAGCACAAGAGAAACACTGACCCGAGCAGCCGTGAGAACATTGGCCAGTACAGGCTTTGGGGCCAAAAAATGGAAAAAAAGAGGCTCTTTCCCTCCTGCAAGGCCCTGGCTCAAGCAGGATGAGAGGCTCGGGTATGGCTTCAGGGCCCTGGTGCCTTTGCTGGCCTTGTCCCCTGCTGAGGCTGGGGTGGGCCAAGAGCCGGCCGGGAAGGGCTCCTTCAGCTTTCCCCAATCCTCGACTTGGAATAAACAAGGTTCTAACCTCCCCTTGGCAAACAAAAAAGCATAAAACCCCTCCAGAGGAGCAGTGCACCGCAATGCACCCCTGGGACCAGGCAAGACGGTGGCCATGGCACCCCCCTCCCTGAACACCCGGCCTTCCCCCTCCTCTTCCCTGCCCTCCCCGGCGTGTTTTCGCTCCTAATTATTCTTTTATTTGTGTTGTTTTTAGCAAACCCCTCTCGCAGCCCGGGCCTCGGCTCCCGCT